>JAWPHD010004021.1:0-199761 GCA_037043455.1 Cyrtodaria siliqua
GGGTGGAAGACTAGCAGTATTCATTGCTTCAAACTGAGAATTGTTGCTCATTGCTTCCAACTGAGAATTGTTGCTCATTGCCTCCAACTGAGAATTGTTGAGCACGGATGCAGAACTAGTATCTGGCTGAGATGATACGGTTTCCTCCCGAACAGAATTACTCAGGTCCGTTTCTTGAAGAGAATCATTAACCTCAGAATTTTGATTGGGTGTTATAGGGCCAACCAACTGCTCAATCTCATTCCTAGTGTGGTTTTCTGCAGAGGAAACGGGTTCCTGATGAGTAGGACTTGAGACCGGGGCATCTCTTTGTTCCATAACAGGTTGAGTACTATTCATTATGTCGGTTCTGAGGGTAGATATATATTTTCCTTTAGAATAGGAGAAACTGGAGGTTGAAAGCTGTTATTCCTCCAACTAGTTGTTGGTGCAGATCTACTGTTGCTATTTGACGAGGTGTCAGATTCAGACCCAGAGACATAGGATGTAAGTGGTTCCAAAGGCTTTCTACGGGTTTTGGGTTTAGACATAACCTTGCGGTCTTGCCTAGGCTGACATGGGACTGGGACAGGAAACGGGGCAATAAACTGCAATAACATATTGCGATGAAGTTTACGCACTTTGCCTTGTCCAGCCTCACGTTTAACATTGTACACTGGCATACTAATATCCTTATTGGGAGATTTATTTTCAAATAAGGAGGTTCTTCCCAACGATCTGCCAATTTGTGTTTTCATTTATGACCAACAGATCTAACCAAAACTCTGTCACCGACTTCAAGCTTGGACGCAGTGACCTTGCGGTCGTAGAGCAATTTGCCCTTTTCGACCTTTTTACCAGCCTCTTCAGCTGCTAGTTTATAAGCAGACTGAAGGAGTTGCTGGTGCTTTTCAGCATAAGAATGCCGATCGGTATGACTGATCTGGGGTCCTGTACCCATATATGCATCTATGGGAAGCCTGGGACATCAAAAAATGTGGGGAATAACCTGTGGACTCACTCCTGGTCGCATTATATGCCTGAACCAAGGGTCCTACATAGGTTTTCCAGTCAGCTTTCTGGTCCATCTCGAGAGTACCGAGCATTTTAAGTAGCGTTTGATTAAAACGTTCGCAAGACCCATTCCCTTGAGGATGTTATGGCGAAGTTCGAGTCTTTGCTGTGACGGCTATCTTACAAAGTTCTTGTATTAACTTACTCTCGAAGTTTCTACCTTGGTCACTGTGTAGTCTTTCAGGAAAGGAGTAAAACCTGAAGAAACAGTACAGTGCCTTGGCAGTAGTCTGTGTCAGTTGATTTCTGCTGGGTACCGCCTGAGCATACCTGGTAAAATGATCAGTAATAACCAGGATATGTTCATACCCGCCGTTAGACATTTCTAACGACAGAAAATCAATGCAGACTAATTCCGTAGGTCTAGATGTTTGAATAGGGACCAGTTCAGCTACCTGAATATGTGACTTTCTGCGTATACAACGCCCACAATGTTCCACCCTGACATTCACATCATTTTCCAAGCCTGGCCAATAGAACCGTTGCCTTGCAAGCCACAGAGATTGTTCTTTTCCCGGATGATCTACGTCATCATGAACTCCTTTAAGGGCAAGAGCGCGAAAAGACTCTGGTATGACTAATTGCCTGATAGGCTGAACATCTTGGGTAGTGGTTCTGTACAGAATATTGTCTTCTATGCAGAGACGATTCCATTCTCAAAGGAATTTCTGTACATTGGGAAACTCTTGCCGGAGTTCCTCCTCCCTTGGGCGAAAACCACTCTTAATTAGGTCAGACACCCTAAACACAACCGTGTCTTTTTTCTGTTCCCCAGTTAATTTTCTGTAAGCTTTCATACTTGATCATCTCCTCCTCGGCCGAAAAAGGGATGTTGCCAGTAGAAACACTTTCTGCTAATGGGGTGTTGGCTGTTATAGCCACACATATGGCCTTAATAACCTCTGGAGAAACTGGGATCCGAAACAGTCCATCGGCATCTGCATTCAACTTTCCGGGCCTATAAGACAGGGTAAAGATGTAGTTTGCCAAAGCGGCTACCCAACTGTGACCGGTAGCATCAAGCTTCGCAGTGGTAAGCACATACGTCAGCGGGTTGTTGTTTGTAAAGACATTAAAGGAATTATCCTCTAGGTAATCGTTAAATTTGTCAGTCACAGCCCACATTAAGGCTAGAAATTCCAACTTATGGGCTGGATATCTCTTCTCACTGGGTTTCAGGCCTCGACTTTCATATGCGATTACTCTTTCCACTCCGTCTTGGTTTTGGTAAAAGACTGCACCCAGTCCAGTACCTGAGCTATCTGTATGGAGGGTAAAGGGTAGTGAGTAATCTGCAAAGGCTAGAACTGGGGCAGTTGTCAACTTTTCAATCAGAGTTGAAAAGGCCTGTTGTTGGGACTAACCCCAATTCCATTCTATTGACACCACCATTAGTGCAGTGGCCCTTAAGCAAGGTATTAAGAGGCTCTGCTATACTGGCATAAGATGCAATAAATTTGCGGTAGTAGCCGGCAAATCCAAGGAATTGGCTTAACTCCTTGACATTTTTCGGCACTGGCCAGTTTCTAATGGCAGAAATCTTTTCGAGCTCAGTGTGTATTCCTTCTTGGGAAATGATATGTCCAAGATAAGAAATTGAGGGCATAAAAAGCTCACACTTTGAGGGTTTAAGCTTCAAACCATGTTGTGAAAGCTTAGAAAACACTGCCTCTATACGATTAATATGCTCCTCGAACGTTTTCGAGAATATGAGAATGTCGTCAAGGAAGACTATACATTTCTTTAGGACTTCGATCTTGATGAATTTATAATGAAATAAAACAGTTTCAATTAACAAAATATACTTTAATAGTGTTATAAATTAAAGACATCAATGCACAGCAATGCATATTCGTAACTGCTTGTATTACAGTTGTGTACGTAACAATAAGTATACAAGTCGAACAGGAAATGCGATTTTCACAGAACACAGTAAACCCAATAACACGCAAAACGACAAGCATCAGTGGCAATGTTAATAATGAATAAAGTCATATGACGTCACAAACACAAACAGGGTTGACAATAGGGCAACCGCCTTGGAACGGTCAGTGGCAAAAAGAGTGGGGGTTTAAACCAGGATCTAGGGTGCACCAAACCTCACACTTACCCTACTTCATCCCAATAAAACGGGACTGTGGAAATAAAAAAATCCCCGCCATAAACTATTCTCTAACCAACAAGGCAGCATTAACAGTAAAACACAAAGCTGCTCGTTTATATATAAGTGCAAAACAAAATATCCTAGAAAGCCACTAAGAATTTACTCAGTGACTTGGCAGAAGCTAGAGAAACAACAGAATAAACCATCGAGGGGACGACAAGACAAGATTGCAGACAAACATCAAACGTCACCGTCCTTTTGGACTTTAGATAGACGTCATCATAGAGTCCAAAGCATGACAGGTCATCGCACAATTAAAGATGGTGGCATATTACTGCCTTCGAGATAATTTAGTCGCGATACTTTTTTCAGCTATAAGGACGACTTTTAAGCCCTTATAAGTCAACTTATAAGAAAACGTACCCCAAAAGGTTTCGTGAAAATTGGCTAACTCACGGTAAAGTCGTGATAATGCTCTGTAGTGACAGTCAAGTTAGTTATAAGACAATGAAAATGTTTGAAGAGTGATGTTTGGGGTGGGGTGGCGGGTATGGTGGTGAAGTGGGGTGGGTGGGGTGTGAGGTATGAGGTGTTGGGTGTGCATGTTTTCTATTTTTTTTCCAGAAAGATTGGGATATTTTCGAAATTATCCAGGGGATTAAGGGTGTTGTCAAGAAATATTTTCTATGGGAGTTAATTTTTAGGTAAGCGAATGAGATTATTAGGTCGGCGGGAAGGGATTTTCGAGGTTTGTTGGGTGAGAGTAGAGGAAAAATGTCCAGAGAGGTATTTCCGAGATTTATTGACATAAAAAATCCATGGAGTTATTTTGTATATTATCTAGGGGTTTGGGGCTTGAAGAAACAATTTCCAGGTTAGCGTTTGTTTCTGTAAGGATATTTTTGAAGAAAAAATGTAGGTGTATTTTGTTGACTTTCTTTTTACGCGGTCTAAATCCACAGGGTGGTGGTGGTGGTGGACGGATATTTTGGCAGGAACAGCTCAATCCTTTCAAACAGGAGTTAATTTCTGTCAATACCTCGGTGTGTTATTTCCGCCGGCGCTGCCCCTCCCCATCTCGCAATCCGTAAAGTAAAAATCATTGTATCCATTATGTCATTCAAATAGGGTAATACAGTTACATTCTTTTTTCTT
The DNA here is from genome assembly GCA_037043455.1 of Cyrtodaria siliqua. Taxonomy (NCBI): domain Eukaryota; kingdom Metazoa; phylum Mollusca; class Bivalvia; order Adapedonta; family Hiatellidae; genus Cyrtodaria; species Cyrtodaria siliqua. The sequence goes on from JAWPHD010004021.1 coordinate 4,313, forward strand.
TTTATAATCAATTAAAAATAAATGAAGTTGTATTTCCTATGTCAGTTGCAAAATCACAGCTTCAATCTCAAATAAATAGTATACGCATAATCTCCATACACAATCTATTAATAGACGCAAACAAATTGTATGACTACACCAATCTCCACGCAGAGTTATCGCTCCTTGCACTCACATATATCTCTGCTAACTACTAAATTACAAGAGTTTGGTAAAACATGTTAAATTGGAATATGTTTGCCTGAAACTTATTCATTTCTTGTGTAAATATAATTTTCAGAATATCTGCAAATTAGATGTTGCAAGATTTGAAATAATGCATGAAAATAATTTAGTTTTAATCGGGACAAATTTACTACAAAAATAAGACGTACTTAGGTCTCCTCAAACGAAACGCATATGTTAACATTTCAAACCAAAGCTCGATAGCAGAAATTTGCTAAAAAAACATTAACTCATAGAAATAAAATTGAAATTATTTAATATATGTCTATATTTTATCTTTGAAAATAACGGAAAATGATTTATTATAAACATCGTCATAACTTTTTTGAATAATCACGTGACCTAACCGTTCGCCCTACTTCCTTTGACGTTGACAGAGTCAAATGAGGAACGAGTGTACTCTGGGTAGAGATTGTGACTTGACTGCTTCAATGCAGTCTAAAAAGCTAAGTCGGCATATTAATCGAGCATGTCATTTTAGAGCATTATCATGACTTCATGGTTAAAGTTTGTCGTGATAGTTATCCATATTTTGTTCTTATAAGTCGACTTATAAGGGATTAACAGTCGTATTGTTAGCTGAAAAAGGTATCGTGACTAAATTATCTCGACAGCAGTTATATGCCACAATAAAGAGGAAAGCATACATGGCATAGTGGTGAACTGTAAATGGGTCCACCACCAAGCATGCAGTGCGTTGCAAAATGATGGGGTCATAACCTATTTTGGTAAACCTTTTAACACGTGTAACGTAGACAGTATGGAAGTGATCATGACCAAGGATCTTACGAAGTTTGTAAGTCACCTCACCATATAAAACATAACACCCGGTAATAAAGCAATTGACCAAAAGTTATAACTGATGTTGTAAACCGGAATATATATCAGACTATTAGGACAATTGATCCACATGTTATACGTTACAATCCAAAAACGTTTTTAAATTTGAGCCAAAAATGACAGAGATATGATAGCATAAAACATCACGTAGGGGTAATTAATGAAAACGTGTAGAACAATAATAGGGGCGGATATACTCAATGTCGGATGTAATGCATACTTTATCACGGACACTAGCCAGTGATATACGCTTTTTTCAAATTACGATATGCATTTATTTTTAAAATATTTGCACAATTTTAACACTGACCACTAGGTCGTTTACGATACCATTTCTGTTTTGATTTATTTTAGAGTTTAATAACTTTTTCGGGTTTAAACGTAACACACACAAATGCATTTTTAAATGGTATATGCATTATAACATTACGACTCATATTCCATTGTTTAACATCAATTATCAACACTGGTCCATTGTTTCCTTTTATCGAATCCCACTGGGAGTTTTGTTTTGGCTTGTTAGTGAGGAAGTTTCAATTCTTATGGATGTCGGAAGGTGTACAGTACTGGTTCTACCCAGGAAAAGTGAGTGGTCTGCCTCCGCCACAAAAATATCGACCGACATATATATGTAACCTTACATGTGTTGAAAGTGACGTAAAACACCATACAAACAAACAAACAAATCTTGTTTTACCAAGTACATAAAATGGGTGCCCAAAGAGGCCAACAAGAGAATACAATCATGTTATGTGATAATGTGTGTATATGAATACGGTTTGCATACTTTGAGTGTGTATATATAAGTTGTGTGTATTATCATGGCATAAGTACATTTACAGAAACAGTTGTTTTAGAAGACAAACGACCATAGTAATATGTATAGCATACTTTTTCGAGTATATGCGATTTCTACTGCTTCTCGAGGGCCGCAGGCTATAAATGTTTTGTACTTTAGTGATTCGATGCCGGTAATTGACATTTTGGTTGACAGATTGTGTGTAAGTTACGCGCGTGTAAAATGGAGTAGACCTTGGTATGATTGCCGAATCTGTCATTTATAGCACGGCTGAAATATACCGGTATTTATAGCACGGTTTAGGTTCAGACCTTCAGGTTTATGAAAATAAATCATAAGCAAGAACAAAGGAAAACCATTAGAGCTATGGTACATAATAATAATGTTACATGTATACCTGCTCATGGTACAAAGTAATATCGCATATTTAATCTTAGGAAATAATTTTTTTGATATAATAATTTCAAAAGTAGGTAAAAAGGTCGAACATGAAATGTAACTATCACGGAAAACAGTCAACGAACAATATGTATGAAAACGAACAACACTTAACGTCAATGCATGTGCAATTAAAAACACAAACTGGTTAAAATAGGGCTACCGCCTTGGAACTGTCAGCGCAAAAAGGCCGCTACAGGTTTAAAACAGGTAAAAGGGGAACAAAACATAAATATTATCTATTGTTTTGCAAATAAACCGCGATATTTGTGAACAAAGAAATCGCAGCCATATTCTCAAACACAAAGCGTATATAGTTATTATATTTTATTTATGTAGATTAACAATAATATTTGTTTTTCAATTTACCATGCCTTGAAGAAAAAAGGGTTAAATGCGATCATCTGATTCGTACAATTTTATTGGATACTTTGAAAATGTTGGAAAAATATATGACACGTGTTCTTTTTATTTTCACGTTTTTAATAATGGGATTTAATGCTAATTCTATTGGGATGCAAATAGGATAATATTGAGGATTGGTGATACCTTTTAGCCAATAATTGTTCCATGGAGATAACCCTATTGTCAACCAATTTATGTTTGTGGTATCAATACTTTGTTTCTACTTTTTAATAGTAGTTGTGTATGCGTCGTTTGTGTTTGCCTGTGTTCTGTGACATGTTACCTCTTCTCCTATTTGAATCGAGAGACGTACATCGAGAAAGAAAAGCAACGGTATCAGTAATAATAGCTTTGTTGAGTTGAATTATTTATAATATATATTATTAACAATAGCTGAAAAGAAATGACTGGCAAAGCTCAAAGTCAAACTTACCTTTCTCAGTCATGGCATCCTGTCTTTGTAGACCACACTTTACATCCCGACCGAGACACGGCTGGGCTTCGAATTGGTACGATTTGAACTGTACTCCGCATGCAGGGTTGCTTCTTGTATCACATTCAAAGCATTTAAGTCCCTCGCCTGAAAGAGTACACACACATATATGATACAAAATATTATTATGATATATCATGTAAAATGTTTTGATCTTTTTATATCAATTTTAAGATCAATCTATATTTGAACGTACAAAAACTGTATGTATTGTTGTATCATTAAGCATACCTTTGATCAAATATTTAGGCTGAAATCTGAAATATTTGATTAAAAAATTCCTAATAATAATCATATAGAAAACAAAATACCTAAGGAAGACGCACATAATTATACAAATTTATATATTGTCATTGTGAATCCTTTGTCTTAACAATTGCATCAAACAATAAATCAATAAATCAATAACTAGACGCTGAACACTAAAGGGTATAACAAATATGTCCAGAATGTCTCATAATTTGTGTATCCACTAATATTATTATATAACGAAGAATAATTAATTACCTGCTTCATATAATTACGTTACTTCTTCGCTGAAGTAATAGTTTAAAAGCAGACCTAAAGTTATAGGGTTATACAATTATTTGACAGTGTGACGTCATATGCCTTTATTACTTATTAACATGCACTTCCTGTTCGACTTTTATTGTTATTTTTACAATATCGATATACCAGCATTGGACATTCCGAGTAAGAACCCGTAGTTCAAAATATTATTTAAAGTGCATAACATTAAACACATACAGCAACATGTCCCGAGTAGGTTTTGCCTCACATTGTTTCGCCTCACATTGTTTTGCCTCACATTGTTTGCCTTACATTGTTTTGCCTCACATTGTTTGCCTCACATTGTTTTGCCTCACATTGTTTGCCTCACATTGTTTTGCCTTACATTGTTTGCCTCACATTGTTTGCCTCACATTGTTTTTTCTCACATTGTTTTGCCTCACATTGTTTGCCACACATTGTTTTTCTCACATTGTTTTATCTCACATTGTTTTACCTCACATTGTTTGCATCACATTGTTTTTTCTCACATTGTTTTACCTCACATTGTTTTACCTCACATTGTTTGCCTCACGTTGTTTTTTCCCACATTGTTTTGCCTCACATTGTTTTGCCTCACATTGTTTTATCTCACATTGTTTGCCTCACATTGTTTTACCTAACATCGTTTTACCTCACATTGTTTTGCCTCGCATTGTTTTACGTTACATTGTTTTACCTCACATTGTTTACCTCACATTGTTTTGCCTCACATTGTTTAACCTCACATTGTTTTACCTCACATTGTTTAACCTCACGTTGGTAGCCCTACTGTCAACCCTGTTTGTGTTTGTGACATCATATGCCTTTATTCTTTATTTACATTGCCATTCATGTTTGTCTTTTTGCGTGTTTTTGGGTTAACTGTGTTCTGTGAAAGCTTATACTTATTTGTGTGTGTTTATGTTGTTGTTGTTTATGTTGTTGTTGTTTATGTTAAACACCTCCAGGACATTTGTCAATATGTTGAAATGTTTCTGAAACAAAACAATCCCGTTTTAATTATTTTGGACTAAAACATTTCTATTTCTACTGAAGCAAAAACATTTTGATGGATCAATATTTCTATTTCGAATGAATCAATCTGTGAACTCGCAAAGCGATGCTATGTATTGTTCATTTTGGAGGATGCTATTTTTTATTTATTTTAGACGATTTTTAAATATCTGACTTCAGACCTAATTTCAAACAGTCAAGCTCGTCGGTACCGCTATTTTCTATCATTTTCTGTCTGTGATGTCGCATATGTGACTTCCTATTAATGCTGCCTTGTTGGTTAAAGAATAGTTCATGCCGGGGTTTATTGTATTTACATTGTCCCGTTTTATTGGGTTGACAGTAGGGTAAGTGTGAGGTTTGGTGCACCCTAGCACCTGATTTACACCCCCCCCCCTACCCCCACCCCCCCCCCAACCACCGCCCCCAGCGGCCTTTTTTGCCACTGACCGTTCCAAGGCGGTAGCCCTATTGTCAACCCTTTTGTTTTTATGATGTCTTATTTGGCCTTTTATTCAACTTTAAATTTGTTCTTTGTTTCTGTGTGTGTTTGTGGTTGACTGTCGTCCTTGAATTCTGCTTTTCCTGTTTGATTTCTATAACTATATTCTATTTATATTTATAATGGTTGTTATGAATGCTGCCTTTTGGTTGACGTTGTTCTGTGGCGGTTACATTTTCTGTTCCACCTTTATACCTGCTTTTGTTTGGCCTATATGGCAGTTTTGCTTTCTCCGAATGCAATTCTCTTTGGATGGCAGTTTTGATATAGTACCTTTCTCCGAATGCAATTCTGTTTGGATGGCAGTTTTGATGTTATACGTTTTGCGCACTAACTTCTAGGAGTGTTGAGTGAGTATCTCGAGTTGAAAAAATAACTTTCCGGTTTGTTGAATGAACCTCTCGCGTTATAAAGAGAAATGTTCGAGTTGAAATATCAATAAATCCTGAAAAGTTGATCCCTTGGAAGCAACAAACACAAACACGAGAAAAATGTAGCAGACTCGGTGTTATTTAGCCTGTTCATGATGGGTAATGTAAACACATTCTGTAATGTTTAGCGTTTCTAGAATTATAACAATGACATCGATGTATGTTTCAATTTCGTAGGTACTCTTTTGCAGCAGACCATTCAATTAGCTATTACACGCTGTTGGTATTTCTTTTAACCTTTTTATATTGTATGAACAACACAATTGTCTTGTGTTGTGCAGTTAAATTGTTTGATTTGAAACATATTGTTGTATTTGCTCGTAACACGCAAATAAAAAGAGCTAGAAAAAACACCAGTCTAAAACCCATGTACACATGGTTAGTCATTTAATATAATCTGACATGCGAAATGAAGACATTGTTCTCATGAGGCATATTTTGTTAGTTACCTTCCAGACGCATATGTTATTTCACAAACAATATACTCTAAGTGGATTCACATGACAACTAGCTATTTCCCTGAGGTTTTATAAATAAGTAAATAATCGCCCTAAAAGTAGATATAAACAGGAAATGTAGCATTCAAAGATCACAGTCAACCACAAACACGCACAGAAACAAACAACAACTACACATATGAATAAAAGGCTAGATAAGACATCACAAACATGAAAGAGTTGACAATAGGGTTAGCGCCTTGGAAACGGTCAGTGGCAAAAATGACCGCTGGGGTTTAAACAAGGTTCTAGGGTGTACCAAACCTCATTCTTACCCTATTGTCATTCCATTAAACGGGAGAGTGTAAATAAAGATATGCCAGTGAGGATGTTCTAACAAACAATGCAGCATTAATAGGCAATATAAGTAAGTATAAAAATCGAAACACATAAATGATCATGCATATATAATATAAATAAACAAAAGCCTAGAAAGCCACACAATAAGTACCCAATGACTTGGCAGAAGCCGGAGCGACACGAGAACAAACCGTTAAAGGTACGACAAGACAATATTTAGGACAAACATCAAACGCTACCGTCCTATAAGAATTTAGGTAGGCGTCATCATAGTGTTCACAATCTGTCCGGTCATCGCACAATCAAAGAGGATTGCATGCGAAATGGGCATGCGAAATGGTTCATTGTTTTTATGAGAGATCTTTGTTTTGCTACAGTCCAGACGCTTGTGTTATTTCTCAAACAATTGACTGTAAGTGGCTTCACATTACAACTACCTATTTCCCTGATGTTTTATCAATAAGTAAATAAACACCCTAACACTTACTTTGTATAAGTGTAAGCTTCACGTATTTCGTGAAAGTAAGAGCACGAGCAGTGTGTTTGTATTATGTACTGTATTTACGGCAACTCTGTTGTCATAACCGATTTTCCATGATGCCCTCACGGATTAGAATTATAAAAAATAAGTATTTGCTTAGATAACAATATTTTAACGTTGTTCATCTATAACGTGAGAACGTGGTTGTTATGAATGAACTATCTCTGTCGGTATGCTGTTGAAAACATACATGTACACGTAGGCTATTCCAGTATATATTCTTTATTAGCTCGGCTTTTTCGAAGTGTCATCACTTGATTGTCGTATGTGTCTGGTTAAAGGTTTTTATTCAAGTGTGTATCTCCGAAACTACTTTACACAATGGATTAAAACTTCACATTTATTCGGGCTCATTACATCTCAGAGCCATGTTCTATAACTCATGCTTTTTTTTAACAAAATAATGGTCCATTCTATACTTAGAAAATTTGGTTTTTAGTTTGGCAATTAAGAGGAATAATTATTATGCTTTCAACTTAGTTTCCCAATAAATAGAAAAGTCTTCGAAGGGCGCGCGTCTTGATTGATGGACGGTGTTTCTTGTTTTGATATTGCATTAATCATCATTGTTCATATATACATAATGATACGTAATATTTGTTCTTCTTATAATTAATAGCAGTGACACCAACGCATCTTTCAATTCCTCAGGTACTACATTGCCGCACGCTGTGGGTATTTCTTATAATATTTTATTCTGTATGACAAACACAATTGTGTGCAGTTAAACTGTTTCGTTAGAAATGTCCGTAACAGGAGTACAAAAAAGATACCAGTCCTAATACACAATGTTAATCAGGGGGACATTACTCTCTTGAGGCATATTGTTTTAGTTACTGTCCAGACGCGTATGTTATTTCCTAAACAACTGACTCTAAGTTTCTTCAAATGACAACTAGCTATTTCCCTAAGGTTTTACAAGTAAGTAAATAATCACCCTAACCCTAATTTTGAATAAGTGTAAGCTTTGCATTTTCCTAGAAAGTAAAATCATAGTGTTGGTATTATGTAATGTTTTATCGGGAACTCAGTTGTCATAACCAATTTTCCATGATGCCCTCACGGACTAGAATTATAGAAAATAAGTATTTGCTTAGATAACGATACATCTATCTTGTCAGAAAATGGTTGTTATGAATAAACCATATCTGGCGGTATAATGTTGGAAACGGACATGTACACGTAGGCTATTCCAGTATGTATGCTTTATTAGGTCGACTTTTTGGAAGAAAAAAAGGAGCTGTTGTCATCACCGGACCGTCGTCTGCGTCTGCGTCTGCGTCCAGTTAAACTTTTGTATGTAAATTTATATCTCTGAAACTACTTTGCTTTATGGATTGAAACTTCACACATTTATTCGGCGTCATTAGACAACATCATAGAGCGAGGTTCTATAGCTCATGCTTTGTTTATATTTAGAACATTTGGTTAAAGATTTGTGTGCAAGGTTCTATCTTAAAAACTACTTTACATAATTGATTGAAACGAATTGAAACCACACATGTATTCGGCATCATTAGACAACATAATACTGCCAGGTTCTATAAGACTTGCGTTGATTTTAACAAAAGTATGACCCCTTTTATACTTTGAACACATGTTTTAAGCCTGTGAATTAAATCTTTTTTAAACTTAAATTTGTAATTATAGCTTAAAATCCCCTTAAATAATTTAATGACACATCACACATGCATTGACTTTCATATAAAGAATTCAGAGACAAGTGCCATAATTCTGTTAGGCATTTAAGAGGAATTATGCCTTAATTTTCAACTTCGTTTCCCAGACAAGTCATCGAGGTCTCGCGTCTGCACCGATAATGGGCGGTGCTTCTTGCTTTGATATTGATTAATCATATTGTTCACATACTCGATGTTTAAATCAACCAACTCGACGAGATTAAACATAATGATACGCAATATTAGTGTTTCTTATAATTGACGCGGTGACATTTTTGTATGTTTCAACTCTACCGTTACTATAGGCTGTGAGCTAGTAGGAGAAACCCTCCCCCTACAGGGGGAATTTTGAAGGGTATGATTTTCTGAAAGAACATACAGTTTGTTTCAAAATGAGATAAGTGTGAATTGATGGAATCTTTCTCGGACCTCTACGTGTCCCACTATATAATTTATAGATCCGATACTTAAATATCGAGATTTTGAGTACAAATGTTATAAAATTGAATAAAATCGCTGATTTCTGTAATACATTGCGGATATTTAACTGAACATTTGAAAAATATGTAATACAATAGAAAAAAAGTATTGTAACCAATTTGGGCAGGGTAATATCCAGTGATTAAGTAGAAAAAAAGTCCCAAGCCGCATGATGTTTGGAAATGCCTTAATTCTGGGGCGAAAATGTGTATTTTGTCAAAAATCGCCGGAATCTGTAATTATTTTTTGAAATTATTTTTTGAACATAAACTTATCAAACTGAAGCAATAGAATGTTACACATCATACATATTCAAGTTTTTCCTGACAACATATATAACATATGTGTTCAAATATTGGCATTTTAGGGCAAAATGTTGGAAGAAATGACAATAATCACATCTTTTTGTAATCTATTGGGGGTATTTGGATAAAATATAGAAACAAATTTAATACATTTGAATAAGGCACATTGTAATATTTTTGGATTAAGTGAAAAAAGTCCCGAACCGTATGATGCTTGAAAATGCCTTAATTTTTAGGCGAAAAATGTGTATTTTTGTCAAAAATCGACGGAATCTGGAATTAGTTTTGAAAATAGTTTTAACATAAACTTATCAAATTGAAGTAATACAATGTTGCACAGCATACATATTCAAGTGTTTCCTTGCATCATATATAACATATCTGCTGAAATATGTTGGAAAAAAGGACTAAAATCACTTATTTCTGCAATCCATTTGGGGTATTGGGTTAAAATCTAGAAAAATATATACATAATACCGTTACAATAGAAAAATAGACTGTAAGCTAGTAGGAGTAACCCTCACCCAAGGGGGAATTTTGAAAACCCTATTTTTCTGAAAGCCCATTATGTGTAGAGTATTTTGGAATATGTACGTGTACCAACTCGCGACTTTGATTTTACCATGTTACCGGCATTTTAAACATGGTACATATAGCTATATACAGTATACGTTGTAAATAGAGAAATAGAGTTGAGCGACCCTCTGCGTACGGCCACTGGGCCGACCCATATATTTTGCGACACAATGGGACTGGTGGCCAGCCGTCGGCAAAGGTCATCAGTACATGTGGCACTCGGTCGCTAGTCCATAGTAAGGGAAATGCTACACGAGTTCGAGTCTCGAACATGGCACATAGAGCTATATACAGTTATATAGAAGGATATAGCTTTGAATGACCTTCGGCCGACGGCCGCTGGGCCAACTTACAGAGTGGGTGACACAACGGGACTAGTGGGCAGCTGTCGGCAAAGGTCCCGGCAACGCGTGGCATTCAATCGCTAGGCTGTATCAAGTGGGGGCTCTACCACGAATTCGGGTCTCGAACCTCGTAACACACCTAGAGCTTTATACACTATAGTTATATATGTATAGAGGGAAAGAGCGTTGAGCGACCCTCGGCCGATGGCCGCTGGACCTATCCACATATTGTGTTACCCAAAGGGACCGGAGGCCAGCATTCGGCAATGGTCCCCGCTATGCATGGTACTCGTTCCCTAGGCCTTATCAGGGTGATGGCTACCCGAGTTCGAGTCTCGAACATGGCACATAGAGCTATATACAGTTAGAGGGAAATAGCGTTGAACGACCTTCGGCCGATAGCCGCTCGGCCGACCCACATATTTTGTGACACAACGGGAACGGTGGTCAGCCGTCGGCAACGGTCCTCGCTACACGTGGTAATCAGTCCCTAGGTCGTATAAGGGGAAAGGCTTCCCGAGTTCTGGTCTCGAACATTGCACCTAAATCTATATACAGTATAGGTATATAGAGAGAAATAGCCTTGAGCGACCCACAGCCAACGGCCGCTGGGCCAACACACAAGTTTTGTGACTCAACGGGAACGGTGCCCAGCCTCGGCAAAGGTCTCGCAGTGGTATATTATTGCAAATTGGACTGCAGAAATGTTATAATATTTTTTCCGTTCTTTCTATGCACTTTTAATTTTTTCCCAATACCTCCATGCATTACAGAAATCAGCAATTTTAGTCGTTTTTTCAACATTTTGCCCTAAAATATAAACACTTGAGCATATATGTTATATCTGATACAATAAATGACATGGAAGTGTATAGTGTGCAACATTGTATTGCTTCAATTTGATAAGTATATACATGTTCAAACTATTTTCAAAAGATAATCTCAGATTCCGTCGATTTTTTCGCCTGAAAATTAAGGCAATATTTTAAGCATCATATGGTTCAGGACATTTTTCTACTTAATTATTGGACCTTTGTCTATCCAAAATGTTACAATATGTCTTTATTCTATTGTATTAAATATTTTTTTCTAAATTTTAACCCAATACCCCAATGGATTACAGAAATCAGTGATTTTTGTCATTTTTCCATCATTTTGCCCTAAATTGCCAATATTTGAGCACATATGTTATATATGATGCCAGGAAAAACTTGAATATGTATGCTATGCAACATTCTGTTGCTTCAATTTGATAAGTTTATGGTCAAACTAATTTAAAAAAACAATTCCAGATTCCGGCGATTTTTGACAAAAATACACATGTTTCGCCCCAAAATTAAGGCATTTCCAAACATCATGCAGTTTTGGAACTTTTTTCTATTTAATCACTGGACCTTACCCTGCCCAAAAAAGGTTACGATATTTCTTTTTTCTATTGTGTTAGATATATTTTTAATTTTTAGTTAAATACCCCCAATGAATTACAGAATTCAGCGATTTTATTCATTTTTTTAACATTTTTACCCAAAATCTCAACATTTAACTACCGGATCCATGAATTATATTTTGGGACATGTAGAAATTCGTTCCGAGAACGATTCCTTCAATTTAAATTGGTTCTAATATATTCCATTCTTTTTCTAAAAAAGAATTCCATATTTCGGCGATTTTCGTCTAAAAACGCAACGTTTTCCCCCAAAACTCACTAAAGCCCCAACGCTCAGATGGCACACATGTCTTATTTTGAAAAAGCTTAATGTATGTTCTTTCAGAAAATCATACCCTACAAATTTCTCAATGGGGTGGGGGTAGGGGGTGGTGGGGATGGTGGTCTACAGCCAGCTCAATAACTACTAGTTCGTCGCAGTTCAGTTAGACGTTACACGCTGTTGGTACTCCTTATAATGTTTTAACATTACCATAATTCATGTTCGTCGTTTTGCATGTTTTTGGGTTTACTGTGTTCTGTGAAGACTGCATTTCTTGTTCGACGTTTATACTGTTTTTTATATTGTATGACAAACACAATTTTCTTGAGTTGTGCAGATAAACTGTTTGATTTGAAATGTATCGTTGTACTTGTCTTTAACACAAGAAAAAACAAAAAGCTAGAATGTAAAGTGCAACATGTCATACGCCTCCTAGCACCGGCTTAAGCGTTATTCTAATTTAACGCCTCAAATATTTGGGCTTGATGATCTCAAAGGACCAGTTAGTAATAACACTACCGATTTGTAGTCGGGGCAACTTTTTACGGCCGCCACACAGCACTAAACAAACGCGAAATGGGGACGTTGTTCTCATGAGGCATATTTGTTTTTGGTTATCGTCCAGACGCATATGTTAGTTCCTAAACATTTGACTCTTAGTGCTTCCAAATGACAACTATATATTTCCCTGAGGATTTATCAAAAGAAAATAATCACCCGAACCCTATTTTGGATAAGTATAAGATTCGCCTTTTTCTTGAAAGTAAAATCATAGTGTTTGTATTATGTAATGTATTATCGGGAACTCATTTGTCATAACCAATTTTCCATGATGCCCTCACGGTCCAGAATTATAGAAAATAACTATTTGATAACGATATGTTGACGTTGTCCTTTTATCAAGTCAGAAAGTGGTTAGTGTGCATAAACTGTCCCCGGTGGGTTGTTGTAGAAAACGTACGCGCAGACTATTCCAGTTTGTATTTTTCGTTTTGATATTACACTAATGGTTATTGTTCCTGTATACATAATGATAATAGCCTGCTTCAACTGATGATTATCCACGAAGAAATGAATCAATGCTGTATGTTTTATATATACTGAGCACAATAAATTAAGGACATAAAATGCATGTCATTTCCAAAAAAGAGTATGATAGTTGACCTTTGGAAACGGCCGAACACGATAAATACGAAATATTGCAGTCTCGGTTTGACTGAGATTGCCATGTATGTTCGGGGTCAATGATATAGTGACGTAGTTATCGTCAGTAATAATACAACAGTTGTAAAAATAATATCGGTGATAAAAAGTAAAGCAAATATGATTGGAACATACTTTCGCTGAGCCCGATACTTATATTTAATTATCGGTGGTACTTTTTCATTTCTTTTTGTTTTCTTACTTAATTTTCGATTCAGTGGTTCCACTACTCCGGCCGATTAAAGGAACTGGATATTGTTTAACCACCTATACGATATGTGTCTGCTTTTTAATTTAGTATTTTGATTGTTACTTGTGATATGCAGGCTTCATAACCGCTGCTCCCAACTAAATTTCATAATGTTTATTTCGCTCTTCGGGGCATTTAATTTTTATTAAATACTGGGACCATACGCCGTACGACATGGGGAAGCAATAAAATCCATGTTCACCGCCATATGCATGCCATCTTGGGGATGGTTAAAATTTTGTACTATTGATTTTATTAATATTGAGCTCTGCTCAACCCGAGGCTAGAGGGCGTTATCGGTAGCTAGCATATTTCACTACTGCTCATGAACAGTCTCAATCAAACCGAGACTGCAATATTTCGTATGTGTCGTTTTCGGCCGTTTCCAAAGGTCCATTATCATACTCTTTTTCATAGGTGATCGAACATCGTTCTCATTTCAATGAAACTGGTAATGATTCTATAATTACGAAATTTGGAATGTTTTTGTTGAAGAATAATAATCGCTTGTGAACACTTGTCAGCAATTTTAAAACATTGACAGAATGGACAAATCTTGTCAATGTCAAACATGAAATTTGTTCAAAGCTATATGTTTGTATAATGAAAAAAGTTGTTTTTAATATACGGGAGGTAACTCTGATATTTCGTTTAGAAAATAAGAAATAACACAATATTTTGAAAATCAAAATATTACCTAGCATTTCTAATATCTTCAAACTATTATATATGTTTAATCTATGTCCCTAAAAATTCGTGCTAAACCAGTTTTGTTCAGTATAGTTAGAAGTGTTCAGATAATTATAATGACCTCTTTGCATTTACAGAAGCATGTAATTCAGCGGAAACAATTTACAATAATAACAGATGGATGTCTCAATGTCTGAAACATTTATTTTTAAATGTGTTGTCATAGTAACATTGACGGAACATTGAACATTTCACTGATGCTGTAGTTAATGCAATAGCGTTGCACTTAGTTAGATATGACATGTTTAGAAAACAATATATTCAAACGCGTAATTGAACGCTTATTAGTCGGAAACACTCGTTTCAACTCCATTCATCAAATGATATGTTGCAATCGCGAGGTCTCTTGGGGAGTTTTATATTGTATTTAGCATATTATTTATCTTGTACGCGGACATATCAATCTCCAGAATTATAACAGATTATTCTTTCATTTCATTTCAGTGACAATTGATTTGTATACCGTTATATAAAGGATTTAATCTAAATCAGTGCCACGCGAGACCGTCACCGTGACACATTAATATTCGTTACTAGTACTTCTGCTAAAGTTAACGCCATGCGTATGATTACCGTGTCAATTAACCAGCAGTCTTCGTGAAGCTTATATATAGTTTTATTCGTGCCATAAATCTTAAACTAGTCATTAGCTATAATGAAAAATGAGTTATTATAAGGCATAGACTGATATAAGCCGTATAGTTATTGGTGCCTCGCCACGAAGTTTTACAATTGTCTATTCGTCAGTTCATCTGGTCATACGTCCGTACGAAATATGTGTATATTCAAGTGTTCTGTTCAGTGAATTGCTCACAGGTAGAGCTTTCAAACGTTCACATTTTACCATGTAATAATAATATATGACAGCAGCTTGTTCCTAACCAAAGTTTTCTAATATATATGGCCTTCACCTACTTTTAAGACTTGTATTTATTGGAAATAAAAGTTACATGATTCAAATAATTATCATCCGATGACTATACTGCCAAGTTTATCAAAACCTAACAACATTTCTAAATAACTCTAAATTCCTCTATCAACCTAAACGTGATTTCAGAACGGGACACTTGACTGAATCTCTATTGTTATTTACTGCAAGCTTACTATGCTTTCCTCTTTAATTGTGCTATGATCGGACAGGCAGTGGACCCTATAATGACATCTACCTAAAGCCCAACACTCGACCGAATCTCTATAATTATTTATTATTGACAAACGGCTCAAAGCCAATATTGAAGACAATATTATTGTATTGGATATGTTGTCGATGATTTTCGTATTGCTTTGATTTTGTTTATTTTTTACATTGCTTTGTTGTCGTTGAATTTCGCATTTATTTAGATTTGGTGGACAGTGAAATACTCCTGGAAATATTAATACAAACAAACGTTTACAAAAGCAGGAGGAATGCGTACTGTAGAATTGTTCCGATTTTATGGTTCTACTGTCAAGCAATAACAATGAATGGAACTAAGTAAGAGAATAATGAAATCATAAGTATTACTATATTTGCAAACTTATGTAAAAACAATAAGTATAAAAGTCGAACAGGAAATGCAGCTTTCATAGAAAACAGTAAACCAAAACACACGGAAAAAGACAAACATGAATGGCAATGTTTATAAGAAATAAATGCATATCGTCCCATCAACGCAATAACTCCGTAAGTGCACTTTGGTAAATTGTTCAGGAGAGACAAAAAACTGTTTTTTTCCTTAACAATGGTACATATAAAGACACTGCCTTAGATTTAAGTGTAATATACCTTTACTATGGTCATTCTTTTATGATATTTAAATTAAAACTATTTTTAAATGAGTTAATGATAATAATTAAATCATAGTGACTTTGTGCGCTGAAAAGTTCAACGCAACAACTCCGTAAGTGCACTTACAGAGTTGTTGCACTGAAAAAAGTCAACGCAACAACTGCATTTTGCTAAGTTTAATAGTCTTAAATGCTGTTTGTGAATAATTGAGCTGGATATTATTATTAATACCTAGCTTGTATTTGTAGTTGCTTATGATTAAAGTCTATATAGCTTAACATATAAATAGTTCAGCCATAAAATTTAAAAAATTGGATTCAGACCTAAAATGTATGGCCATGTCGTAAAAAATGCTAAAAAAATCACAGTTTATTTAATGGCAATTCTATATTGTAAGGGTAGTACATCCAAAACTGATTCATGGCTTTTTCCAGGTGTTTTAGGAAAAAGGACCCTTGTAAATGACCAAACTGGGATTCTTTTCTTCGATAAAATGGCCAATAGGGAATTGTTTACGTCAACATCTTGTAAGTTGCGATGAGGTAATAGCCTAATAGGTACAGTTAGGAACACTATTACATCAATAACATACTACTTATGTTGATTAGTATGTAACATAAAGGATGTATCAGTACATTACATGTACAAAATACACTAATTTGCATTGGGAACGGGTCCTAGAAAAAGGCCTGTGAATCCACGTTATTGCAAGATATTGTACTATGCCATGTAACTTGATAATCAGATATTGGCAATTATAACATCTAAAGGGGCTGGTCAATAATGAATAATCATTTTAACTCCTTATTAAACATGTAATTTTCACATTCACTTGATACTTTCTGAAGGGAAAAAACTTCCAATTTCAAGTAGACTTCATTTTTCAAGTAGGATGAGCTACTGCCCACATGAAATTTGCAATTCACTACCAGCGTTTAAAATATAAAAAAAGTATAAACGCTGAGAATTTGTATATCAGTTCTTAATTAAGCAATATTTCAGAAGGATTAGTATTGGCATTGCAATCACTTCACTCATAGAAGTATTTTCTTTTCTTCTGAAAAATGTATTCACATTTCACTCAAGAAAGGTTTTCTATAAGGTTAATCTGACACAGTTTGGCATATTTATATGATTTTATAGCATGGCACCCATGACAGCTTGTACAAACTGATAAGTAATAGATAGAGTATGGTGACATTGAGTTGGTTAATTTAAACATCGAGATGGGTGTAGCCCATCAAGGTGTTTAAATTAACCAATGAGATGAAACCATACTCTATTTGTTTTGTAGCATGTCCATTTCAGCTCCCTGCCATACTCTAACTTCCAATAACTGGTAGTTGCGACACATTAATTTTATACATTTTTAAAAGTCATGATACACAATTGGAATAATCTTTTTGGTACAAAGTTTACAGAAATTGGTGGGGTATCTTTCCATCACATAACTTGCGATGTGAGAGTATAATAAAACCATGACAAAAATATCATAATACAGTTTGAGTGTAATAAACATGAAAAATAAATAAGGTCAAATCATCACATTTTGGCCTTTTCTGTTCAGGTCAGTGTACAGATTTCCGAAACTGGTAATTCCGGGGTTACGGAAATCAGTGAAGCAGTTCTGACTGTTTAGAGTGTTACAGAGAAGACTAAAGCAGCTACATTTATAAATGTGTATTTCATGTGGCATTTTTGGAATATGTGGTAAATAGAATCTCGCTTTCATACCTATATAATACTGAATTTACTAAACTTATTGGATGCAATTTTATCCATTTTGTTTAATAAATTTAATATTAGAATGGCACTCTTTTATTTATAGGTTCTGGTAGCTTTGAATGGTTACTTACACATGGCATCAGACTTACTGTTAGGGAATACCATCATGGTCGTACTTGATGGTCATCATGTCAGTTGGATCAATTGTCCAAGTTTCTAGGGGATGTACATTTGACATTCATGCCCTCAATGGCAGTGTCTAAGTTCTTAAATCACCGAAGTCAGTTCATTGCCAACTGAGTAACATTATAGGTTTTATTACATGATTTGCTTGTTTGTTTGTATGGTGTTTTATATCATTTATATATGACGGTCAATTTTATTTTTTGGTGGTGGAAGCAGACCACCCACTTTACTGGGTAGAACTATACACCTCCCGCCATCCATAAGAATGGACTTTTCCTCACTAACATACATGATTCGGGAAGCTTGTATGACCAAGTTTACTGAGCAGTTTGTATTGTTGGTTGCACATTCAATGGTGGAATGAACATATTACTCTGTTATACACGTTAATCTGAACTGAACAGTTAGGTTCAACTTATTTATTTTACATTGATTGTAACAAAAGCTCTATGAACTTATTTGAATCACTCTTTATGTCTTTCTGGGTAGAACCAGTACTAAGCAAATGCAGATAAAGTGTCTTGCTAAGGGACACAACACATAATTATGGTTATGGCAGGAATCGAACCCATGACTTTTCGGTCAAGGGTTCAATGCTCTACCACTAGACCACAGCGCTCCATAAAACAGTTAAAAGAGTACAGTGTAAAGTCCTTATTTTGGTAGCAGCCATTGCTTCCAAAAGCATATAAACACCTTAGAATTCCCTTTTTGCAATTATTTAATTCCAAATATATGAAAAGCCATCACCTGACCCCATAGAGTAAATGGTTAAGTTAAAGTTGCTTAACTTGGGTGCAGAGTATAAACTTGATGCATAGCATCATGGGGTCAATTGTTGCAGGTCAAAACAAATACTAATATGACTTGTCTTAATGTCTGAGTAATTGGTTTATCAATAATAAATAATTTGACCTCAGGTCTTAAGAAGATTTTCACAATCAAGGATAGTCCTCAGTGAGTTTAGTGGCATCACCTGTGTCCTCAGAATCACCTGTACACAGTTTGATGCCACTAAACCAATTTAAAAATTAACAAAGATAGTATGAAAGTGATCATAAACAAGGATCTTACAAAGTTTGTAAATCTCATCACCATATAAGTCAGGTTGTGATAGTCCTTGTCGCAGAAGAGTTCTTAAATTATTTCTAAATTTGGAACGAAGATCAGGGTTACGATAATAAAAGTTTGCAAAAGTATTACGAAGTTTATGGTAACGGTAGCCCTGATGGAGTAGCTTTTTAGTTATACAAACTTTACGAATATTAAAGTCCTCAACTCGAGTTCAAGTTCTAGAAAAACGAATGAGTCGAGACGATTAGAAGTTGCTCGGGGAACATCCCCATCTAAATGAGGATAATTAACAATATCAAAATTAAAAATCGTCTTTCTTGCCTTAGATTTTGATAATTATTTCATCATTTTCAATAGGGAGATGTAAATCGAGAAAAGAAGCGTTAATATCAGAAATATTGACTTTGTTAAGTTGAAGATCTTTAGGATATATATTAATATCCATAGTAAAAATAAAAGGGTTGTCAATGTTCAATATATCATCCAGATACCGAGAGGTGTCATTAAAGGCTTCAGTAAAGGTGGGTGTGAGGTTTCACGCACCCTAGACCACTGACCGTCCAAGGCGGTATCCCTATTGTCAACCCTTGTGTGTTTTAATGTCTTATTTGTCCTTTTATTCATCTTTAAATTTGTTCTTTGTTTCTGTATGTGTTTGTGGTTGACTGTCGTTCTTGAATGCTGCTTTTCCTGTTCGATTTTTATATCTATATTCAATAACATCTGCCTGGGTATCTGTTGAAAGATTCAACATGAAACGTCTTTCAAAGCAATATAAATAAAATCTGCGACAAGTGGTGCACAGTTCTTACCCATAGGGATACAACAATTTGTCTATAAACGGTAGTTCCATACCTGACGAAAATATGATTTAATAGAACAATAAGTGATTCACAAACTTCATGGCGAGTCCACATAGTCTAATAGTCCAAACTGCTGTTAGTACAGGCGAACAATTTAGTATTTTACTTAGCAAACGTTTTTTGAATGTGAGCAATAAGCTTGTCTTTGATAAGGTTGTAGAGGGCTGGCGTGGCGCAGTCGGTAGCACGGCGGATTTGTAACCGGAGGCCCCGGGTTCAATCCTCCGTGGTGCCACTGAGTTCCGTCGGTGTGTTCTTGGGCAAGACACTTTTCCTTAGCCTCGTCCGTCGGATGGGGACGTAAACCGGGCGGTCCCGTGTATCGGTCTATCAACCGAGCACGTTAAAGAACCATAGGAATCTATTCGATAATAAGAGTAGGGCAGGTTCACGGATTCCTATGTATCCTTCCCCTCTCTCTGGGGCGGCTCTAAATAACCTGTACTGTGTTATTGAGCCGTTAAACAACATTCAATTGATAAGGTTGTGTGGTAAAGTTGTATATAATGTAGAAAAATCAATAAGTACTTATAGATGAAGCTTGACGTTTTTTGCAATTTTTATCAGGAACGTCGCCTGAATTTTTATTAGACGAAACTAAATTAATCCCAGAGGTTTCAAAAACTTTAGCAACATATTGTTTAACGTAATTTTCAACGGCAGTAAGACAAGATGTTAACAGTTTTGAGATATTTGTAGTGGTGCAAGAACTAGAATATGAAATAAAACTAGCTTTATATGGTTGTTTGTGTAATTTGGGAATCCAGTACATCGATGTTTTGCTTTCGTCTATTCCAGCCTTGAACATATTGCACTGAGTGATATGCGTCGAAACAACACTATCTTCATTAAATTACACTGGACGAATTAGTACTCTCGAGTTCCTGAGATAAAACATTGACATAATGTAGACATCATAAAAAGAATAATTATATTAGTAGCTGTTTTATCAGCAGGAAATAAAACAAACTTATTATGAAATTCCTGGATTTACGAAATGAAAACCTACGTCTAGGGGGAAGTAGGGAGGGGTTAGCAGTATAGAAGTTAATACGGGTATCTTTGATGTTAAAAATAGTATTTTTCCAAGTAGAAAGGGAGTTAGGGTCAGCCTTTATTTTTCCTTCAAAAGCATTATGGATACAACGAGAAATCTGCATCGAATTATTAGTTCTGTGGTCCGACTTTTTCTCGTCTTTCATAATAAATCAGTTAAATTCCGCCATGTTCTTAATTATAGTTCGATTACTAAAGTGAAATAATATGGTTTCTCCAAATTAATATTCCATTTTGTATACGAAATACAATCATGTCTTCATTTAGACTTTAATATTAGTTTCATTTCTGTGAAAAACTAAATAAATCTTCTTTGAAGTTCCGTTTTTGATTTTATCTAAGTGATAACATTTAATTCCTTTTTAAATTAACGGAATATTGCGGCTATGTTCTTGTTTTAAAGTTTAAACTTTCACCTGCTCAGTAACGCTTACTGACCAACATTGAGTTCTTGTCATTTGCTTAATGGCAGCCATTCCAGGCTGGCGTAAATCTTGCATGTATATTAACCCTTAACCCGCTAAGCACGACTAATATAAATAGCCTTTACGTCCATGGTAAACCTAGATCAGCCTGCGAGTAACTTTACATGTACAATGTGCGGCTGCTGATCAGTCAATTCCCCAAAACATTCCTTTGTAACATAAATGGAATGGTCTTAATTCAAAGACAGACAGTCTATTATATATTTGTAGCAGGTTAAGAGTTAAATATTTACGTTTAGCTCTTTGCAAATCTCTCTCAGTACAGACCTATATATGGATGACTCTACCATTTACGATTTACGATTAGACATAAACTGTAATCTTCAAAGCTCTTTACTATTCTCTTTATTTTACCGATAGCAGTTTTATTGAGAATTTATAACCGATGACAAATGTATTATATATATTGACCATAATATGTCATGGAATAACCATTTTTCAATGTATTGCATAGTCAACTTCATTCTTATGTCTAGTATTCTTACATATCTGTGGATCATAATCTATTATTACATACCTTACTATAAATAGTAACACATTTTAGTAGAAAAACAATGATTATCTGTCTTGTTTCTTAATCCATAATCGGCACACTGTGCCATTATGGATTTTGGAAAATCGGCACAGTAGCAACAGACTGTCCGCACGCGAAGACGTCAACGTCATCAAGCAATACAAAGACGTCATATTGGCGCGCTGTGGCTGAGGACTTTGAAATCGCAACTGCAATTTCAATTTTCACGCCCAGTAAATAAACATTTGAAGCTTTGAAATATATCATTAAAGCGAAAGACAAGTGAGAAAAGTAACTTAACGTAAATTGTTAATTTAATGTAATGTAATTATTTGCCAAATAAGTGTGTGCATCTTATGCTACTTGTATGTTAATGTACACCGTTTTGTAAACATGTCGACGTATTTTGTCATAAAGGTGCACTGTTTGTTCTTATCTTTGTTCTCCATTTATAGTAAGGTATGTAATAAAAAGGCAAATATACGGCCGTGGTGTGCCTTTTGTCGATAATGGCACACCACGGCCGCACATTAACCTCTAATTATTGTATCCAGTCTCATATTAATTAATGTTGTGTTACAGGGGTTAATATATCCTATATTGATGTATAACAAAAAGGCATGTTATACTATATTTGTCTTAAAAATGAGTTTGATACTCTATCTTTCGAACAAAGTTTTGTTCTGCGAAAAGCTAACATCATGTACAAAGTACCAAATAGTCTGTCTCAAAACTTAAGCGATGTGTTTCATATGAGCGGAAATAATGAACACAAAAAAATATAAATATTGGACAGGGAAAGCAGCATTCAAGGACGACAGTCAACCACAAAACACAAAAACAAACACGCAAACAGACAAACGAGAAGGCAAAAGAAATACAAATGCAAACGACATCACAAACACAAAAGGGTTGACAATAGGGCTACCGCCTTGGAACGGTCAGTGGCAACAAAGGCCACTGGGGGTTTAAACCGGTTAGGGTTAGCTCGATCAGTCTAAGATCAATTTCTACTAGAAATTGAACAATATCAAGACCAACAACTGAACTGTTTAAAGAAATTGCCTATAAAACCTCTATCGGTTTGAAAAACAGTTTGAATAAAGTTTTGTTTCACAAAATGAAGCAAGACTGCTGAGTTTCCTTTTACTGCCGATGCGCTGTCATGGTTTTATACTTTTTTCTCGATAGCAGATTAAACGGTGTTCTTTTCGACACATATGTTTCATCCAAATAAGACTCAAATCATGATAATATATATAAATACCTAAAGCAATATTATCTATAGTGTCTGCTATAGGGGATTCAACCTCGACAAATGCTCTTCATCGCGAACATGTCTTAGCAAATTAGACATCATTTTATATTTATACATGCTAATCCGTATATGTTCACTTAGATATATTATCTGAAGATATATATTGTCTGGTATGGTGATTCAACCTCCCTTTCCATTTTGAAAGCAAAGTTAACATTCGTTTGGTGCACCCTAGAACCGGTTTAAATCCCCAGTGGCCTACTTTGTCACTGACCGTTCCAAGGCGGTAGCCCTTTTGTCAACCCTTTTGTGTTTGTGATGTCGTTTGCTTTTATTATTACTTTTGCCTTCTTGTTTGTCTATTTGCATGTTTGATTCTGTGTTTTGTGGTTGACTGTCCTCCTTGAATGCTACTTTCCCTGTCCGATCTTTTTATATTTCTATATATACATAGGTCAAAATCTATCGTGTCAAGTATTTATTTGAACAAATGACAAATGTACAATGGTACAGTTTATGAGTATAGTTGAATTGATTTGTTAGTGTACCATTTTGAGACAGAAAAAAACCCACAATTTATCTTATCTTGCCTGTACATGTGAATTTCGGATTGGCATTACCGCTTAATATGTAAATGTTATTGTTCAGACAAAATATAGAGTCTGCTTTCCTCAAATATAAATTGTTTCTAATTCTTTATAAATCTTTAAAGCAACAGTTAAGTGTATCGTTTGCTAATTTCTCTGGATGCCAACTTTATTGTTAGATATTTCCTTCTGTACCTTTATTAACACTGTATTGTCAATTTGAACGTTGAAAACAGGATAATAGCGATGTTGTGTATACAGAAAATCGATTTAACACAACCAAAAGGCCGTATTGACTTCTGACCGTTCCAAATCGGTAGCAAGGTCTTCACAACTCCTATGGTGTCATTGCGTTTGGATACTGTGGTGTCTATAGACATTTTAGCTCGACTTTTCGCAAAGAAGGAAGCTATTCTACTCGCACGTCGTCGGCGTTACTGTTACCGTTAGTTTACCTTTTTAAGTATATAATATCTCAGAAACTGCATGACGGAATTCAATGAAACTTCACACATGTATTCATTTTAGATGATAGCTAACATGTTACGCGCAAGTCGCATAACGCTGCAATCTATTTTGACAAAGTTATGACCCTTTTTTAATTTTTTCAACCTTGTTCGGTAATATCATAACTCAGAAACCGGCTAGTAAAACTCAATGAAACTTCACACATATACGCAGTATAGTTAGGTGACATGCCATGCCAAGTCACGTAACTCTGCAACCTATTTTGACTAATTATGTTACTTTTTTAATTAGTCAATTTCTTGATTAACCTTTTTCAGTAAGTTCAAATCTCAGAAACCGGCTAGTAGAACTCAGTGAAAATTCACACATGTATACAGTACAGATAGGTAACATGTAAATTACATAACTCTGCACCGTATTTTGACAAAGTTATGCCCCTTTTTATTCTTAGTCATTTTCTTGGTTAATCGTTTTTGTTAAGCTTATATCTTAGGAACCACCTGGCGGAACTCAACAACATTTCACGTATATCTTCAGTATAAATAGATAACATGCCACATGCAAGTCACATAACTCTGCAACACAGTTTGGCAAAGTCATGCCCCTTTCTGGACTTATTCAATTCCTTTGGGAAAAAAACGTTGTTAACATTTTTCGGCAATATCTCAGAAACCGCGCGACAGAAACTCATGTATTCACTATCATAACAGGAGCATGCTATCATCCGACAGCTCTTGTTTTTATTATTGCATCGCTTAATTTTGTTTGATTCGACATATGAGGTCTGCTAAAAACTAGATACACGATAACTGTGCGAGGTAATATCCTCCAGTTATTGTGATATAAACCTGTCGTATACTTTGATATATTGTAATGTGAAAATAAAGATTATAATATTTAATAAGCGGTCTGCGCCGCGGTGGTTTAATGGTAGATAGTTTGTCTCGCATGTCGGAGGTCATGGGTTCAGTCCTCGGCCGGGTCCCACCAAAACCTTTATAATAGATATGGTGCAAGAAACTTCTTTGCTTGACGTTCAACATATAAGGAGTAGCACTGGTCGGTATCAACAGTATCATGTCGTGTGTATATGGCGTGGCATTCCAGTGTGACAGCAATATAAGGCTGAGCAATGACCTTACACGTAATACCTGATCTGGTGATATGAATTAAATATTGTTTAAAAAGAAGGTAATTCCCATACATGCATACTATTCAAGGTAGTAAATTTCGATTATCGGAAATGTTCAATGGCGTCCTTTGATGTACTTTCAAGGGCTGGGGGCGATCTGTAATAATTATGGTTGTCTCGCAATAAAACGAATAATTCAAAACAATATTCTACCTAGTGATAAGGGCAATCAATTTGTACTTTTTAAAACTGAACTTGTTTGTTTGATCAGCGAAAACTATTAATTTTTCATAAAATAGTTTGGAAACGAAACAAAGATAACTGTGTTGTATAAAGCATAACACATTATTACATCATACAATCTTTAATGGCTACCTGTGACCGCAGTACTTTTTATTGAATCATATTTACAACAGATAGTAAATAAATTAACTGTAGTGTGTATAATTTCAAAATGTTAGAATATAATGGAGGGAATGGGAAGAAATATGATTGAATGCGGTGGATAAATACAGTAACGTAATCTGCTCAGCACTGATTTTGAAACAATACTGTACCTGGCAAGTATTTTAGAGCAGTGTGGAACTGTGTTTGTTAATATGTCGCTGGATCATTTATTGACCTCCTCATTTATTGACCCTCATTTATAGACTTCCTCATTTATTAACTTCCAAATCGCGTCTGGTACTAACAAGTAGCAGATTGTCTCCTTTATATGTGCTGTTGCCGCTAAAAAAAAATTCGCAATCTGCATAGTTTTAACACTTGCAGAACCTTTGATGACGTCTACCTAAATTCAGAAAGGAACGGTAACTTTTAATGTGTGTTTTCAATCTTCTCGTATCGTGCCATTAACGGTTTATATTATTGTTGCCATGGCTTCTTCCATGTCACTGAGAACTTACTTTCTTCCTTACTGTGCTTTTGTTTTTATATAGTCATATATACACGATCATCTGCTCATGATCAAAACCGTCTCAGCTGTGGTGTCGACGCGAGTTACACCTTTTCAGATATTGCAAAAGTAACTGTATTGTGTATAATGTTACGGCCAAACAGAAGACCCCCACCGTTTAATGTATTTGTATCTTAGATGAAGTAGAGCGCTAAATGAGACGATTGATAAAACGATAATGGACAAAAGACATCAAACAATTTAATAAAGTCTGTTTACTCCCATCGGTAGGTTTCAATTACTGATGCTATCAGCATGAACTTTTGATCGATGCCTATCAAACACAATGACCAAAGCGGCATGCAAAATAATTATGTTTAGGTTTAGAAAATTGTTTGGGAAGGTTCGCATTAAACTGTGTTTCTATTTGCCATATATGTAACCGATAAACGATCAAAGATGTATTTTTTATAATTGTGAAGGATGTTTTTGAAGAAACCGTTATAGCGTCTGCTAGGCAAATAATAAAGGTAATTTATAATTATTTATTGTGTATGATTACAGAGTGAGACTTCTGAAAGACCGCACAATCTATCAAACTAAGTGTATGGCATTTGGAAGACGTATATTTTATTAAATATAAATCTAGTCCCAAAGGATCAGTTAGTACACATACATAATAAAAAACAGATCGGCCACTCTAAAATATACCTGAATTTCACGTGTGATAATGCGAAAATTTCACAAAATGTCGCCCAACTTCCAACACTTGTATCGTAAAGAGTTTTATAGATCTACGTTTCAGTTATGCCAAAACCCGTCACAAATTTAATTCTCCTATTATGATAGCATTTTCGTACTCTACCATTTTAAACAAAAGATGAGTTCAATGGAAACTTTTATTATACAAAGCCTTGTTTTTTTAAGAGAAAAGCCAAACATGATGAGATTTTTTTTATCTTTAAACAGCTTTTTATACAAATTCTTATGTTGAAAATAAAACAAATTATAATAATCTCGCTTTGATATTCACTATGAATCTTTTGAATGCATTCTCATCAAAGTAAATTCTCATCTAAGTAAATGAATAAATGAGAGAGGAGATAGAAGGAAAAGGTAAGTTGCCACGTGATATTTTGGCTACTTCATTGGTTCTGATTAATATTTCTCTGGTGAGTAATGGTTACTGCCTCGGGAGGGGATAATGTTTTGGCTCACCACACTGCACAAAAGGAACGCTAATGTAAACGTCAATAAATATTCCAGGAGTATTAATAAGTTAAGCCATATATTAACAGTGTATTTTTATTTTGGTATTTAGTGCATCGCTTGAAAACAGTACCTCTGTATTTGAGTTAATGGGAATATAGAGATACAACCAGACATCCTCATTAATGAGAGTTCTGAAAAACGTGGAAAAAGGTGAAAGAATTATCAAAATCGGATAATAAAAAAAGAAGATATGATCGTTTGCGAGTTCTATTGAAATGTATATGGAAGCCGCCATTTTTAGGGCTATAACATGACAGTTCTAAATGACCAAATATGGAATATTGATAAACATGAAAATTATCTCATTTATCGCCGCCATTTTAGGGCTATAACATCACAGTTCTAAATGACCAAATATGGAATATTGATAAACATGAAAATTATCTCATTTATCGGGGCAAAAATTAAAGTTACTGTATGAAGAATTTGTATAACTAATGGCAATAATGCTTTATATGGCCAGTTAAGGAGTTTGCATTCATTTGCAGTGATATTCTTTGCTTTAAATATTTATCAATATTCCATATATGGTCGTATGGAACTATGATGTCATGGTTTACAAAATGGCAGCTCCTATATCCACTTTAGAACATCTTCAAATGGTCATATATTTTTTGTTTATCATCCGATTTTGATAATTCTTTCACCTTTTGCAAGTTCTTCTAAAATCTCAATAAAAGAACTGTTTGGCTGTGTCGCTACATTCCCTTTAAAGTCCATGTGTTGTCTTTGTAAATCACATTGATTTAGGAAATGTGCAAAGTTATAGAACTAAGACATGTCTAAGTAGATATAAAAATCGAAAAGGATAAGTAGCATTCGTGGACGACAGTCAACCATAAGCACACACTGAAACTAAAAACGACTTTAAAGATACGATAGAAGGCAAGATAAGATCCCAAACACAACAGGGTTGACAATTAGGCTACCGCCTTTGAACGGTCACTGGCAAAAAAGCAGCTGGGGGTTTAAACCAGGATCTAGGGTGAACCAAACCTGACTCTTACCCTATTGTCATCCCAATAAACAGGACAGTGGAAATACAGATATCCCCGCCAGGTTATAATCTCTAACAAACAAGCAGCATTAATAGGCAATATAAGTAAAACACATACATGATCGCGTACATATAATATAAAAAACAAATCCTTAGTCTCCTTTACACAGAATTTTAAATATAAAATATTTACATATCAATCTAGGTAGAAAGAGCAATAAATTGTAAAATAAGTCCATATAAATTTTAAAAATGCATTTTATTTTCCTCCGCACTTTTTGTTTTCTACACAAATGTGTCCATCCATTATACAATGTCCATTCATCCGTTACACACTACTCCTTTTCGAAATGTTCACTGAACAAAGATCAGTGTGTGCTTGTATTGGAGAACTAATTTGTGTTTATAACAAATGGAATATTGAGAAAGATGAAATGTTTTTGTATCAATATATATGGATTTATTTCACTATTTAGTGCTCCTTCTACCTAGAGTGGTATTTAAAGATTTTATATTTCAAATTCTGTGTACAAATACTTAGACATGTATTAACTCTATAACTAAAATTTCCTGTATAATTCAATGTGATTTACAACAATATATGAACTCTAAAATTCAAGAACCTGTATCTAGTGTGAATATTCATTATTCTATAAATGCAATGCATAAAGATACAGACGCTATACGTAAACTGATATTAACTCATGAATATGAATAAGTCACGGGTGAAGAAGTTTCAGTTCGACGAACTGTCAAAAAGTCGGTATATAAATAAATATAAAAAGATCGGACAGGGAAAGTAGCATTCAAGGAGGACAGTCAACCACAAAACACAGAAACAAACACGCAAACAGACAAACAAGAAGGCAAAAGTAATAATAAAGGCAAACGACATCACAAACACAAAAGGGTTGACAAAAGGGCTACCGCCAGAAATCCTTGCGAACAATATTACATTTTATTTCCCTTCGTACAGGTAGCATCGATAATATACGACTTCCGAATATATTTCATAAAACAATAGTTGCCCGGAACTCGATTTGAAACATGGAACCTTGCAGTTTGTTATCTGTAACATGAAGGTTTTTACCACTACATCAGGGAATCTTGTTGGTATCTTGTTGGTATGTAGTAGCATTTCTAACACTAAATAGTAATTACGTAATAACTGTAGCACACACCCGCAGAAACTTACCATCCGCTAAATAAAAATCGAGACTAAAGTTTTAAGACGGAATCTTAGTTGAATTTTTAAGAAATAGTATTCTACCACTCATGAATATATATATGTGCCAGATGATGGAATATATACTGATATTTTGCATCATATGTTACTTAATACACATCATTCTCACGAATTTGACATAGCTCAGTGGTAAGCACGTTGGACTGTAAATTAGAATGTCTTGTATTGGAGTCATGAAAGAGACAAACTTATAATCTTGTTCATGTAAATCATAATGCTACCTGTGTAGAAATACGATGTGCACAACTCAATGTCTATAATGTAAATGATGTCTTTGATCTTGCACATGTAAATCATAATGCTACCTGTGTATATACACGATGTGCACTGCTCGATGTCTATAAAGCAAATGATGTGATCTTGTACATGTAAATCATAATGCTACCTGTGTATATATACTATGTGCACTGCTCGATGTCTGTAAAGTAAATGATCTCTTGATATCGCTTAAATGTGATCGCCATGAGCTGGTGAACATGAAGTTACAAGTAAAGACACAGTTACAAAAAAGAAAACGATTTAAATACAGGTTTTGTAGCTTTAAGGACAGAAATAAAACCGAGAAACAACTAATGAAATCACTGCTGACATGTTTCATAACCAAGCTGTAACACCATTGCCTCATGCAATTGCCTGTCTAACAGTGATTTACAGTTATATATACAAATGATCTCCCCCTCAAATACAATAGGCTCGAAATAAGTCCTTATTGCGCCACGGTGTTATCTTTGATGTGTTTATGCCTCAAGATGAATTATCCTGCTTTAACCATGCCCTTTGAACAAGTCAAATAACGATAGATATAGTAGTCACGGTTCCCGGATTCCTAATTATCATTCCCGTCTCTTTCGAGCAGTTCGTAATAACTAAATAAGATATGTTAATGCGCCGTATAAGCTACTATAGCTATATTTAAAGTTCTCCGGTCATGTTTTCTTTCATGAACACGTTTATGTTTATTTAAATCGAAATCAATACACAACAAAAACAACAATATATAAATCGAAATCAATACACAACAAAAACAACAATATATATTTACAATGACCCCCAGTCGGTGGTGGGATGATAAGAATCAACCGACTGATTGTTACTTAGCAGAGGAGTGCGTGGTCCAGTGGTAGAGCGCCGAACTCCTGATCGAGAGGTCGTGGGTTCGATCCTCCGTCTCGGCCACGTTATTTATCCTTGAGCAAGATAACTAATCCACATTGCTTAGTACTGGTTCTACCCAGGAAGCCACCGAGAGTGATTAATCTAAGATGCAAGAACTTGTTTCGCAATCGATGTAAAATAAATATGTTTAAAACAAAACAAAACAAAAACAAACTTAGCAGAGTGGTAGGACTCCCCCGAAAAGTAGCCCACCTTTTGACCGTGTCGTTGGAGAAGGGAATCCTGGTGGTTGAGTAACGTGGAGATCTGGTAGTTATCTCCGCGTTACAAAACACCACTTTGGTCCGGACTTCAACTAGACGGGCGGTCCGATTAGCCCGATCTGATCAATCGGTTTGTCACGACAGCTATACGGGATCCTAGCTTTTTGTTTAATTTACATCTCTCTCAATTCCTCTCGTTTAATATCTTATTCCCCATTTATTTTGTCCTCTTTAAACATAATGTTGAGGTTTTCAAACTTTCGTATACATCCGTGTTGAGGTTATTCCTCACATTTCTCTCAATTCTTCAAAGGGTGTAGTACGCTCCAGGGAAATGGAGCACAGCACTCTTGAAGAAATGACTAATAATCTCAAATCTCAAGGTGTGACTGAGGTAACGCGCATCAGTACGAGGCGGAGCGGCAAACTCACTCCTGCAAACACTTTTCTGCTTACTTTCAGCACACCAAATCTTCCAAAGACCATCAAGACTGGATATATTATTCTACCAGTTGACCCCTTTATTCCAAACCCTCTTCGATGTTTTAACTGTCAACTCTTTGGTCACCATAGAGAAAGATGCAAGCGAGCTGCTCCTGTCTGTGCCCTTTGTGGCCAGGAAGGTCATAGCGACTTCGTCAATTGCAAAACTTCTGCCTCTTGCATTAACTGCAAGGGGACCCACGGAGCATTTTCTAAGGAATGTTCGAAGTGGAAGCACGAGAGAGAAATACAGAAAGTTAAGATTGAAAAGAACATTTCTTTTCCTGAAACTAGGAAACTTGTTGAGAGCCTTACTCCGCCCACTCCATCTGGCAAATCATATGCCGATACGAGTAGGGTTGAGAAACCAGCTACCAGGTCGATCGCGGCGCAGACCGTGTTTACCTTGAAAATAGATTCCGACAAGTTTATTACTATTCCACTGTCTGTTCAGAAATCCTCTAAAACATCTTCAGCCTCACAAACTGTGATCCTTTTAAATAAGCCTCCTGTGGCTTCCAAACTTCTTGTGGCTGCCAAGCCTCAGACGACTCCTTCAACTATATATATCCTCAACAACTCCTATATCTTCTGCATCTACTTCATCTATTCCGAAATCGACGGACTCTGGTGCAACCAAGAGTCCACCAAATCCGAGAAACTCTTCCAAAGGTTCGTCAAATCTCAAAGAGTTCGTCACTAAGCAGAACTGCCGCCACGGACGTGACAGCAAGAAAAAAGAAAACTCCCGGATTAGGGAAGCAGTCAAAAGGATCTGATGATCCGATTGAACTGCACAACAGATTTGGAGACTTGGCGATGGAGGTTGATGATCCAGCACGTCTGGAACTCCCAAAGTCTCCAAGGTCTGCCAAACCCAAAGGCCGTAAACCCGTACTTCCGCCTTAGTATCATCAAAATCAAATAAGGTTATTCAATGGAACTGCCGATGTTTTAAACCAAATTATGATGAATCAGCTTACTTTTAAAAAAACACAACCCTGTTGCATTTTGTCTTCAACAAACCTTCTTGAAGACTAGTGTTGGGTATTGTTTAACCACTCATAGGATATGTTGTCTGCTTTGTATACGCAGGCTTCATAACCGCTGCTCCCAACTAAATTCCATTATGTTTATTTCGCTCTTCGGGGCATTTCATTTTATTAGATACTGGGACCATACGCCGTACGACATGGGGAATACATTAAAGAAGGATAACTCCATGTCCACCGCCATATGCATGCCATCTTCGGGATGGTTAAAATTTTGTGCTGTTGATTTTATGAATATTGAATTCTGCTCAACCCGGGGCTAGAGGGCGTGAGCGGTAGCTAGAATATTTCACTACCACTCATGAACAGTCTCAATCAAACCGAGACTGCAACATTTCGTATGTGTCGTGCTCGGCCGTTTCCAAAGGTCCATTATCATACTCTTTTTTTAAGATATCTTTTAAAAACTATTCATTGTATAACTATATTTGTGATACAGGTGATAAAGCTTCTGGAGGAGTTTCGATTCTTGTGTATATATGCTCCTTATATTTACCGCCCAGTTCTTCACTAGACCTTAATGATCTAAATCACCTAGTTGCACAATTACCATCACCTTTTATGCTCTTAGATGATTTTAATGCACACAACTATATTTGGGGTTGTAAGGATATCAACGATAAAGGCAAGAAAGTTGAGGATTTCTTAGTAAAAAATAATGTGTGTCTTTTTAATGATAACAAATCACATACTTATTTACATCCAGCTACGGGCTCTCATTCTTCCATTGATTTAACAATATGCGATCCAACGCTCTTGGTGGATTTTTCGTGGAGTGCTGGTGACGACCTATGTTGAGGTAACCATTTCCTCTTATTTCTTGAAAGATCAGCCATCCATTTCTCGAAAAAACGTAACGATGGAAACTTCGCAAAGCTGATTGGGATACGTTTCAATCTCTTTGTGAGGAACAATTAAAGCCTTCCGTTTTCGAGGATGTCGAAGACGCAACTGCTCTTTTTACCAAAACCCTTCATGATATAGCTGATCAAACTATTCCAAAAACCTCATAAACGCATAAACCATGGTACGATGATGACTGCAAAAAGGCAGTCAGCGATTGTAAAACTGCATTGAATGCTTTTAACTTGCGGCCAACTCAAAATAATTTAGATATTTTTAGAGTTTTTTGTGCGAAAGCCCGTCGCACTATTAAGGATAGCAAGAGGAAATCCTGGAGATCTTATGTCTCTAGGCTGAACTCACGCTCATCTCTTAAGAAGACGTGGGACATGGTCCGGAAAAAAACGGTAAAGGTAATTCTAGTTGTGTAAATCATCTTAAAACTGATAATGATGATATTACATCTGTCAAAGATATTGCAAACACTTCGGCAGAAACTTTTTCTAAAAACTCTTCTTCTGAAAATTGTCAACCAAATTTTCTAAAAAATAAGAAACTAAAATAACAGAAAAGCTGAATTTCAAGTCGAAAAATTTAGAGAAATACAATAAACTGTTTACTCTCAAAGAACTTCGAGAATCCCTTAAAAAGGCTCATGATACATCAGCTGGTCCTGATGATATCCATTATCAATTATTAAAACATTTACCTGAAACCTGTCTCTCTACACTTCTTGATATATTCAATAAGGTTTGGGTGACCGGAAATTTCCCCGATTCTTTGCGGTAAGCAATCGTTATTCCAGTCTCAATGATTAATGAGAGACTCGTTTGGTACCTGGAATCTAACAAGCTGATAACAAAGTGTCAAAGTGGATTCCGGCGCCAACGAGGCACAACAGACAATCTCATTCGATTTCAATCATTTATTAGGGAAACTTTCGTAATAAAAACACATCTAGTCGCTGTATTTTTTGATTTGGAGAAAGCTTATGATACTGCATGGAAGTACGGTATCATGAATGATCTTTATGACCTTGGTCTTAGAGGCCGATTACCAATATTTATCGAGAATTTCTTAGAGGATAGACAGTTTTGTGTCCGAATGGGTTCAACCCTCTCTGACATTCATGAACAGGAGATGGGTGTGCCACAGGGCAGCATACTCTCTGTAACTCTTTTTAATATAAAAATTAACAGTATAATTAAATGTATCAATCCTGGTGTGGATTGCTCTCTATATGTTGACGACTTTGTTATATGTTATCGTGCAAAAAACATGAACACTACTGAGAGACAACTTCAACAATGTCTGAATAAATTTCAGACCTGGTCGGATGAAAATGGTTTTAAATTTTCAAAATCTAAAACTAATTGTATGCACCTTTGGCAACTACGTAAACATCATGAAGACTCCCATCTAAAACTTGATGGGTCACCAATACCAGTAGTGGATGAAACAAAATTCCATGGTCTGATTTTCGACCGTAAATTAACGATTATACCACACCTTAAATACTTGAAGGCCAAGTGCCTTAAAGCTTTTAATTTACTTAAAGTTGTTGCAAACACTAATTGGGGAGCAGATCGTAAAGTACTTTTACAACTTTACAGATTTCTTATCAGATCCAAGCCTGACTACGGCTCAATAGTATATCGATCGACTCGCAAGTCATACTTGCAGATGCTCGATCCTATACATAATCAAGGATTGTTGACTCGCCTTAGGTGCCTTTCGTACATCACCAGCCGAAAGTCTATATGTTGAAGCTAATGAACTATCACTGTCTCATAGACGGAACAAATTAGCCCTTCAACATGCCATTAAATTAAAATCGAACCCTTCAAACCCAAATTTTGATAATGTTTTTAATCCTACTTACACGTATGTACCTCTTTTTGATCGAAAACCGAAGGCCATTTGACCATTTGGTCTTCGTATTAAACCAAAATTAAGAGACACTGAAATCGACCTAAATGTGATTGCCAAGTACAAAGTACCACAAATTCCACCGTGGACTTTGGGAACACCAACAATTATTTTTGATCTTTGTAATAGTAACAAATCCAGTACACACCCTACTGTCGTTCAAAGCAAATTTAATGAAATTAAATCGAAATACAGTAACTTTTAACATATACACACAGATGGTTCTAAAGATGGAGATACATATGTAAGGTAGCTGCTGCAGCAGCTGTTGTTCACAAACACAAAATAAAGAGCCGCCTGCCTGATTAGGCCTCTATCTTTTCAACTGAACTTAAGGCAATTGAACTTGCCTTAAATTATATTCAGGAATCTGATGATGACCATCTTGTAATATTGTCTGATTCCCTTTCATCTCTTCAAGCCCTTGGTAATATGAAACATGATAACCCAGTTGTGTTTCAGCTTTTAGAAAAGTACAATTCTCTTATAGTTGATAATGTTATTATTTCTGCTAGCTTCAAGCCATGTAGGAATACGTGGTAATTATAGAGCTAATAGTGCTGCTAAAACAGCTTTATGTTACATATATCTAGTGCTAAATTACCTTATACTGATTTTAAAAGTTGTATTAACACATTTATGCGTAACTCTTGGCAAGCCGCTTGGGATTTGTCAGTTAACAATAAACTCTATTCAATTAAGCCTTACTTGGAGAATGGCGTTCTTCTAGTAGACCCATTCGTCGAGAAGAAGTTGTCCTATCTCGGTGCAGGATAGGGCATTACACGTTATACTCATTCATATGTATTACAAGCTGAGCAATTACCAGAATGTATACCCTGCTTTGCACCGTTAACGGTCAAACACATCTTGTTGGAATGTGTAGACTTTGATCCTATGCGTCAAAGGTACTACAATGTTAATACTATGAAAGAGTTTTTTGATACTACAGATTTTAGTCTTGTTTTAGATTTCATAAAAGAAATCAGACTATATAAATCATTATAATGTGTTCTTTTATATATTTACTTGTTTATATACCCGATGACGGGCATTTGTTGATTTACATATATAGTTTATATTCTACCATATCATCCGTTATTTGTTAATAGTTTTATCCTTATATATTTACATTAGTTTTTAATTACTACTTAATTTCTTCATCTTTCGTCGTGTTTTGCGCACAATATGACCTATTTATGTGTCGACGTGCCGTAAAACACCATTCATACATTCATTCATTGTAATCTCTGTGGAAAGCGGGAATAAGATTTTGTCTGATGACGTAGAAAACTTTGAACAGGTAAATTAATCCAAAGGTAAATGTATTTATCAGTTATCTGGCAATAGTTGTGCAGCTATACAATTCAGATTTACCTCATTTTCCCGTGCAGTCACGCAGTGGTAAAAGTAGTATCTAAGTCATGCAAATAATACTTACTTTTACAATATATATTTCTCTCCGGGACTATCAAGAAATGTGCATATGATATTTAAGAGTTACATTTGTTAATTGATAATACTACAAAAAGGGTGACCATTCACTTTTGAGGAATATTTGTTCGCCATCTTTAACAAAAAGTAAACAAAAAAAATGGGTTATGATCAAGTGAAATGTTTAACCAAATGCATAGTTTAGGCAGGAGTAATGTGAATATAGTGCATGCCATTGATTCAACACTGTTGTTGTGACATAATATTAGAAGGAATATTTAAATGGCAGAAATTGTGCCCTTTATGACTGAAACGTTTGTTTTTGTTTTACGTGTAGATTGGTCCGCAAAATGGTCTATTTATCCCTCGAAAGCAGACGAGACATCATTTCCCCTAAACAGCATTATATACTTACAAAGTTAATTCTTCCAGATATAAGGAGACAAAATAATAACAGGACATCATTTTAATCCGTCCTTTGGAGTTGCAACACCAACACAGAACTAATTTGAAAACGAATAGTTTGCTCAACACGTGATATGAACTTGAGACCTCCGGATTGACAAATGCATTACCCGGATTGACAAATGCATTACCATTAAGATTTGAACTTGAGACCTCCGAATTGACAAATGCATTACCAGAAGGTCAAAGAGCCAGCTTATAAGATACGTTTGAGTTTATTTATGTATTAATCTGATAATGGAATTGAGATATTACTGTTAATTTAACAAAAACATGCAATTATAAAATATATTTATATTTGTATACCATGCTAATGTTTGAAATTATACTTGACGCTATTAAAGTGCAAGTTTTTTTTTTTGTTTAGTTTATTTTATGTTTATTTTTAATTAGAATGTCTCCAAGTTTGATTGTAGTGTTACATGTGCAATGTACGAGGGTCATTCAATAAGTTCTGTCACTAACGCGTTTTAACAATTATGTGCTCGTTGAGAGTGTTGATGTTGGTACCAAATGAACGAGAGTTTCACTACCATTCCATTGATGGTAAAATGAACGCTGTATCTTTTGTGTGACGAAAGTTATGGAACATTTAATACATATCACTTATACATACTGAGCCATTTTCGTCCTGAGCTTTTTCAGGTATGTTAATTGTTACTTTTTTAAATGCCTGTTCCTCTTTAAGTACTTGTCGAAGACCTTTGACATTTCTCATACATTACCAATTATATTTGTGCATTACGAGATTTAGAATTTAAGCATGGTAGATGAAAAGGCATTGTCTTAGAAAATAACATTTTAAGCTAACGTGTAAAATTAATTTAATGATAAATGGACATTAAATTGAAGGGCAGTCTTCTGAAATAGCGTTTTTGGATGATCAATATTTTCACTAAACATTGTACCAAATTATACAATAATGTGTTGAATATGAAATTAAACACTGAAGGACCAGGATTTGTAAAAATATATGAAAACATATTAATACTATGAGAATAATTACGACATTTAAAAGATATTATAACATTTCTGTAAACAAAATGAAGAAAATCAGTGTTATTTCTGCTAAAAGTAAGGGATATGCATTCACTCATATCTGGTTTGCAACAAGCCCTTTCTGAATTCTCAAAAATCATTTTCATGGATTATGGGTGAATAACAACAGATGGCGTACAAGAATATTTAAAAGCATAGAATAATTCAAATAGTTTTTACAATGTTTTGTAACAAGGACATTATCAGAGATGCCAGTGTCCAAAAGGTGTGGTAGGGGGAGGTAATTCAGGGGTATAAATAACCGGAAAATTTTCATTTTTGTTGTAGAATTTAAGAGAACAAACCCAGTAGTACTATAAATACACTACTTTATCTCAGTGTAATATCCAGTTCAAAGGATATATGCCTAGTGACAGAACTTTTTGAAGCACCCTCGTACATGTTAGAAATTATCCACATTCCCTATAAATCTGGTGACCGATCAGATCCATGTATAGAAAAAATCTTATGCAAATTCCATGATTCCTACCAAACTTGCGTTTTTAATGGCGTTAAGTATATTTGTAATCTTTATTTTCTGGAGCTTTCTTTGAAAGTAATTGATTACTAAATTACAAATTATATTTTAAGTAAATTATGTTTTACTAAATTACGCTTCAATGATCTTCACATAGCTTAATAATTGATATACAAGACATAGGACTGAAAGAAATGAAAATTGTTTTCAAATAATTCAACTGAAATTGAAGACGAATTTCATTTTGTTTTAATTTATACAATTTATAATGATATCAAAAAGAAATATATCAGAAAATATTCCATACTAGGGAAAAAGGTAACGTTGTAGCTACACGTATGATTGTTTATTGAGTTGATCCCTCTTTCCTTCGAGACGTAGAATTTTGCTTCTTTATTTGAAATCGGGAATCCAGGATTTTGTTTATGCCAAGGTTTATTGATAGAACTCGGATTCACTAATACTTATACTCAAGTTCAGGTAACTGTGGATGATGATGTTTACACGCAAAATTATCAGTGCACAGAAGGAATAGACAAAAAGGAATAGACAAAAAGTTAAACAGACCTCACACTATGTACTGAATTCCAAAATTACACAATCTTATCAAGCACGTTTCATTTCTAATTCTAGTATCTGCACCACTAAAAACATATCTAAACTTTAAACTCTTAATTTAGTTTGGTCAATTAAAATAACAAAATGTGCAATACTCGTCAAAATTCATCTAATAGTATATTAAGTTTTCCCATGCGGAACGTGGGTGGTTCTACCCAGGTGCCTGCCCGTGCACAAAAATTGCCGGCTGAGGCACATGAGGTCTTTCTCCACCATTGCAGCTGGAAAGTCGCCATATGACCTTAGCTGTTGGTGCGACTATAAATTCCAATTCTGCCAATCTCATTAAGTTTTCCGCAATTTATTCAACCTTAATCCACATATTTATTACAGAATGGCGTTATTTTATATATGTATTGCTTTTATTAAAAATGCTTTTGCCAGAGATTGTTGTTTGGTAAGTAACAATACTTATTTTCATTAACTGCAATTTAAACAATAACTCTGTGCGGACTTACCAAGATGTTGAAGTACTTATTATTACTATTAGATAACGTTTTCATCATCAGCTATATAGCTTTCTATATATACATTGTTGTTATCCAAATAACTTCATCTTTAAAGTTGTTCTTTGTTTCTGTGTGTGTTTGTGGTTAAATGTCGTCCTTGAATGCTACTTTTCCTGTTCAATTTTTATGTCTACTTTTGCTATTCTTATTGCAGAGATATGTTATGTATTGCTATGACATTTCACTTTTGAGTCAATCACCAGATGTCATCAAAGCCTTAAATAACACCTCTCAATATATAGATGATATATTGGACATTGACAACCTATAATGATATATATCCTAACGAAATTCACCTCAACAATACTGTCACGTCTATTCTCGATTTACATCCCCTTAACGAAAATGGGAAAATAATAAACAAAATCTTTGACACGGGAGACACTTTAATTTTGGCATTGTTAATTTTATCTCCACATAGATGGGGATGTTCCGCGAGCAACTTCTTGTGAGCTGATTTGTGTTTTTTTTCTATAGCTTGTAATTAGCTGAAGACTTCAACATTCGAAACCTTTGCATTACTAAAACATATAAAGCTACTCTATAAGGTTACCGTTACCATAGCATTCGAAAAGCTTTCGTAAAATGTAATTCAAATATAAAAATTATTTTAAAACTGTTCTACGAGCGACAAGGACTATCACAATCTATGGTGACGTGATTTACAATCTTCGTAAGATCATTGGTCTTGTTCACTTGCAAAGACTCTTTGTGAAACGTGTTAGAAATAAATAATGGAAAGAGGATCTCTCTAAAGCAACATCACAAATAAGAGAGAACGTTACATACTAGTATTCGGTTTTTTGAGTCTGTTCATGAGAGGTTATATAAGGTGCAACGTCTCTCATGGCGGCTTTGCACCGGCTTGAGCGGTATTTCATTTTAAATTCACAAAGATAGGGCTTCAAGATGCCTTTTTAGTCGGAG
Source organism: Cyrtodaria siliqua (assembly GCA_037043455.1). Lineage (NCBI taxonomy): Eukaryota > Metazoa > Mollusca > Bivalvia > Adapedonta > Hiatellidae > Cyrtodaria > Cyrtodaria siliqua. The sequence goes on from JAWPHD010004021.1 coordinate 45,306, forward strand.
CGAGATTTTTAGCCGACACAAAACAGTAAACAAAAGCATGTGTGAATGTTTATAATTATTGAAAAGGGGGATCCCTTTAAACGAGGTTGCGATCCTATCAGGATAAGTCGTTGACCTATACAGTTTCTGAAAGGGATGATAACATTCTCGTCAATCCTGTAGTGTCCTAACAGGTATATACTGTTGTTGTTGCTCTTATAATCTCTAACAAGAAGGCAGCATTAATAGGTACTTTATAGCTTTACAGGCTTTTTTCGTATGAGGTACAGTTTATATTGGAATAATTATTTTTATATTTTTTAAAACATCTTTGGTAAGTTTCAGTAAAGACTCACTAAATTATCAGATTTTTAATGAAAATTGTTTTGTCATACATACAGAAACAATTGAACACACTAACACTCAAAACAATTTACAAAAACGCCCATGACTTGTCAGTAGCTGTGAATGGTAATTAAGTAATGTATGCCTTACATTATATTCAATCTGTGTTCCGTATTCTTTCAACACTAGAGCTATTAAGAGTATTAATATATATCGTGTTTGTTAAGAATGACAAGCGTGGAGAGTATTATTGTGCGAAAGGTAAATTACTGTCGCAGACATATTGACTAATGAGATATTTCTGTGGAAAATGTATCGACCAAGTGTCAGGCGCAGTGCTTGTCCGGAACTGACATTGTCAGGAAATAGAATTGAAAGTGACTTTCAAGCACAAGTCAGTTTGCACACTTAACATACACATTTACTAAAAGGCGAGTAAAATACCGGTGGTTTGTTGGTTTGTATGGTGATTTATAACACATGTAAGGTTATATATGACCGTCGATAGTATGTGGTGGTTGCAGAACACCCGCTTTTCTTGGGTAGAACCAGTACTGTACACCTTCCGCCATCCTTGATAAATATACCGGTAGAGGAATATATTTTAAATAGTAGTTCTGGATTCAATAAAAAATGACAGAAAGAAGAAAAGTAATAAAATAATAATATTGCCTTCGGTTTTGACATCTGTGTAGTCTGTCAATACTGTCTATTTGTTAACAGTATTGTTATCTTTTTATTCCACAGAGAGTGTATGCAATTTATATTTTATATGATTCAAAAAGGAGAGAAATTGTAAGAAGTAAAAGTAGATATACAAATCGAACAGGAAAAGTAGCTTTAAAGGACGACAGTCAACCACAAACACAAACAGAAACAAAGAACTACTTTAAAAATAAATAAAAGGCAATATAAGACATAAAAAACACAAAAGGGTTGACAATAGCCGCTTGGGGTTTAAACCAGGTTCTAGGGTGCACCAAACGTCACTCTTACCCAGTTGTCATACCAATAAACGTGACAGTGTAAATAAAGATATCCCCGCCAGGTTATAATCTCTAACAAGCAAGGCAGCATTAATAGGCAACATAAATAAAACAAATTATAATGTATATGTAATATAAAAACAAAAGCTTAGAAAGTCACCAATTAAGTGCTTAATGACTTGGCAGAAGCCAGAGCAACATGAGAACAAACCGTTAAGGGTACGACAAGACAAGATTAAAGATAAAAACCAAACGCTACCGTCCTATACAAAATTAGATACACGTCACCATAGGGTCCACAATATGTCCGGTCAACGCACAATCAAAGAAGAAAGCATAATGGCGAACTGTAAATGGATCAACCACTAAACACGCAGTAAGTTGCAAACTGAGAGGATCATAACTTTTTTTTATTAACATTTGATTAACTTTTTAACAAGTTTAATAAAGATTACATGAAAGTCATTATGACCAAGGATCTTACAAAGATTGTAAATCACATCAGCATAGAAGTCAGCTTGTGATAGTCCTTGTCGAATAAGAGTTCTTAAATTACTTTTATATTTTTAAAGTAGATCGGAGTTTCGATAATAAAAGTTGTTTCAAAGATTATGGTAACGGTAGCCCGCCGGAGTTGTACAAACATTACAAATATTAGTCCTCAACACGACTACAAGCTCTAGAGAAACGAATAAGTTTGGAACTATAGACCCATAATAAATAGCTCGGGAAACATCGCCATCTAAATGGGGATAAATAACAAAATCAAAATCATCTCTCTTGTCATAGATTTACTAATTTATTCGCCATTTGCAATATCGAGATAGAAATCGGAATTTTATAGCTGCACAACGATTGCCAGATAATTGATTAATACATTTACCTGTGGATTAATTCACTATCAAAGTTTTCTACGTCATCAAATAAAATCTTATTCTCGTTTTTCACAGATATTGCAATGTGTGAATTGTAAATATCTATTGTTGGTTTAAACATATTTTATTTCAAAGATAACGCATTATACAATTGTTACATACAATAGGTAAATGGATTGGAACGAAAGCAAAATGCTTATAGAGATCCTCTCCAATGGGACAATGATTTACATTCATATCAATTTACATAGCGGATAACTTAAATATGTTTTCAATGCAACAAAAAGCTATAGATGATTATATATATAGAAAAAAAAAGAAAGAAGACCTGAAAAGAAAACTTGACATTTTTGAATAATCTACTTAAAAATATGCTAGAGAAAGAGAGAATAATTTGTGAGTTAATTGTATATAAGTAAAAAGATGGTTTGGACAATTGGACACACTAGACACTACCCCTCATGTTGCGAGGATCGACTGGGCCACACATCGAGTTTGACAATGAATCCAGTCTCACTAAAATACTCCCTAAATGTAAATTAGAATATTTTGTTTGCTAAGATATACTTATGGACAGCTTCAACCATTGATGCATTTATTTCGTAAGACAGCGTTGGTAATCCAAATAGTACATTGTTTAGCGATACTGTGCATAGCGGTGAAATTGAGTTTAACAGATCAGCGCGTATATGGTTGTAAACCGGACAAAATAAGAAGAAGTGTTGATTGTTTTCTATACTTCCACAAGTACATAATTGCGAGTCAGCTATGTTTTTCAGAAACAGATGATGGTTTAGAGAACTACACTTAGTACGTAGGCGAGCATGGATACTTTGTTCGCGTCTGTTTCCTAGATAGTAATATTTAGGAATTTGGACAACATCCTGGTTTAAATGGTGCTTGAAAGAAACAACTGAAACTGCATTGCGTGTGTTCATAGGCAATCCATTCCATTCGCGAGTGACAGAGGGAATAAATGAGTTACCGTACAGATTGGTACGAAAAGCAAGTACCTGGAAGTCGTTGGCGTTTCTTAGACTATAATTTGAGGTCGCGCTAACTAGAGGAGGGACTAAGGCAGAGAGATAGGGTGGCGTTAAATTATGGACCATTTTGTGAAAATGCACGAGTTTGTGTTTAGATCTACGGGTCTGAAGTGATTCCCAGCCTGCTTCAGTATAGAGAGCCTGTAGAGATATTAATTTAGTAGTTCCGGTTACTATATGTGCCGCTTCATTTTGTATTCTGTCAAGTTCAAGTTTATCTAAATTGGTGCAGTTATCCCAGAGGACATCTGCATACTCTAAGAGTGGTCTAATAAACGAAAGGTATACAACTTCCAAAGATTTCCTACTAAGGCGATGTTTAAGTCTTCTCATTATGTTTATTCTAGACCAGGCTTTTTTCTTAGTATAATCTATATGCGAGTGCCAACTACAGTCGTTTGAAAGATAGACACCCAGGTGTTTGTGGGTTTGAACTTCAGTAATATGTTGATTTAACATTATTAGAGGAGGGTGAAAAGAGTTGTTTCGTTTCCGCGATATGAGCAGCGATTCCGTCTTTGAGGGATTGAACGTAACAAGCCATGTGCTTGCCCATTCTGTAAGTTTTGCAATATCGCCATTTAAAGTAGCAGCAGTGTTATCAATTTCGTTATTATTTTCAATGATCATATACAAGCTTGTATCATCTGCAAATAGCCTAATGTTGGAGTTTATCTCAGAAACGATGTCATTTATGAAAACAAGAAAAAGTAAAGGACCTATAATCGAGCCTTGAGGGACACCAGCATATATAGTATTCCAGCTGGATTTCGTTCCCGGAATGACAACGCGTTGACGCCTGTTACTCAGGTAATCAGTAAGCACCTTAAGAAGGTCATCGGATATGCCGGCCGCCTTTAGTTTTAGAAGAAGCGCTTTGTGCCAAACACGGTCGAATGCTTTACTTATGTCTAAAAAAATAACACAAATTTCTTTGCCATCATCTAACGCTTGACAAAAAGAATTGTACAGAAACGTAAGTTGGTTAATAGTGGAGTCACCTGGCATAATGCCTGATTGGAAAGCAGATAAAAAATTATTTTCACGAAGGAAGTTAAATATGTATTTTAAAAGTAGCCTTTCAAATACTTTATCGATTGCACTTAGGAGAGATATAGGTCTGTAGTTATGTACTTGTGACGGGTCACCCTTTTTGAAAACAGCACATACAAATGCTTCTTTCTATGTAGAAGGAACCTGACCAATGGTTAAGCATTTGTTAAAAAGGTCACACAGAGGTTGGGATATTTCTTGGGCTATTTCGCGAAGAACACGATTGTTTGTTTCATCAGGGCCAGCGGCTTTTCCCGTGGAAAGTATTTTCAGTACTTCATGAACTTCAAGTGGTGTAAAGGAAGGTAAATGGAGACTAATATTATTTAAATACGGGTAGATAGTTGGAAGAACAATGTTTTCGGCATTCAATGGCGTTTGACTTTGAAAATAGTTGTTTAGTAAGTTGACCTTTTTAAAAGCATCTGTGATGATTTTACCATCATCATTCAGAGATGGTATTGATTGTTTAAAGTTTGGTTTGATAAATGTTTTTAGAGTTTTCCACCAGTCTTTAGAAAAAAATGATCCCGACGTTAAATTTTCTGAGAGAGTGTGATAATAAGACTGTTTAGACTTGCGGATTTGGGCTACTGTTTCATTTCGAATTCGTTTAAATTGATCCAAATTAACTATAGTTGTGTATTGATTTCGATTTAAATAAACACAAACATGTTCATGAAACAAGACATGGCAGGATAACTTTAAATCAATTGAGCAAATTAAATTGTCAATGAACAGAACAATACACAAAACAAAGAGTGATGAATACATACTGAAAAGGGGATCCCGTGGGAGCAATACTCACAAACAAGAGATACAAGTAGCAGACTCGGTTTTGTTGAGTCTGTTCATGAGAGGTAATATAAAGTGCAACACCTCTCACGCCTCCAAGTACCTTCCTAAGCGATATTCTACCTTAAAGCCTCAAAGACTGGGCGTGATGATCCCAAAGGACTAGTAAGTAATAATACTACCGAGGTGTAGTCGGGGCAGCTTTTTACGGTCGCCACATAGCACTACCAAATGCTATTGTGAATATTAATACATACTGGAAAAAAGATCCCTGGAAGCAACAAACACAAACAAGAGATACAACTAGCGTTGTAATGTAAAGTGCCTCTCAGGCCTCCTAGCACCGGCTAAGCGATATTCTATCTTAAAGCCGCTCAGATTGAGCTTGTTGAAACCGAAGGATATGGATATAGACTTGGTCAGTAGGCAATACGTATTCTCGTTATCTTAACTCTGTTTTATGTGTACACAACTTTCTCTTATATCGTAATTGACAAGGTGGTATAAATAAGACAAGAAAAGTATAACGCATGCGTTATATGTAGACGATTTTTAATAATGGGTTAGTTTGTGGAGGCTTTGTTCAAGTAACACCTGTAGTCGTCGATATGGAGATGACAGGAAGGTAAAGTGAATAATTAAAAGATACTGTATGAATACAGATAAGTTTTTATTTGTTCTTAGGTATACATTATTATACATGTTAAAGGGAACATATTCAAGTATTTTTACACCTGAGCTATTACAAAAGGAAGTTTCAGTGACCATGCAACAATATAATATAAAAGTCATATTTACTTAAATTTTACAAGTGATTATCATATGGGTTGTATTTATGTGCCGTATGACATGGGGAATACATTAAAGAAGGATAACTCCATGGCCACCGCCATATGCATGCCATCTTCGGGATGGTTAAAATGTTGTGCTGTTGATTTTATGAATATTGATTTCTGCTCAACCCGGGGCTAGAGGGCGTGAGCGGTAGCTAGCATATTTCACTACCACTCATGAACAGTCTCAATCAAACCGAGACTGCAATATTTCGTATGTGTCGTGCTCGGCCGTTTCCAAAGGTCCATTATCATACTCTTTTTTTTTTAGTTGTATATAGGCTCAAAACCGATTCGGAGTTGCCGTTAAGGCAATCAACTTTGCATTTTAAATGATTTACAAGTGATCTTATAGAAAATATTTAATTTCTTTACTTCTTTACTTCATTATACTACTCAAATATAAATGTGTGCCGAAACGTCTAGGGTAAAAATTAAAATAGATGCCGAAATGGTTTGATGCCGAGTCTAGGTGCCGATTCGTCTAGGTTTCGAAATGGTTTGGTGCCGAAACGTCCTGGATCGATCTTGATCACACAGACGCAAAAACTTGAGAATTGTCTGCATTTATTAATAAGCATTTCTCATGTACTGATCATTGGGACCCTGCTTTAATTAGACTAATATACTATATACACAAAAGTTTTCGTCTAGAAAATATTTACAAAAGTAAATCTCTGACAATAAATTCAATGTCCAGAGAAATTAGTAAGCGATATATTACTATATGTTGTTGTAAAGATATAGTAAAATATTTGAAGTCCAAATGTGCTTACACACGGTGAGATATTCTGTAATTTATGAATACGCAATGTATATATCATTTCTAAACGATAGCATACGTGTAACATGAACATGTCGATAATTTGAGAGCGTTGTATTTAGGCACTGTTACGGCTTTTTGCCCTTTTATGGTACAATCAACTATTGACTGAACTCTCACTAACATGGTGTTTTATATTTAATTAAAGACCGGCATCAATAAATTTGCACGTGAGCTGAGAAAAGACACAGTAAATCAAAATGAGACTTGGCACGTGTCCGTGTCTATTAAAAAAGCAATTAAAAAGATATCCTCAGGCGTTAAATGTAGGCACAATAAAACCTGGTCTCCAACTGTATGACAAGGTTGGGCCTGTAAAAACGCATGTGCAATATGCAATGAGAAACTGCAACGGTGATAAGGACAAATTAAAATCTATGTTGGAGAATATTGTTCAACACTATCAAAACATCCAAGACAAGTGTGAACCAACATCCAGATGCAAAACAGATAGAAACTATGAGCCAAGTCGAGTTATCATTACAGACCCTTTTTCAAAACAGCTTTTATTATCGACAATCAAAAATCAAAACTCCCCAGAATAATATTTTCAGTATGAATGAACTCTTATTTAGTGGAATTTTTTAATAACACACTAAACATTTTTGATGATAAAAGAATAGGATCCTGCGGTGATATACATTACAGTTTAAATACAAATTTAGTTGGAATGAGAACATTCGTTTTGACAGCGCACGTCGATCGTATGAATATAGAAGTCGGATTTGGTCAAGATGGGTCAGCTCATTGATTAAAGACCGTATTTGGAGACCAAATGTAAGTTTACACATATTATTAACAATATAATGTATGTTGTCTTTAAACTTAACCAAAACCAATACTATTTTTTCTACAAATTTTGAAATTAAATCATACTGGTATTGTCACAAATAAAATTAAGAAATCATTAAGAAATCGGGTTTAAAATGGTTCGTCGGGGCCTCATAATAAAACAGTACATACTAATCTCCAATTTTGTATGAAAATCATCTCACTTGCCAAAATGGATGAGCAAAGCAAGTATAATTATGCTCCTGGGGCCCATTTTATGAAACATCTTCCGACAATTTTGGTCGTAAAACAAATTATTAAATTCATTGCTATATGTTACGTTAAGCAGATAAATCAATTTTCTTTAAACTATCTAACACATATTTTGTTTATGCAATATTTTTCCCCTTCATTGCTTGCTTCAAATTATTTTAAGGAAAATGGTAGAAGGTATTTTATTTTGATTTACGATCAAAATCATCGTAGGGTATTTCTTAAAAACAAGGCCCTGTTTTTTGAATGCAAGGTTGATTTATCAACTTGCATTCATAGTCATTGCTTTTGGCGCCTCCTCATTGCCATCTGGCGGATAACCTACATTTTTTCTCATAAATCGAGGTTTCAAGTCGTACATGCATGCTTATCTATGCTAGACAAACGTACCGGATGCCTGAAAACAACTATAATGCAAATAAACAGGTCGAGAAACTCTACAAAAATCTCATTATGTAGGAGTTGTGGGCAGAAACACGATGTGACGTCACGCGCACCTTCGCTTGATATCGACTATAGTGTTATATTGGCGCAAAGAGCCGATTTAGTCAAACCAAATTAAACGAGATTTCCGGGGGAAGAGTTGTTTCAATATATTTATTATGTACAATTGTATATAGCAAAAACTATTTTAAAAGCGTTTTAGTGATTCACGATGGTGAATTATTATTAATGATAAGATGAAATAAATAAACATTAGACCCCACTGGATTGTTATTCTGTTGGAATATAGTATATATTTATAAATCTTGTTATCGTATTTAAGCTCGGATTTGAACAAAACTCTCATAGATTGTATAGTAACTGTTCAGGTTCTGACGTCAGAATGTTATTAAAAAACGTTTTTTCACTGATCGCATTTGTTAGGTCGTTTTGCATGAAATCAATCAGTGTTAACGCTGATAGTTTTATCATCGTCATCCACAATGGCCACATCGCTGACCGTTGTGACGTCATGACGTCATCCAATTTGGAAAGCCAGTGTTTGATCAGGTTCTGACCAAAATCTATTTATTCATAACAAGTGTCAAGCTCCGGATTGAGTTTTTATTCATAACATGTGTCAAGCTCAAGATTATCAGCATTCATTCATAACAAGTGACAAGCTCCAGATTGAGTTTTTATTCATAACAAAGTGTCAAGCTCCAGACTATCTGAATTTTCATTCATAACATGTGCCGAGCTCCAGATTATCAGCATTCATTCATAGCAAGTGTCAAGCTCCAGATTGAGTTTTTATTCATAACAAGTGCCAAGCTCCAGATTATCTGAGTTTTTATTCATAACATGTGTCAAGCTCCAGATTATCAGTATTCATTCATAACAAGTGTCAAGCTCCAGAGTATCTGTATTCATTCATAACAAGTGTCAAGCTCCAGATTATCAGTATTCATTCATAACAAGTATTAAGCTCCAGTGTATCTGAGTTTTCATCCATAATGACACATGTTTAAACCGAGTTGCATTTTGTTAGGATGTTTATTTTTATTTGCATGCTTATTTTAAAAAATGTTTTTATGTCCATTTTCAAAAATGTATTATGGAGTCTTAAGCCTATTAATTTTCTCAGTAATGTTTGGTGAATTCGGGCGCTGTACTTACAAAAAGATTTAATGTTTGTTTTTAAACATGTATTTCGAAATCGACTAAATCATGAAACGGCACATGGCTGCGGCATGTTAACCTACTTCGTCCAGTTTGGTTCTGTTTGTTGTTGTTATTTCTTTATCAAAATTATGACCACTTTTACCTGTGTATGTACTTATAGTCAATTTCAGTCCTTTTTTCCACCTATTCATTTGTATTTGTATTTTTTAGTAAATACTACAGTAAAGTTTCTTTTCAATGTGTGGGACAGACATAGGGAAGTTGAATCAACGGGTAGTGCCTCTTGTTAAGTTATTTGTCGCTGCAGCAGAAGGCGTTTTCTAGGTTACGCCACTGACCCCTGATTATAGAATGTGTACATAGAAATTGCTTTGTTACTTAATAGTTGCTCTACCTTTCTCACCGGTCTTATATGTATATTGACAATTTCATCAAAGTCTTTAATATGTTTATTATTTCCCATATGTTCTCTTTCCTTGACTATTCGGGGCAATATTTTAGAGAAAATCTTGCCCACAAGTAACTGGATTCTAATTTAATATGCATTGTAGGTCCCATAACACTTGTGACTTCCTACCACTGTAACAGATTTAAAGCCCGTTATAACAGATTGTCTGTCATTTGCCCTTTGACCTTTTGTTGTTAACACTCTAGCACCTTCATTATATATCCGATCTTTACCAAACTTGGTCAGTGTCTTCATATCCATGAGAGCTCGGACAAGTTCGATAAACCAGTTACTGCCCTTGATTTAATAAAAAAACACAATAGTTTGCCCTGTGAACACACTAGCACCTTTATTGTGCATCCATATATAGAAAACTGTCAGAGTCTTTATATTAATGAACGATCAGACAAGTTTGAAAACCATCCATACTGGATACCGAACGCCAGAGTTATTGTCCTTGATTTAAGGGAAAATCCTTTATTTTGCTTTTTGAACACTAGTAGTCCCTTCATTTTGCATCCTATGTTTACCAAACTTAGTCAGAGTCTTTATATTAATGTAAGCTTGGACAAGTTTGAATACGACCCATATCGGTTAATAATCGCAAGAGTTATTGCCCTTGATTTAATGGAAAATTCCATATTTTGCAGTGTGAACAACAGCCCTTCATTTTGCATCCGATCCTTACCGACCTTGGCCGGAGTATTTATATTAATGAAGGCTCAGACAAGTTTGAGGTTAATAACATTCAGAGTTATTGCCCTTGATTTATTGGAAAATCCTATATTTTGCCCTGTGAACTTTTAATATAGCCTCCTCATTGTGCCTCCGGTCTTTACCAGACTTGGTCATTGTCTTTATATTAACGAAAGCATGTACCATACTGAAAACTACATATATCGTACACTAAACACGACAGTTCCCTTGATTTAATGACAAAATCCTGTGTTTGTCTCGTGAACATATCTTTCATACGATCTTAAATTTAGTCAATATATTTATATTAATAAAAGCTTGGACAAGTTCAAAACCAGTTGCATCAGACTAAACACATCAGAGTTATAGCCCTTGATTTTTTTCCAATAGGCCTTAGACAAGTCAGTAGTGTGATACAGCTTCTTTAGTGCATCTTGTTCCCGGAAGACTACTTAATACACGCCACTCTGTAAATGACATAATTTTAGACATGGAGGTCATTTTGAGTGACAGTTTGACCATAAAACACAAATCTGTCAATTCATCAGCAATTTAATAAAATAATATTCTAGTCTAGATTTGAAACAGTTAATGATAATTGATCACAATATATTTGGAATGGATCCATCCTCTAAGATTTTTGTAGGTCGCCAAAGATCGCCATGTTGGTTAAAACTATGTAATCGTGCAAATATTCATGCAGTCTCTCCTATCAAACTTTGCATTCTCAGTACTTTCAGTACTTTGATTCTATAGGCTGGTGTTTGCCTTTAACTTTTCTTTATGTTGATCAACACAAACTAACAACGAAGAGACAGTATTTGCTTAATTGTCTTTTTCGTTTAAAAGTATTTGACACGTACAAGGGGCTCATTGTTGTTCTGAATAAGTACATATTAACGGTAATTTCATTTCTTCGAACGAGTAATATTTACACAGGACGATGAGTTTGGAGTCGCGTCAGAACAACGAATGTCTCCATACAAATTTAGTAATCTTCTTATTATATTCCTTCGTAGTGTACATTATTTTGACAATAGTTGTGTTATTTAGTTTTATGGCAGATTGAATTCGTATCATGTCGTTCATTTTACATAAGATACAGAATGATTATCAAATGCATGTATGGTACTAAACTATAATCGTGCGTGTTATTCCATGGTACTAAAGTACAATCAGTCATCTACATTGTATTAAATAACACTCGTTCTTATTTTTCAATGGCATTAACTTTAGTTCACGATCATCTTGAGAGTTGCGCTTGTTTATGTTTATCTAATGGTGGTTGTTAATAGGTCATGATCATCCCGAGGCATGGTATTCAGTTTCAAGTATTAATGTTTATCTAATGGTAGTTGTTAATAGGTCATAATCCTCCCGAGGCATGCTATTCAGTTTCAAGTATTAATGTTTATCTAATGGTGGTTGTTAATAGGTCACATCCCTAGACATGCTATTCAGTTTCAAGTATTAATGTTTATCTAATGGTGGTTGTTAATAGGTCATGATCCTCCTCCAAGGCATGCTATTCAGTTTCAAGTATTAATGTTTATCTAATGGTGGTTGTTAATAGGTCATGATCATCCCGAGGCATGCTATTCAGTTTCAAGTATTAATGTTTTATCTAATGGTTGTTGTTAATAGGTCATGATCCTCCCGAGGCATGCTATTCAGTTTCAAGTATTAATGTTTATCTAATGGTCGTTGTTAATAGGTCATGATCATCCCGAGGCATGCTATTCAGTTTCAAGTATTAATGTTTATCTAATGGTGGTTGTTAATAGGTCATGATCATCCCGAGGCATGCTATTCAGTTTCAAGTATTAATGTGTATTTAATGGTGGTTGTTAATAGGTCATGATCATCCCGAGGCATGCTATTCAGTTTCAAGTATTAATGTTTATCTAATGGTGGTTGTTAATAGGTCATGATCATCCCGAGGCATGCAATTCCGTTTCAAGTAGTAATGTTTGTCTAACGGTGGATGTGCATTATTCATGATCATCCCGAAGCATTTATTCAGTTTCAAGTGTTTGTATATCTCATGGTGGTTGTATATAGTTCATGATCATCCCGAGGCATGCTATTTACTTGGACGTGTTTATGCTGATCAAATGGTGTATGTACCGTAATAACTGCCGAGAATAGATGAAATCCCTATATACCAGTACCACAGCGAGTGCCAATTGTGAACTAGACGGTACCATATATTTTGAAACATTCGAAATAAGAGATTCTCCTACACAACATACTAAGACAATACAACATATTGTCACTGATAATACAAATAATTTAGGATTGCATTGCAACTGAAGAAGACCATTTTAGGTCGAAAGCGCATTTGCAAATCGGGATATTGTCTTCCCGAGTGAAATCATACAAGACACATAATACACACGTCTCTTAAATACCTCTAGGTATTGTGTTTGTTGTATTTTTATTTTTAAAAGAAACAGCACTACAGAAGGCGTGTGCTTTACCTCATTATATTATCAAATATTACGTTTTATGCGAATTAACGTATATATAAACCCACTACTGTATACTATATATATTCTATATAGGAACTGGTTAATTATATATAGCAAATAGGTAGACTGGTCAATACACAGTTTACGAGAAAAAATATATAATATGCAACAAAACAGTAGCAAACGGAAAAAAAACGCTGGGGAAGGGGAAAAAACGTGGCTAGTGTACTAACTGGGCATGTCACTACCACGAGACAGTTTGAAACCGCTACTATGATCAGACACCCGGAACCCCAATTTAAAACTGGGGCATGCTATTCAGGTTGTACGTGTTTATGTGTCTCTAATAGGTGTTTGTATTTTTTTATGTATTTTTTTATCATGCAGATATGCACTTTTCTGCCTAATAAAGGGTGACCTAATAAATGTTGCTTTATTAGGCACTGACCAATAGAGCCAATCAATGCGGAATCCCTCGGCGTTTATTGTACGTAACGTTATCTGACGTCATGCACGTAACGTTGCCTGACGTCATAAAACAAAAAAAACAACAACGTGGCGGCGTCCTCGATAAGCGTAACATTCTGAGAAATAGGTAATAATAGTAATTCATACAGAAAATGTGGATAATCTACATGATAAATAGAATATTATGTCAGTGCCTTTTACTATCAAGGTTATTAGGCGAGGCACGAAAACGAAGAATGGCTCGGGAGAGCCTCGCCATTTTTCGTTTTCTAAGCCTCGCCTAATAAACTTGATAGTAAAAGGCACTGACATAATATTCTCTATTTCTTGACCATTCCAAAGCATGTTATTCGGTTATGCTTGTTTACGTTCATCACAAACCAGTACATTTACATTCAATGGGACTAGTTACAATTATGCATGCCCATCCTGATTCCACTTGCATTGACATAGGAATCCTCTTAGAGAAGTAGACAGTGTTCAGATACATATTTCTACTCACGATCTCTATAAAAGAGACATTCACTGCTATTTTATCTCGTTTGTTAGTTTATTGTGTTACATTTATGTGGGATGATTAAAATATCGAATAAATGAGAAGTCATAAGCACACGTACTGTTAAGTAACTCTGGAAAACCTTTTACCGAACGTTGAAATTAACAATTGTCACGAAACGGATGCAAAATATAAGTTGAGACGTTAACAATTGATGATTCAGTGGTGGGTTTTAATGGCGATTTGTAGGAACTCTTAGTAAGTGAACACATTCGTAATAAAATGTATTTTTGGCTATGTCCCTCTTTTTTAACTCCTGTAAGAAATGATATAATTTTTATGTATTCTTTAATTTTGTTAAAGGGACACACGGCAATCTTGATTTTTTAAAACAAGTTTGTCTACATAACCTACGTTTGTCTACATAACCTACGTTTGTTTAAATTGTATAATTAATGTTAAGTATGAGAATAGTTTAAACAAATTATTTTTGCATATTAATAAATGTTGAATATTTTGAACCAAACATAAACCTTTTGTAGAATAAGATGAAAGAAAGGAACCTCAACATTTTATTTAATTATAGGCCAGCAGGTTTAAAGTCAAATGATACTGGATAAATATATCGAGACTAATTTTAATGCTTGATAACAACATCCATATTTTGCTGTGTGTCCCTTTAACTCATTACGTGGTCCCGCCTTAATTCCATTAGGCGAAGGTTTATATTAGCAGGATTTTATAACGGATATTTCGACAATAAACACGTTTTCAAAAATATTCTTCACTGAAAAAAATTGCGATCATCTGTTCACAATAACCTTAAATGTATTAATTTTACAATATGCAAACTTTTAAATCCAAAAATAAGGTTTTATTTCATACCCCAACCAACCCCGTTTTCCCTTCTTGGAGAATCGTTGAATGGGGTATGAAAGTTAATACTTGGACCACGTAATGTGTGTGTGTTGAATTATATATGTTTTTAATGATTTTCATTGATTTAAACCAACGGCTTTATAAAGCTTTTAGACAGATTGAGCGAGCATATGCTAAGCTCTTAGAGATAGAATCACTCTCTATCTCTCTTAGAGATAAAACCACTCTCTACCTCTCTAAATAGAAAGATAATTGTTAACCAAAGAAATGTAAATACGTGTTTTTACATTTTCACAGTTTAGTCTTTTTACTGTTGCTTGCGATAAGCAGGCGATAACCTCTGCTCCCAACTAAATTCCATTTTGTTTATTTCACTCTTCAGGGCATATGCTTTTGTTACTTGGACCATACGCTGGACATGGAATAACGACAGTAAAAGTAGCAAGTACACTGGTAATTATTAGTTCGTAAAGGGGTTTTCTGCAGCTAAAGCATAATTATAACAACGTCAAATTTAAAGTAAAAATGTCGAGATAAATATACATGATGTAACAATCTCCGTATAAGCTAACAATTACCTTCACCCTTACAAAAGAAAAGAACGTTTTAGTGTAACACTCTTTTTCTTATAACATTAAACTGTAACAACCGTTTACGCTAAAAGTAGTTTACACAACATCTATAGCTACAATGAAAATCATGTATAACTGATGCATGTAAAATATTATATAATACAAATCGAACAGGAAATGTAGCATTAAAGGAACACAGTCAACCACAAACATGCACAGAAACAATTGAATTGAATTGAATTGGATTTTATAGTCGCACCAACAGCTAAGGTCATATGGCGACTTTCCAGCTTCTACTGGTGGAGGAAGACCCCAGGTGCCCCTCCGGGCAATTTTCGTGCACGGGCGGGCACCAGGGTAGAACCACCGACGTTCCGCAAGCCAGCTGGATAGCTTCCTCACATAAAGATTCCTAGGCCCCTGAGGGATCGAACCTACAGCGGTGAGGAGCAAGTGATTGCAAGTCAGAGACTCTTACCACTCGGCCACGGACGCCCCTGCACAGAAACAAACAATAATTACAAAGATGAATAAAAGACAAAATAAGACATCACAAACATAAATCGATTGACAATAGGGTTACCGCCTTGGAACGGTCAGTGACAAAAAAGATTGCTGGGGGTTCAGGGTGCACCAAACCTCACTCTTACCCACGACGTTATATTCTCCAACAGACAAGGCAGCGTTAATAGGCAATATATGTATAACGCATAAATGATCATGTATATATCAATGTAAAATAAACAAAAACCTAAAAGACACAAAGCAAGTACTCAGTGACTTGGCAGAAACAAGAGAACAAACCGTTAAGGATACGACAAGACACAATTTAAGACAACAGTTATGGTTACCACCTTTGATTATGTTGTAAAAACATGTAAAATAAAATATGTTTGAACCAAATGTAATGTATAGCAAAAACAACTTACCTAGCCCATAAACGTTCAGCGTTACCAGCAACGGAATCCACTGTGTCATATTCGTATATTTTTCACGTTTTTGTCATATAACAAATATTCCCCATTATCACTTCAGCTCACCTTCACTAACCGTCTGAAATATTATATATACCACTATAATGCCAACGGTGAATACAACGCATACCATACCATACACAAAGGCAGTGCTTCTAACAGTCGAGACAAACATCGTTTTCAAATACAAGCAGAGTGTATATAAAGTATAGGTTAGAGATGTTTATATTTCAAATCAAACCATACACAGTATATGTCTCAAAGCATCTAAATGTAATATTACAGCTCAAAGAGATTCAATAAAACTATGCACCTTTTACCTTTTATCAATAATATAGGTTATTGCATTTGTATGGCTAAATATTACTTGGAACTCGTTGTTTTGGCAAAGGACGACGAGCTTGCGAGTCGTCCTGCGCCAAAACAACGAGTTCCAAGTAATATTTAGCCATACAAATTCAATAACCTTTTTATTGTATACTTTAATATTGTGTTTGATCAATGTTAATTGTATGACTATTACTTTTCATTGTATTTGTGTTATTTTTATAGCTTTTGATAGAATTCCTATCTTGCCATTCAGTTTCATTTTGTGTGGATGAATATTTTGCGCGAAAACAACGTCGACGTCGGATGACGTCATTAAAACATCAAGCGATTTCCTGAAGTTTGTTTACCATTCGATAACGTTAAAAACAGTGGGTGAGTGACCATTTGAATTATTTTATCAATTTTTGCCATAAAAGGTTGAAAAAAACTCGTATTTTTTTGTTGACACTATAGGAAGGATTCCGTTATTTTTATTTGAAAGTAGTTCCTTATTTCTATCTCGCGGCTCTTAGCAAGCACGAGCAAAAGTTCCCGTGCAATATTCTACGATATTGCACGCTTAGCTCAATGCAAACTAAACGGGGCAATATGGAAGTATGCAATAATGGGGCCATATTTGGTTATTAAATATCATTTATAATTACTCTAATGTCACTGACTAAGAAGCAATCTGGTGTGCGTGAATCACTTTTTTGAAATAATCACTCCTTTTCGGTTCGACTTCGACTTTTAATTTAGGTGAATAGACTATTTTTCTGGTAATTTAAAAATCAATAGTTTGTTCAGAGTCAGGTTAGTGTTTTACAAAAAGCAAATTATCTCATAGTAGTACGTAAAACGTCCAATGATAAAGATCATTATCACAAATAAAAAGTAATTGGACTCCTATCTTGGTTTATTTGTTCAATATAATAACACAGCTGTGTAGCCGGAATAGTAAATATTCTGCGTCTAAATCTATCTCGCCTCTCACCGCTGCGGGATCGAATCTCACAGGAAACTGGACTTGTCAACAGAGTTGCAATTCTTAAGGATGGCGGGAGTAATACATTATTGGTTCTACCCAGGAAAAATAGAGGGTCTCTGCCTCTACCACAAAATAACATCGACTGTCATATATGGCTTAGCATGTGTTATCAATTACGCAAAACACCATTCAAACAAACTCATTTGGTCAATGAATTAAAATGTTCCTTGTTTCGGTTCAATAGTCATTTCCTCGGAAGAACAGTTTTAACCATTGACCTCAAGAAAAAAATAGATAGTTGTATAATATTACCATAGTGCAATAACATCGGATGGCGTCATGAAAATGTTCAGCGACACTATAGTAGGCACACAATATTTGTGTTCGTTTCATATGTAGACATGTGAAACTCGTTGAAATGATATCTCAACGGTGTAATCGCTAAGGCTCGTAAACAAATACAATATTAAATGCATTACGTATTGTTTTATATGCAAATATTAAGTCTTTTACAAGATCCTGTATGTAAGTTATTTTATATGAAATTGGTGAGACGCGAACAAAGGTTATTTTCAAGCGATGTCATGGGCTCAACACAATGATAATACGGTTGCATTGTGATATTTCATAAAAGGTCTTAAAATGTTGTTGTTGTTGTTATTGAAATTTCATAAAAACCGGATAATCCACATATGAAATATCTCGGTTACAGAGTTAGTACATTTATTGTCGTTTGTGTGCTGCAGTAGAACGCCACACGTCCTGATTTTAAGCGACGGAATAAAGATCGGAGTTATTCTATTTTGTTTGCATTCACTTGAATACGCCTTCTAATGTCGTTTGAAGAAATGCTTTTAAACAATAAATCAACCGTTAATGTCGCTTCTATTCAAAAATAGTTATTCAGCCGACTTGACAGCAAAGTTATTTGAGAAAATTGATAGGAGCTTTTTCTCATTTGTATTATACATACATTTCCAGGAATAATATGAATGTATATTATCAGCAAGCCTGTAAACATGTACGAGACTATGTACAATGTGCAACAGTCATGTTGTTTTCTCCCCTCCATCAGAATCAGAGAGCTATGACGCATGAGAAGTCACGATTTGTCCGATTGCAATTCTGTGTTAGCTGTTATGGTTAGGAATCAGGTATGATTTCTTACTTAAAACATGTCCGAAAAGTGTTTTTTACTGTCTGAAGTCTTGATACATTTCTGTAATAACTGTATATGAAGCATCAACCCTCCCTATGACACTGATACGGATCACAGAGTTACCAAGGAATATGCTACCCATGTTCTGTATAACGAAGTCTTTATTTTCAAAAATATAAACCTATGTAATCGGGGAACCTTCCTGTATCAAAATCGACCAGCCAATTAACTTTAGAAAACATAAACAATGTCTTAATATTTCTTAAAATGAAATTTAAAAACAACAACATTATTTTCGTAAAACACCAGACAAACAAACAAACAAATCGACTGTAAATAGTCTAAGAAAATGAGTTATAGTTTTTAGGTTTAAGGAAACGCAGTATGTCTCAGTGATCTGCAACCAGAAATTGAAAGCTAAGACAATCAAAAATGAATTTATATTATCCTCTGAATCATAAACTTGATTAATTTTAGCGGATAAGGAAGACGCATAGCATTTATCAAGACGTTAGGCAGATATCACAACTGAAAGAAAGTGACATGCAATTTCAAAAATATAATTAAACTGGCGAGAATTATAAAATACATCTAAAATAGACTGACATGTTTGAAAATTAAACATGACTACAGAAAGTAATAGGATGCTGTTAAACAGTATATGATTTATAAGACACCACAGGCAGGTTGAGTTTAGTCGATCCATAAGCACATGTTGTCATGCTATCCCACGGAAATCACGCACGATTATTTTAATGAGCCAGACGATAATTATAGGTTATTAGACTGGTATTTGGACATATGCACGAGTTCTTCAGCGTGACAATATTGCGCGACTTTAGGAGCACAATATGTATCGGCAGAAGAACGAGTGCATGTATGCCAATATAATATAACTATCTCTGTGTCCACCGCCATATGAATGCCATATTCGGGATGGTTAAAATTATATACTATTGATTTTATGAATATTGATTTCTGCTCAACCCGGGACTAGAGTGCGTGAGCGGTAGCTAGCATACATGTATTTCACTACCGTTCATGAACAGTCTCTATCAAACCGAGACCTCAATATTTCGTATGTGTCGTGCCCCGACGTTTCCAAAGGGCCACTCTCATAAACGGAAAATTGTACCATTCACAAACGAGTATTCATTACACAACCAAGAAGACCCGTCATAATTATAGGTTATTGAATGTGTATGGCTAAATATTACTTGGAACGAGTTGTTTTGGCAAAGTCGTTCTGCGCCAAAACAACGAGTTCTAAGTAATATTTAGCCATACAAATTCAATAACCTTTTTATTGTATACTTTCATATTGTTTTCGATCAATGTTAATTGTATGACTATTACTTTTCGTTGTATTTGTGTTATTTTTAAAGCTTTTGATGGAATTCCTATCTTGTCATTCAGTTTAATTTTGTGTGGATGATTATTTTGAGCGAAAACGACGTCGACGTCGGATGACGTCATTAAAACTTCAAGCGATTTTCTAAAGTTTGTTTACCATTCGATAACGTTGGGCGAGTGACCATTTCAATTATTGTATCAATTTCTGCCATAAAAGGTTGAAAAAAAAACACGTATTTTTTTGTTGGCACTATAGGAAGGATTCCGTCATTTTTATTTGAAAGTAGTTCCTTATTTCTATTTCGCGGCTCTTAGCAAACTCGAGAAAATGTTCCGGTGCAATATCAATGTGTGCAATATCGTAGAATATTGCACACTTGTACCTAAATGCAAACTAAACGAGACAATATGAAAGTATCCAATAAAAGAGAATATTGACGTTTCCTGTTACATTGAAAGTAAACGGACCTTGTAAATGCGTATGCAGTAATCTCTATTATTACCGCGCGGTGTTATGCGTTATAATATGTGACCTCTCAAGAACTTAATAACATCGAGGTTGTATTCTCAATCGAGCCATGGGAGTTTCCCAGACAGAAAAAAGTATATAGTCTGTTACAGATTATTAATTTAGTCATATAATGATAAATAAACTGACGAACTTTAGAAACGCACCACCTAGTTATTATGTACCACCACGAAAGTGGTACGGGCATATTAGTGTTGCCCTTGTCCGTCCGCACGTCCGTACGTCCGTACGTCCCGTATTTACATTCAAAAGTCCATTTCTCTGATACCAAAAGCCGTACAGGTTTCAAATTCCATACACCCTTACATCTGTATGGCAGCAATATGTTCCTACGCGAATCAGGTCAATATAAATGACATTGACCTATTTTTTACACATTGTTAATTACCATTAAAGTTTTACATTTCAGATTGATACAATCAATTGTTTTGTTAAGTCCATTTCTTCAACTCCAGATGCCTAACAGCTTTCGAAATGTGCAAATGTTTATAACTACATGACGGCGATAGGTTCAATGAAAAGTAGGTCAATATTAGTTACCTTCACCGCCCGGACGTCCGTCCGTCCGTACGTCCCTTTTTTACATTCAAGTCTATTATTAATTTTTATGATAACAAAACTTCATACACATTTACATCTGTATGGCGGCAATATGTTCCTACCAGGTCAATATAAATAAGCTTGACCTACTCTTTACACTTTGTTAATTTACATTTAAGTTTTACATTTAAATTTTTTTATTAACTCAACTTATCAAATACCAAAAGTCAAACAGTTTCCAAACTTAATATACACTTACATCTGTTCAACAGCAATATGTTCCTACCCGAATCAGGTCAATATAAATGACCTTGGTCTACTTCTTACACTTTGTTAATTTACATCAACGTTTTTCATTCAAGTTGTTTACATTAAAGTTTTTTGTTAAGTCCATTTCTCCAACTTTATAAATGTTGATAACTACCTTACAGCGATATGTTCCAATGAAAAGTGGGTCAATATGAATTGCTTTACCTACATTTGACACTTTGTTAATTTACATTGATGTTTTGCATTCAAGATTTTTACTCAGTTTCTCAGATACCAAAAGCCATACAGTTTCACACATGTCAAAATAAATATTAGACGATTACTAGCCTTTCATAACATACTCTTTTTCTAATAGAAGTCATGTGGCGTACGTACTCAGTAATGATTGTTTTCATGTATATGGGTATTTTTAGTGTGCATATTTAATACACGCAGAACACACGAACATATGTCAGTTTCTCAGTTTAAAAATATAATCATGATCATGTACTTTTTTAGTTTTGTTACTATTTATATATATATAAATATTCAATTATAGGACCAATGGGTTGAATGAATGAGTGAATGAATGAATATGTTTTCTAAAAAATCTAAATTATGTGGCCGTATGTATGTAACCATTTGTAGGTAAGGACAGCCCAGGTCGCTTATGGTTGCCTACTTGCAAGCATATGAGTAAAACGAGTGCCATAATAAAATATATGTATTTAAAACCAAACCTAATTGTGTAATCCTTATTGTTATTTGATGTTGATATGTTATTATTTATTGTACGGTGTGACTGGGGGACGGTTCCCCGACTCTCACACACCTATGACGGGGGAAATAAACGGGTTTCCTTACAGGAACTCAAAAAGGAAAAATAAAAGAAGAAACTGCTTGATTCCATTCTTATGACAAGCCATGAAAAACGCTTGATTTTAGTTGTGTTGCACATGGTGAGAAAAAAACTTTAAATTACAAAATGAACAATGAGAAAACACATGATTCCATTTATATGACAGTGAAGGAACGTTTGATACCCGTTACATTGCACACATAGAAAAATAATAATTACAAAAATTAAGCTTTTTAAAGCACATATAAAAACATGCACATACGCAGAATATAATTTGCCTTTTAGTATTACACTTAACATTTTGTTACTCCATTTTGTAAGCAACCGATTACCTTTTGCGTGGCATTCGTGTCCCATGGACACATTTTCTAGTTAGTTCAACTAATGTCTACGTTTAACTAACTATTATTGATGAAGAGGATCTCTTATTGACCTCACATTAAATGTGAATATCGCTTCCAATTTGCAACAACATATGCTTCACGTGTTCGACGCATTAAGAATTTGATTTATTGCATTTGTAAATTAATCTCGCATTATTCATACAAGTCATTAAGGATCATTTGGCTTTGTTTCGATTTTAGCTTCTGTCTGCGACTTCATTGAATTCTAATCTCACCAGCGACGCGCAGGCTTACGTAAATGGTGGAATAGAGCTTCCTGTGGAAAACAAATTATATAATACAATTCCAATTTACTATTTACAGGCTTTGTGTCTGGTTTCTATTCGAAGAAATCAGACATACCAAATCGGACTATAGTAGGATCAAACTCAGAATAGTTTTACCAGAGTGAAATAGATAACATGGCTCCCAGGTTCTTGTTTTATTGATTACAATGCTCTGTGCCATGATCGAAGTTTACAAATTACTTACAGTAAATACTCTTAAGGGGATCCCTAGGAGCAGAAAACACAAACGGGAGTGTAAAGTAGCAGACTCGGTTTTACTGAGTCTGTTCATGAGAGGTAATATAAAGTGGTACAGTTGTCACATCTCTCTCGCACCGCTATAGGGCTTGATGATCAAAAAGGACCAGTAATTAATAACACTACTGATTTGTAGTCCTTTTACAGCCACCACACAGCGCTAAACACACGCTAGTTTGAATGTCAATAAAAACTGAAAAGAGGATTCCTTGGAAGAAACAAACACTAACAAGAGATTAAAGTAGCAGACTCGGTTTTATTGAGCATATCTAGAATAAAAACAAATACAGATTTATGCTATAATAAAAGTTCAACTACAGCGGTGAATCGAAGTGGCTCATAAAAGGAAACGTTTTATTTTAATTTTCATTTTAAGATAATGACTATATTCATGATATTGTGAAAAAAAAGTTAGTGTATGATTAGCTTTGCATTTCCATATACTAAGTGCTACACGTGCATTCTTGACGCGTAAACCTATCCTTACATCACTTCGGTACATGCCATTGGTAAGAGAATGACCAATAAAATGTTGAAGTCACTAGGTCAAAGAGCATGATCACCATGGCCTTATATGGACATACGCATTCCGTGTGATAGGGTCTATATATAGCCTGGTTTCAGCGAGTTGGCTTATTGATACATCGAGATGGGCGTAGCCCATCGAGGTGTTTAAATAACCAACTAGCTGTATCTTTTTTGTAGCATGGTGTACTTAGTAACCCTGTGACGTCATAGTGACTGTACTGTAGATTCCAATATCCGGTAGTTGTAGTACGGTATAGCCACGCCCCTTTAGTTACCCAAAATTAAACGATTTAATCAAAGGAAATGTCACCGACCATGCTACAACTCAAAGTAGAATACCGCTTAAACCGGTGGTAGGAGGGGTGAGAGGTGTTTCACCTTATATTACCTCTCATGAAAAGACTGAATAAAACCGAATCAACTACTTTTTCGTCTTATTAGTGTTTGTTGATTGCAAGGCATCTCCTTAGTAGTAGTTATATAACACTCACGCTCAGTAGATTTCATAGTTGCAGCGTGTTTTTGTTTGCGATAGTAAGAATCCTATCGCTCCTGGGTTCAGTAGTTGAAATATCGAGGTCTAATTGAATTGACAAAAACCCTTCCTTCACTCGGACAGTTACCTTGTTCACTACAAAAAACATTAACCTTTGACGGGTGCATTACGTACCGTTTTCAGTGTTCTTGTAAAGTTTGTTATATTTGTTTATTTGTCAAAACATATAATAATGAAACAAATACTGAATATATGTGCAAGTTTACATTTAATAAATACTGAAAAGGGGATCAACAAACACGAGAGAAAGTAGCAGACTCGGTCTTAATGAGTCTGTTTATGAGAGGTTATTGTAAGATGCAACACCTCTCACGCCTTCTAGCACCGGCTTTAAGAATTGATAAAACAGTTCGGAAAATGAATATCGACATATTTAATGAATAGGTAATTAGTTGGCTGATAATCCTAACCTATTAGAATACTGTTGTTGTCGTAATCATACTCTAATATCTGAGATCAATCTTTTCTAAATTCGATTCTTCATTCAATGCTTGACCAAGTCGTCCTAACTCCGTGGATTTTGTAGTTTAATGGATTTTGCTAAATTTAGCCATACGAAAGGTATTAAAAACAAACAAATAATGACAAGAATATAGAGTTTATTTAACTGTTTGGATCAATTATAGGAACAACCTTCACCAGATGGTAGACGTGTAGTTCCTTTCACGCATCATCGTATGCCAGTGAGTGTAAAACAAAACACCACCGAGTGTCAAGAACACTTTAATGACGTCCTGAATCAACGTCATAGTGTTTTTTGCATGTGTTTGGAGTTATTAATATTTAGCAATTGTGAAATTCTTTCACTGAGTAATACCGATTGTTTACCCATAGAAATGTAATAAATACTTTATTTCTTTTTCAAGCGAAATTTAAATGAAGTATATAAAACCGATTGTGATATAAAAGGAGCAGTACCAACTTTTGTTATACGGTATTGTATACAAGAGTCGTATAAGTATCATGCGATTATATAAATGTTGGAAAACATTTTGTTCACTAAACTTATATGAAAATGATTGGGTTTGAAAAAGAAACTTGTATGAATATATTCTCATACACACATTAAACGTAAGCTATTATTATATTTTCATATGAAACATTATTTAAGATAATTATATGTTTTTCCCTGTGTATAAGAATCCGTGCATATGTTTATTTATCATTACGTGGTCCGAGTATTAACTTTATACCCCATCCAACACCTTCTCCAAGAAGCGTAAACGGGGTTGGCTTGGGTATAAAATAAAATCTTAATTTCGGCTAAAGCAGTCTGCATATACAGTAGATCTAGTAAAATTAAAACATTTAATAGGTAATTTTAAACAGATTATTGCCTTTTTTTCAGTAAAAACTGGTTTTAAACGTGTTTTATTGTCGAAATATCCGTTATAAAAACCTGCTTATTATAAGCTTTCCCATCGCTTAATGGAATTAAAGTGAGAACACGTAATGATATATGGCACAATTGGGTATGAATGTTAACAGTAGGTATAAAGGTCAAACAGAAAATGTAGCATTCACAGACAAAGCAAGGTTTGCGACTCCACAAACATAATAGCCTTGTAAATAGGGCAACCTCATCGGAATAATCAGCAAAAATGCCGTTGGGATTTACATCAGGTTCTAGGGTTTAATATATTTTTAATGGATGGCGAGTTGTCCGTCCGTCTGTCCGTTAGACTTTGCCTCGTTACCATGATAGGGCCTTCATTTTGCATCCGATCTTTTTTCAAACTTTACCAGATTGTGGATATTAATGAAAACTCGGACGAGTTCGAAACCCAGCCAGTTCGGACCAGTAGTTATGGAGTTATGGCCCTTGATCTATTTAAAATTGCTAGATTTTACCTTGTTAACGCGATTGGGCCTTCATTATTCATCCGATCTTCTTCAAACTTTACCAGATTGTTGATACTACTGTAAGCTCGGATGAGTTTGAAAACCAGCCAGTTTGGACTAGTAACGCCGGTGTTATGGCCCCTGACCTTGAATTCACCAACCGTTCTTGAGAATAATCTTAGACGTAAACAAACTCCAACCACAAATATTTCTATAAGTTTACAGAAGTAACGTTCATAACAAGCTGCTATGTATAAATACGATGCATACTAATAAATAGCAACTTCTGATGATTGTTTATCTTTGAAGGGCATGGAAATATTTGTGAACGAATTTTCAGTACTTGAGCTCAAGTCTAAGAATAGTTTGACGAATGGTTGGTGAATTCCAGGCCTGATTTAGTTAAAATTGCTATAGGTTGCCTCATTAACACGATAGGGCCTTCATTTCTCATCTGATCTTTACCAAGCTTTACCAGATTGTTACTATCAATAAAATCTTGGACGAGTTTGAAAATCAACTAAATCGGATTAGTGACACCGGAGTTATGGTCCTTGATTTACTTAAAATAGCTATATTTTCCTCGTTAACGCGATAGGGCTTAAATAGCTATATTTTGCCTCGTTAACGCGATAGGGCTTTCATTATTCATCCAATATTTTACAAACTTTACCAGATTGTTAATATCAATGAAAGTGCCTCACTTTATGTCATTGATATTTGGTCATATGTATTGTTGGCATTGGTGGACATCGCTGAACGATACAAAATACCAAGATCAAGGTCATATTTTGCATTATTGTCCCAAAACTACACCCTGGTTAAACCTCAGTAACTTAACTTCTTATGATTACCTCGCTTTTATTTGTTTGATATTTGGTCGTATGTCTTTGGTGGACATCATTAAAGCACAAATTTAATAAAATATTTCATATGCGGTTTGCCGCGTTGGGAGAGACTCCCTCAGACCTAGGCATTGTTTAATAGTATATAACAATATTTAAATTGGGAAAATGCAGTTATAGATACCTAATTGGTGTATGTGTATTTTATTGAACCCTACTCACTGCACTCTCATTTACTGAGCTCTAACGTAACTACCTGAATGAAGTTCTAACATAATCAACGCTTTCACAACGTCCTGCGTTCTTCCAAAGCGAGCGTTCTTACTGAACAAGTTTCTGTAGTTCAATCGCATATATCCTAATCTTTGACATTGTTACGAGTACAATGTAACAAAAAGGAAGCAAAGCAAGCCACACAAAATTATAAGTAACACATTTATTTACATAAAATGTTCACTTACAGAATGAACAATAGAATGCACAAATCCAGTTAATATCATTAATATCCAACTTTTGAACTAAGTCCAAATACAATTATTCAATGTTCTTTTAATTCACATAAGCAAGTGTCTCTTTAATCCAAAACAGTATGTGTCTTTTTAATCCAAAACAGTAAGTGTCTCTTTAATCCAAAACAGTAAGGGTCTCTTTAATACAAAACAGTACGTGTCTCTTCAGTCTGAATTAATTTCCAATATTTCTGGTTTAGTCCATATATCCAAATTCACTGTTATTATGAATGAGCATAATATGTATATTATATGTATCAGCGACTTCCGGTTAAGCAAGATGGCCGCACATATGTTTGCAGATCACGGTGAAAAAATTAAATATGGATATAGTATGTGATCAAACGATATAAATTGGATAATTTATGGATTAAAATGCAGGACATTGACAATGGTGGTACGTTAAATTATCACGTTCTACAATATGTAATTAATAAAACTGTCCAGTTGTGACAATTACTCATTTTGCGCCATCAAAACAAAGGAAACTAAAGAAAATGTGTGCTAACTTCATATAGTTTTAAATAGTCTATTGAGAGTACAATGGGGAAAAGTAAACGTAACCGATTATCGAATATTTCTGATCAGGGGAATATATTAAATGATGACAGCCCATATATTTTGGATGTTTAAGATGCTGTGGTGGATTTTGAGGTTCGAGAGGGAGAAGGATTTGAGCAGTTTGTCCGGCGCGCTCTCACGAGTATAAACTCATACTATGGAGGCAACAATCGCCCATTGCTAGTATAATAAAAACTCAGAACAGTATCAAAAGTCGTATAAAATCGATTGACAAGAAAGTTTCCGATCTCAACACCAAAGTTTGAATCGTCCGTTGAAATTATTACGTCCGATATGACAGACGTCAAAACGGCGACCATTACCAACAAGACGAAAATTAATACGACTTCTTCAGAATTAGCTGTCGTCAAAACCTCCGTCAGTGTTAACACATCCAAAATTGATTCTATTAATGCGGATGTATCTTCAAATATAAATGAGATTTCCCCCATAAAAGTTAAAGTGTGCCAGATAGACAAAAAGGTGGATTTTACTGGGACAAATACTAACACGTGCAATACTCAGCTGTCGCCACACCAAAACACCTTAAAATCCATGGATAATGAAATCGGGGATTTGTTTAAAAGAAACCAAAAACTCGAGGATGATTTGGATTACGCGCTGGGCGAATTGGACCGATCGCACGAGCATTGCAACAGGCTTGAGAGGTTCTCACGGGAAAACAGTCTTCGGCTTGTAAATTACCAAGAATCACCGAATGAGAACCCTCACGAAACCGTGCAACACGTACTTAACAATATGGGTTTACCTGACATTGAAATAATGAAGGCACATCGTGCGGGTAAAAATGCGATGATCAGTGGTCGAACAATGCCGACACATCTCATATTTAAATGCTTTAGACAATCGGATAAACAGTTAATATTGAGAGAGCAACGTGCTAGACTGTCCACGTGCCGTTCTACATTACAGACGATATTACAGAAGCCGATTTGAAAACTAAACAATTACTCAGGAGCGTGATCGATGATGCAAAGCAGAACAATAAAAGAAAGTTTAGGAACGGTAAACTGAGTATTGAGGGACAGTTGTACAGGCCAAATTAGAACAATACCCAGTCTAATCATGATTATTTTGATTCCTTGGAAATTGCGGTATGGAATGTTAACTCTTGGACAACACATAATCGGGGTATTAGAGAAAGTATTCTACTTAACTTAAACTGTGATATTATCGCAATTGTCAAAAAATAAATAAAAAAATAACAATGTACTCACCTTAAACGGTTATACTTTTATTGGACACAACCGTACTGATATAAATACAAAACTTTAACGGTTCAGGTGGAGTTGGTGTTTTTATAAAGAGCTGTATATATAACGATTTTGAAAAAGGTGTATTTGATAACAATTTCAGGGATGTGCGTGCTTGCTTTAAGTTATCTGAATTTCAAATATTTCAGGGATTTTGATATGTGCATTTTTACGGGGGACATTAACGAAAGATGTGGAAATGAGACTGAAATTGTTTCATGCTTGGATGACTTAAACTTGCCAACTCGAACAGTTCTTGATGAGACCAAAAATCCGAGGGGATTTCTCCAAGATACGAAGTATTGTGTGCGGTAGACTCACCCCGGAGCTAGATAATTGTACATGTATATCCCACAGAGGTCGGTCTGTTGTGGACTATGTGTTCGTGCCTGTGAAGCATTTTTGTTTTAAATATTTCTCTGTTCATGATTGTTACAGATCTTATCGAAAGCATTAATATTTTACCTGAACGATCAATGCCAGACCAATCTGTAATTGTCACGTGTCTCAAATTAGGTATTAGTATTGATTTGCATGACAAGCATGATCATACAGTTAAAGTCAAAGGCTCGATTATGAGGCGCCATACGTGACTATATGTTGTAAGATAAATATATACGTTGTGTGTAAAATATATATATTGAATACAAAAATATATATGATACAGACAAATATATACGTTACTCCGAGATATATATATTGAATACAAAATATATATGATACAAACAAATATATATGTTACTCCGAAATATATATATTCTGTTCAAAAATATATATCATACAAATATATATGTTACTCCTAGAAATATATATTCTGTTTTTAAATATATATTGTAGACGCAAATATATACGTCAGTCTGAATATATGTTTTTCCTAATATATATATTGTAGACGCAAACATTTATGTTATACCGAAAAATATATTCGGTTTATAAAAATATATTGTCTGTCTTAATATATTGAAGATGTAAATATTTGAGATGGAAATAAATAGCTTCTCTAAAATAAATATATTGCAGACACAAATATATCAATGAAAGATCGATAAATAAATGGTGCGAACTTCTGGGTGACGGAAACTAAATACATATTTGTTTTCCAAATATATATGCCTTCTGCAAATATATACGTTGGCATAGACTGTGCTGCAAATATATACGTTGGCGTAGACTGCTACACTGTCCCGTTTTTCAAACTCGAGACAAGCCATATTTAAAGAGCGTATTTCCCAGCGTCCGAGTCATATCCGAGAAGTGTTCCGCATGTTGGAGTTTCTTTACCACGAAAACATAACAAATCCGCAAAAAATGCACGACGAAGAACCATTGATCTTCTTCTTCTTTTTCTTCTTCTTCTTCTTCTTCTTCTTCTTCTTCTTCTTCTTCTTCTTCTTCTTCTTCTTCTTCTTCTTCTTCTTCTTCTTCTTCTTCTAATGTGCCGGGTTCCTCCGGAACATACTCGCACATGTGGTGAACTAAGTAAAAGTGGTGAACGGTCCAAGTGCAGTTAAAAACAGGTTAAAAAATCTCTGATTAGAGGTCTACGCAATCCCCGAAGTCGGGCAGAATGGCATCTCTCTGTTGTTTGTCATTTAGACCGGATGCTAAGTCCTGGAGCATGATTATGAGATGGCTCTCACAGGATCTCTTCTTTCTGAAACCATGCTGTCTTTCAGATAGAATATTATTTATTTCTTTTGTTAAGCAACCCGCAATTTCAGGCCTTGGTTCAGACCTCGTAGTGTAATAGCCAGTATCTCGAGTATGCTGATATTGAAATACGCGACTGCGATAATGATCATACTTTGTCTAAAAGTAATTTTGTAATACAAGAAACTGTCGTGACATATCAGATTCGTCGATGCACCATCTTCTTACCAACGTATTGATCACGTAAACCGTATACCCCACCCTCCGTTCCAACACCTCAATAATGTTTATATTATCCGAATGCATCAGGCGCGTGACCTCGGCTGGCGTGGCGCAGTCGGTAGCGCGGCGGATTTGTAACCGGATTTCACGGGTTCAATCCTCTGTGGTGCCACTGAGATTCGTCGGTGTGTTCTTCGGCAAAACACTTTCCCTTAGCCTCGTCCGTCGGATGGAGACCTAAACCGGGCGGTCCTGTGTATCCTCCGAGCACGTTGAAGAACCATAGGAATATATTCGATACTAAGTGTAGGACACGGTTCCCGGATTCCTGTGTATCCTTCTCCTCTCTCTGGAAGCGGCTCTAAATAACATATACTGTGTTGATAAGCCGTTAAACAACATTCATTTCGTCAGAGGGAGGGATATAATGATTCATGTTTCCGACTGAACTGTTTAGCATTGCATTGAATCGTTTCAAGTTCGATTAGATGGTTTAAAAAAACACCCCGGATTATTTCACAAAGCATCGGATTGTTTTAAGATTGGTTTAAACATATTTAATTTCCAAATAGTTACAACAATACACAAAATTTGTACACAAAAACAAAAGGATCAGAACGAAAGATAAAATCTTATAGAGTTCTTATCCACAAGATAATTAAATGGTTTCAAAAAAAGTAGTGAATCAAATAAAGTTACATTGAATTAAATATAATACCGATGAATTAATTCATATTTGACTGGATGATTTATTAAAAACATACTTTTGGCTCATAGGTAATCGCCACCCATGAAAAACGGGACAGTGTAGCAGTCTACGCCAACGTATATATTTGCAGCACAGTCTGTGCCAACGTATTTATTTGCGGAAGTCATATATATTTGGCAATCGTACAAACTCGCTCATTTCCGTAGATCATCGGAAATAATTATTTTTGAAAAAAAAAGGTTGATGCAGTTCCGATCGATATATTTGGAAAACAAATATTTATTTAGTTTTGGTCACCCAGAAGTTCGCACCATTATTTATCGATATTTCATTGATATATTTGTGTCTGCAATTTATTTATTTTAGAGAAACTATTTATTTTCATCTAAAATATATTCATCTTCAATATATTAAGACTGACAATATATTTTTTTATAAAGCGAATATATTTTCCATATAACATATAAATGTTTGCGTCTACAATATATGAATTAAGGGAAAAAATATTCAGAGTAACGTATATATTTGCGTCTACAATATATATTTAAAAACAGAATATATATTTTTCATAATATATATTTCTAGGAGTAACATATATATTTGTGTGATATATATGTTTGGATAGAATATATATATTTCATAGTAACGTATATATTTGTCTGTATCATATATATTTTGTGTTCAATATATATATTTCGGAGTAACGTATATATTTGTTTGTATCATAAATATTTTGTATTCAGTATATATGTTTCACACGCAACGTATATATTTATCTTACAACATATTGTCACGTATGGCGCCTCATACTCGATACCAACGATAGAATGAACTATTCCGAAAACATTTATGAACAATGTGAATATAGCAATTTTAATAAACGATGCAATCGTACGTATTGAAAATTTAAAAAATTCAAGAGAAGATTCTGATTTTATATATAGTGAGATTTGTAATATATACTATAAAGAAATGGACGACATACTTTGGTTTTTCAATATCAAAAATACTAAAAGGGCCAGACGATCATTAAAACCATGGTGGTCAGACAATTTGGCATCACTATTTGACGACTATCATAAAGCAGAAAAGGAGTAAATGTAAAACTAAGATCGAACGTAGCCGTCTTTTCCAAATATTTAAGAGTAAACGAAGAGCGGCGTTCTAAAGGCTAAAGACTAAACGGAACTTTACTGATGATTCAAAGATAGGCCTAGCTGAAAGTGAAACTAAGAATCCAAGAGAATTCTGGGATAAATTAAAAAAAACTATGCCGGATTAAGAAGAAGTTCCAAACGAGGTCAAATTTGAAATTGGTCGTGTCAGCTCGAACCGTGATGAAATTATGCTTAAATGGAGAAGTGATTTTAGTGATCTTTTAACGACCTGACCGGGCCAATAACCTCACCTGACCGTTACAATTATAGGCGATTGTTTTTTGTTTTACACTCTTCTTTTTAAACCATAACTTTGACGTTAAATCCGTCAATGAAATGACGTAACCGACGTGACGTCAACTAACGTAACCGACGTCATTTAAATAAGCGTTAAAATGGAAGCCGGCGAGAGGACGTTAGCGTCAGTGGCTAACAGCTTTTTTACTTGTTGTACTTAGACATGTTAGATGGACAAATTATTGAGGGAAGGCATCATGAAGTAAATGAAACTAATATAGGATTGTTGTCAACAAAACGAGGAATGTAACTAGATCTACAGAAAAAACAGACTAAATCTGGCTTTACATTTTTTCACGGAGTGGATTCGCTCAACCGGTGATACCAGAGTAACTGAAGAAATTGGCTTCAAGGAGTTTTACGGTCTATATTGGAAGATTTATTCTGAGTAGAATCTGTAGTCCGACAAACAGACTCGATGAAATCAGTACAGGCCATCATCAGCTGGTACTTAATCGAGAAGAGGTACCTTTAGATAAGGAATTTCAGCATTCAAGGGACGTACTGACAGCCAAAAGAAATGCTCTGAAAGAACAGCAAGAAAGGGAAATAAAGAAATCGAAATAGGATTTTAATGGACGAATTGAAAAAGAAAAAGAGAGAGAATAAAGTACAAACAATACATTTAAGTTAAAACTGTCCTGTTGTTTTCGTTCATTCATTTTTGTTATTTTTATTTTATGAATTAATTCAGTAAATCTAACAGTTTAATATCCTTTGATTTTTTTAATATAAAATCCCAATGAAAATGAGTATATATTTGATAAAAAGATAAAACATGGGTGTTGCGTTATCGTCTGTCATATCGGCCCTCGATCAATATCGGGCCTATTTGACAGATAATAACGCATCAACCGTATATTATTCAGTAATTACTTTTTAATTTATTGTTTTTGTTTTCATATTATTTTAATATGTATCTCACTGAGTTAACAGAGCTCCGGGTATGACAACATGATCCTCATATCATCGTAAAGATGCATGAACATTTTCTTATATTTCAGATATCAATTTAAATATTGCTTTATCTATATAATGAAATTATAAGATGGTGACATTGTTAGCCAAGTTAGGTTGGGTATATCTAATTGTCCTCAATGTTGCCTGTATGGTTTATATATGTACATCTTATGTTACCTATATGTCCTATATATGTAATATTTTGTAAAATAAGTATTTGTCACTGAAATAAATAAATATACGTACATACATATATATGTTTTCTAAAAGTATCCAAATCTAAATTAACTTAATTAAAGAATACTGAAACGAATCTGAATAGAGCCCCTAGAGTGTATTTATATACTATCACAGAATAGTTCCTGAAGGCATTCCCACTATATCCATCCAATAAGAATAGTCCAGATGTCTTCATAAATGAATTTGCATAAAATAGTCCAATGAAAACAGTCCACATCATCATAAATGAATTTGCATAAATAATTTGCATATACATTGTAAACATGTTTACATCCATACTATTTTTAACCACACAAAGGCTAAATCAATAATAAACACGCAACAATTCATGTACACATATAGATATACAGGGAACAACATTTATTTCATTTGCATGATTTGTGTTTTTTTGTTTGTATGGTGTTTTAGGTCATTTTAACACTTGTAAGGATATAATTGACGGTCGATTATTTTGTGGTGGAGGCAGACCACTCACTTTTCCTGGGTAGAACCAGTACTGTATATCTCCCGTTATCCGTAAGAATCGACTTTTCCAAACTTAGAATAAATACTGAAAATGGGATCCCTTGGAAGCAACAAACACAAACAAGAGATACAAGTAGCAGACTTGGGTTTATTGAGTCTATTCATGAGAGGTAATGTAAAGTGCAACACCTTTCACGCCTCCTAGCTCCGGCAAAAGTGATATTCTACTTTAAAGCCACAAAGATTGGGCATGATGATCCTAAAGGACCAGTAAGTAATAACACTACTAATTTGTAGTCGGGGCGACTTTTTACGGCCGCCACATAGTACTAAACAAACTCTAGGGTGAATGTCAATAGAGCAAATACTGAAAATTCAATAGCACTCGAGCTCTCAGTGGGATTCGAACCCGCAACCGTGAGAGGCGAGAAGGTTTACAACTCAACGTCGTTAACCACGAATATGCTATTTGCATTCTTTGTAGGATGGTTAAACTGTATCAACCCGTAAATATTACATAGAGGATCTTACATGAGTGACTGTGTATTAGTGGTTTTTAACGAGTTGGATAAAATGATAGAATACGAGGCTCTTGCCGAGTATCATATGTTTTTATCCAACGAGTTTATTAAAGTCAATAACACACAGTTACGAATGTAAGATTCTGTTAACGCATAACCCACCTAGGACGTGATAGTTTCATTTAAATGTTGTCAATTTTACTTATATACGGCGGCAAGTTGTAAGGTAAATATGACGTCGTTTTGTTGTTTACACGACGTCGCTACGTTACGCGGTTGTAAATGCGTTCGCCGTAAAAAAGAATGCGACATCCTAATCCTAATCCTAATTTAACGTTACTAACGTTCATTTTACGAAGTAAGATTTCAAATAATGATAAATAATTAAGGCGTCTGAACTGTTAATACCAACTGTTTTCATGTTATATCATACGGTACGTATGATATAACATGAAAACAGTTGGTATTAACAGTTTTAACGTATACAAACACAGTGATTCGGTCCTCATTTGCATCTGTAATACACCAGACGCCATGTTATGTGATAAAAGAATATAATGAATGCAATGACTTGGTTTATAGAGTAGAATTACATCAAGTAGACTGCGTGAGAGAGGTTTAGATATAATATCTACCGAAACGCGAAGCACCAGCCAACAAGATGTGATCCATACACGCGAGATCAAGTTACTAAATTAATGAAATGCTACAATAGCTGGTTTGGTATTACTGTCAAGGAATCTCTTGTAAATTGAAATCTACATTTTGTGTTTTCTCAATATCAGTGTATATCTAGTATACTCTAGGCGTAGATAAAAGTTATATTCCTGAAGCCCTGTTTAATTAAATATAAAACAACAATATAAGGGCTTTATGGTTGCTTGTACTAAGAGCTTATAGTTTTCTATCACGTTTGTTCAAATAGAGAACATGAGGTCAAATTTGACCCCACGTTAGGGTCACACATTTAACATAGACTTATGGAACTACCGTTTGTGGACAACTTTGTTATCCATGTGGGTACGAGCTGTGCACCTCTTGTCGCAGATGTATTTTGTGTTGCTATGAAAGAGATTTCATGTTGATTCTTTTGTCCGATACTCAGTCAGATGTAATTGAAGCCTTTGATGACACCTCTCCGTGTTTGGATGACATGCTGAACATTGACAATCATTATTTTCTACTATGGTTAATACTATCTATCGTAAGGAACTTCAACTCAAAAAGCTAACATTTCTGAGTGAAATATTTAGAATATTTAGTTTGACAAAATTTAGTTTGACAAATTTAATGTACAACACGAATCAACGGTATTTGGCAGTACTTTGATAACTTAGTATACTCAGTATGTATTTTGACAAGTCGATGTGCAACACGAATCAACGATGGCTGGCCTCCTGTAGTATTACTGTTGTGTAAATATTGTGTTTTTGATATGTGCTACTGTAAGTTGATATACATGTTATTATAACTTGAAAGAAAGGAAGGGTTGAGTGTTGATGTAATTTCTCTGATTGTCAATATGATTGTGGAACTGTTTGTCCGATTACATCGTTAGTAACTTAAAATTTCAGCAGTATTTTGGCGAGTGTAAGAATTGTGTAAGAGTGTGGGGCTTGAAAGTAGACAGACACGATGTCGAATACCCGGTATATAAATTGATGGAACTGTCCGTCTGTCACATTTTTTGCCACGTTCATACATTCAAGGTCAATATAAATACATTCAGGTGATCGCCTAGGGAGGCCTCAAATTTCCGGAAGTTCGATTATTCTACTGGTCTAAATTTCTCATCTATTAGCGACGCAAATTATCCCAAATAACAATTACGACATTGAGTACCTTCTTTGTGGCTTTCTAGACTATTGTTGTTTTTATATTTATATATACACGAGCGTCCTTGTGTTTTATTTATGCTGCCTTATTGTTAGAGAATAGTTCATGGTGGGTATTTCTTTATTTACACTGTCCCGTTTTATTGGGATGACAGAAGGGTAAGTTTGAGGTTTGGTACACCCTAGAACCTTGTTTAAACCCCCGGCGGCCTTTTTTGCCACTGGCCGGTTCAAGGCGGTGGCCACTGGCCTTTCCTAGGAGATGGCCCAATTGTTAACCTCTTTTTGTGTTTGCGACGTCATATGCCTTTATTCCTTATTAACATTGCCATTCATGTTTGTTCTTTTGCGTGTATTTGTGCTGCATTTCCTGTTCGACTTTTAAACTTATTTTTAGTCCAACTGAATTTCCTTTTTTTTTAGCTTACTTATATTGTGTATTGTCTGGGGCTAGTTTTAGTAGAAATTGAATGTTTTGAAACACCATACCTTTCGGAAAACGTTAATAGGACTGAAGCAAAAGCCTGATATATCATCGTTACAATATAACTTGTCTTATACCCACATCATCAAATTAAGCAAGACAGGACGACATAACTTGTATTGGACCCACATCATCAAAATAAATATGATTTTAATTGGACTACATCATCATTCGTTATGTGTGAGGGGTTTGTTTTACAATTAGAGTCCATACTATAATTCAATTGAATGCAAAACGAGATAAAGCGGAAATTATTGACTCTAACTTTATCACAGCTTGAGTTTGCGTTCAGATGACAAATTACTAATGCCTTTCCCATCTGGATGGATTTTATTTCCAGCGTATTCATTACGTGGTCACGCCTTAATTCCATTAAGCTATGGAAAAGCTTATATAAGCAGGATTTTATAGGATATTTCAACAATGACACACGTTTAAAACATATTTTACTGAAAACATGCGATAACCTGTTTACAATTACCTATTAAATGTTTTAATTTTTATAATATTCAAACTTTTTAAGCCGAAATTAAGGTTTTATTTCATACCCCAGCCAACCCCGTTTTCTCTTCTTGGAGAAGGGGTTGGATGAGGTATAAAAGTCACTACTCGTACCACATAATGCACAGTAAGAGAAAATTACTGAATCTAACTTTATTACAGCTTAAGTTTGCGTTGAGATGAGAAATTACTAATGCCCTTCCCATCTGGATGGATTTTATCCTTCCAGCGTATTGCTATTTTAGAGGAATAAACTGCCTTCTATTTCTCTTTAATTTTCTAAATTCTATAATGTACATAGCACACAAAATGAAACGTATTTTTTCAGTTGTGCAGTTTCAAACATTTTGTTATACACATTATTTGTTGAAATATATTTGTTATGTTTGTTATTTTTACTGGTCCTTTGGGACCAACGAGCCCAATATAGGTGGCTTTGAAGTAGAATACCCCTTAAGCCGGTGCTAGGGGTTGCTTCTTTCATTACTTCTCATGAACAGACTCAATAAAACCGAGTCTGCTGCTTTATTCTCTTATTTGTGTTTGTTGCTCCCAAAGGATCACCTTTATCAGTATTTATTAAGAACATTTACAATTAAAAATGTATTTACGGGTCACGTTACTTTGTGGCCTTCTGTGCGTGTGTGGGGCTAGAGGGCGTAAACGGTAGCAAGCACGTTTCACTACCGTTCATAAACAGTCTCAATAAAACCGAGACTGCAATATGTTTTGTAATTATCGTGTTCGACGATTTCCAAATTTCTCCTTTTATACGTTTTTATATATCACAGTAGCGTTGCCTGTGTAATGTGGCGGTGGTAAAACGTCTCCCCGTGCTTCCAATCAAAACTATTATTCATTCCGATCTTTGGAGATTGCTGCGCCCGATATTTACAGATATCGGTGGTACATTCACAAATACGTTAGGACTCTTACTTGAATTTCGAATAGGTGGTTCCACTATTCCAGCCTTTAAAGGTTCTGAGTATTGTTTAATCACCCTTAGGATATGTTGCCTCCTTTTTAATTTAGTCTTTTGACTGTTACCTGTAATACGCAGGCTTCCTAACCTCTGCTCCCAGCTAAATTCCATTTTATTTATTTCGCCAATTGTTTTCTCGTTTAGGGCAACGCGTTTTGCTAGAAACAGGGACCATACGCCACTGACTATGGAATGGTGTGAAACTACCGCATTGAAGGATCCATGTTCACCGTCATATGCATACCATCTTCGGGATGACTCAAATGTATGTACTATTGGCATTTTAAATATTGGGGTCTGCTCAACCCGGGGCTACAGGGCATGGCTTTCTATGTGTGTGTGGAGCTAGAGGGCGTGAACGGTAACAAGCACTTTTCACTACCGTTCATAAACAGTCTCAATCAAACCGAGACTGCAATATAATTTGTATTTATCGTGTTCGACAATTTCCAAATTTCTCATTTCATTTTTTTTTATATATCAAAGTAGCATTGCCTGTTTAGTGTGGCGGCTTTAAATCGTCTCCCCGTGCTTCCAATCAAAACTGTTATTCATTCCGATCTTTGGAGATCGGTGAGCCCGATATTTACAGATATCGGTGGTACA
Source organism: Cyrtodaria siliqua (assembly GCA_037043455.1). Lineage (NCBI taxonomy): Eukaryota > Metazoa > Mollusca > Bivalvia > Adapedonta > Hiatellidae > Cyrtodaria > Cyrtodaria siliqua. The sequence continues at coordinate 85,355 of JAWPHD010004021.1, forward strand.
TTATCAAATACGTTTGGATTCTTACTGAATTTCGAATAGGTGGTTCCATTACTCCAGAAGGTTCTGAGTATTGTTTAATCACCCATAGGATATATTGCCTGCTTTTTAATTTAGTCTTTTGACTGTTACCTATGATACTCAGGCTTCATAACCTCTGCTCCCAGCTAAATTCGTTTTGTTAGAAACTGGGACCATATGCCGCTGTCTAAATACCGCATTGAAGGCTTCATGTTCACCGCCATACGCATACTATCTTCGGGATGACTCAAATGTATGTACTATTGGCATTTTAAATAATGAGGTCTGCTCAGTCCGGGCTACAGGGCGTGATCGGTAGCAAGCACATTTCACTACCATTCATGAACAGTCTCAATTAAACCGAGACTGCAATATTTTTTGCATTTATCGTGTTTCCAAATTTCTCCTTTCATACTTTTTTTTTACATTCGTATATATGTGGTTATCTTTGTGTTTTCGAATATTGCCTTTTAATGATGCCTAATTATTTTAGTAGATATAGCCTGTCAGGGATGTTTTTATTTACACCGACCCGTTTAATTCAGACAAAAATTGAATAAGGGATAGGTTTGGTGCACCCTAAAACCTGGTATACACACCCTGTGGCATTATTACAAATCGTTACAAGGCAGCATCTCTGTAATCAGCACTTCTATTTTGTGGTGTTGGCTATTTTGCTTCCTTTTGTTTTTCTATTAATTGTTGATTGTTTTCAGTTTGTGTTTTTGATGGACTGCGTTCCGACGTGTTATCTTCTTTTAAGCTAAAGCTGACTTTTCTACGGTAAGGCTTCGTATATACAGTAGTCGGCTTGATCAGCTACAATCAAAAGTGAGCCGTCCATTTTTGTAACTGGAAACGCAAGTCGAAGATGCAGTGCTTATAGATTTAAAAGTATCCGCAGACTATTCAGAAATTATTCACCGGAAATTATTTTTAGATCACGAAAATCGATGCCTATATTAGTGACACATTTGAAACATGTCACGATATTAACCAACGCAAGCTTGATTCAACATTTAATACATTTCATAAAGTTGAGTTGAATAGGTTGCATATCTATTAATGATGTGTCTGTGTTTCTTTTCTGGGAAAACAATGCCGATCTCGTGGACTTAATAGTTGATTCATTACTGCTTGACACCGTGGGTGTTTACAAACCATGGTAATTAAATTACACAAACTATCAGCCATTCGCACCCATTTCCGTTAAGTGGAAATAATAATGCCTCCGAAAGTAATTATGAAAATACGAAAACGGAAACCCAGACACCATGTTTCAGTACAATAATGTTTTTGTCTCGCGACATAGCAGTCAATTTTCCGGCAGCGGCGGCGGCGGCCACACTTTAAAACAACTATAACTCAACAACCGCTGCTCGATTTTTTCTGAAACTTTGTCACATGCTTTGTTGAGTCAAGGGACATCACGTAATGCCAAAATTACCAAGGTCAAGGTCATATTCTGCGTTATTTTTCCAAAACTTAACCTTGGTTAGGTAACTTAACCTTGGTTAGATAATTTAACCTCAGTTAATTGTATGTGATTGCCTCAATTTCTTTGTTTGATACTTGGTCATATGTATTGTTGGCACTGGTGGACATCACTGAACGACAAAAATTACCAAGGTCAAGGTCATATTTGCGTTATTTTCCCCAAACATAGCCTTGGTCAAGTAACTTAACCTCAGTTAACTTTATGTAATTGTCTCACTTTATGTCTTTGATACTTGGTCATATGTATTGTTATACCCACGCTAAACGAAATTTAGAGGGTTATACTGCTTTCACCCTGTTCGTCTGCTCGCACCCGATAATGATAAACATTGTCCGCACCATAACTCCGCTCTCCTTTAAGCAAATCTCATGAAACTTCATAGGTTAACCTTCTGTTCTAAGAGAAGGATCCCTATTGGTTTTGAGGTCAGTAGGTCAAAGGTCAAGGTCACCGGCATCCGATAATGAAAAACCTTGTCCGCTCCATAATTTCTCTCTTCCTGAAGCAAATATGAGGTGAACTGCCTGTGGTGGGAGAATTACCCCTATTAATTTTGAGGTCAGTAGATCAAAGGTCAAGGTTACTGTGACCAGATAATGAAAAATATTGTCCGCTCCATAACTCCTCTCCCCCTGAAACAAATCTCATGAAACTTAATAGATGGACTGCCTGTAATGGAAACATGGCACCTTATTGCTTTTGAGGTCAGTAGGTCAAAGGTCAAGGCCATCATTACCTGATCATGAAAATCCCATTCCACTCAATCTTTACTCAAACAGTAAGATGGAGAATGGGTAGTGAGGGTATATTTGTCGCCCTTAAAAGGCGACAGCTCTAGTTGTTGGCATTGGTGGACATCGCTGGATGACAATAAATACCAAGGTCAATGTAAAATTTTGCATTATTTCCACCAATCTTAACCTTTTTTACTTAGGTAACAACCTCAGTTAACTTTATGATTGCCTGACATTATGTCTATGATGCTTGGTCATATGTATTGTTGGCATTGGTGGACATGATAAACGACAAAATATACCAAGGTCATTACTTTCCCAATACTAAACCCTGGTTAAACCACTTAACCTCAGTAACCTAACTTCTTATGATTACTTCGCTTTTATTTGTTTGATACTTGGTCATATGAAGTGTTGTCTTTGGTGGACATCAGCACAAATTTAATAAAATATTTCATGTGCGGTTTGCCACGGTGGGCGAGACACCCTCAGACCGAGGTCTTGTTTTAACAGCAGGTCAATTTCACCGATTATTACCAAGTCGTAAGAGTATATACCATGTATACTGGATTCAACTTATAACGTTTGATATTTGTCTTCAATCTTGTCTTGCCTTAATGGTTTATTTTCGTCTTTCTCTGGCTTGTCCCAAGTCTTTGAGTTCTGATGATGAAAACATTATGTATCTTATTCTTTCTATTATCTACTTGGAAACGAAAGGACTTTTTGTTATTTTTTAAACTGATAAGAGTTACAAATAACGTGTTTACCAAATATAGCATATGCAAAACAATTAAGCAGAATATTATCAATATTAAGTTGAAAACAAAAACAAACATCTAAATAAAGCTGATAAGTCACTAGCATACGCATACATGCGTTCAGCATGAAACAGATAGTTAAGAATTTGGACCAGATAAAAAAAAGCTGATTTTGACCGTAAACATCTGATATAAAATTTATATATTGACATAACAAGTAGATATAAAAATCGAAAAGAAAAAGTACGATTCAAGGACGACAGTCAACCACAAAAGACGCACAGAACGAAAGAACAACTTTAATGATAATTAGGAAGTTAATTATACTAATGACCAACAAACTTAAACATTCGACCATGTAATCAGTGTGCAATATAATATGCCCCGTCTCTTTATTTATGATATATACAACATTAGGTTTCACCACATAGTTGCATGCGCCCAAGATCGTATTAAAACGCTCCTTTAAATCACGTTCTGGAAAATCAGAAGCCTTTCAAAAATACTTTGGAAGTAAGCTGGAAGTCCATTATTTTGATATAATCAAGGGTAAAGACTTATTAAATCAGGCATTAACTTTGTTTATGGTCAAACTATTCTGATGTCTAATTACGTAAAATAATTTGTAAAAAGAAATTAGAAGAAGCCGTTGACTAAAGTTATCACGTAAACACAATTTCCTTATCATTGAAAATAACTTTGTAGTACATTCGTAGATTTTGCTACTTTTTAGATTTTGCTACTTTTTGAGTTCATGCAAATCTTGGAAACCGTCACTGGAGTTATATTGTAAACAGCATGTTTACCGACGATGGGCGACGGAATTTCGCCAATAGAGCTTTAAACTCAAAATATGTACAATAGCTAGGAACAAAAACCCAGGTTTTAGGACCCAATCTAGAAACGCCGGACAAAAGCACCAAACTTTCCTCAAAAGAACTTTCCTCAACTGTGTGTTATATTATATTACTCCATATTTGTAAAAGGGTCTCCAAAGATTCGTGAATCCCTCAATGTATTTTTGGGGTCAAACAATTGGAAAAATAGCAGAAACTGCTGATTTCTGGAATAATTCAATAAAAATATATTTTAAATGTGTATTTATTATCTTATTTACCCATTTAAGTGTAACGATATATTCTTATGAAATAATAAATACATAAAGGGAAACAAATTGGTCTTTTGGCAAACAATTTGGAAAAAGGCATAAATAACACTAAAACTGCTAATTTCCGGAATAGTTCAATAAAAAAATATTTCTTTAGCATATCGCTTTTTTTCGTTTACCATATTAGGTATAATGATATTTTAATTTGATGATACATTTCGTCCTGTTTTTAATTAACGCCAAAGGTTCGTGAATCCCTAAATGTATTTTTTAGGGTAAAACATGTAACTAAACATATTGATTTCTGTAATAAACATATATTTTAAATGCTTCTATAAATCAATAAAGGGATATGAAAAAAGTAGAAAACAAGAACTAAAACTGCTGATTTCTGCAATAATTCAACATATTTGTATTAGTTTCCGTTACCACTGTGTTTTTGTTTAAATCCTTTTGTAAGAAGGCAACGTAAAGATATAACTCATTTTAGGTGCGGTCTTGCGAGTAACATAGCAGGTGTGGCCTGTACATATATGGGTGTATGTATATTGAAACCTGCTGTGTCTATGTTCTATACAAATATGTAGGTGTGGTCTTACATGTAACATGACAGGTATGGCCTGAATGTATCGGAATGGGTAATTTGTAGCCCGCTACTCTAGGTTCTTTACAATGAGTAGGTGTGTACTTACTTGTAACATTACAGTTATGGATTGTATCTATATGCGTGTGAGCTACTTGAAGCCTTCTTATTCTATATTGTTCATCTGTACAATATCTGGGCATGGTCTTACGTGTAACATTACAGGTATGGCCTATATGTGTATAAGTGTGAGCCGCTTGAAGCCTTCTGACTGTATATGTTCGTCTGTACAATATAGGTATATATTTACGTGTATGGTATAGTCTTTATCATTTTGAGTGTGAGTAGCTTAAAGCCTGTTGACACTTTGTGGGTGTATACTTAAGTGTCACTTGACAGGTATGGATTGTATCTATATAGACCATGAGCCAGACAATCTTTCGCTACCATCTCTGGTGGCAAATTCTTACTGGTACCCTGTTATGGAATACATTTAAGAGTAAGAAACAAATCCATGATAGCAGTGCAAACATTTTAGTTGTTTCCTGTTATTGGAGTGATCTCACCCTTTTAAATAAAAATCAGGTTTATTTGAAAAATCGTTTTCTCTTTAAACTTAGAGGTCTAATAGTTTGCATGTGGCTTAAGCTTATGGTCCGCTTCAAGCAAAATTGAAATGGTGACCCTGAGGTCATATTTGGCCACGCCCCAGTGGCCACGTATTTACATCTAGTTATATAGGACAATCTGTTGAAGACAAATATTTTCTGGAGCTACACGAGCTAGACGTCTAATATTTCGTATGTTGTCTAAGCTTACAGGTATCTATCCAATTTGCTAAAATGGTGATCCTGGGCTAATATTTGGCCACACCCCAAGGTTCAGATATTTACATAGAGATATATAAACATCTTTAAAAACAATCTTCTCTGAAACTACCAGAGCTAGGCGTGTAATATGTTGCATGTAGCATAAGCTTATGGTCTACTAAGTCTGTTCAAATGATGACCCTTGACTCAAGTCTGGTCCCGCCCGGTTTGTCACACTATTACATTGAATAAATGCATTAAAGAAAAGTCTTTATAAACCTCCGAATCTACATGAGCTAAGTTTCTAATAGTTTGCATGTGGTATAAGCTTATGATCATGTAACTAGTTTGTTCAAATGTTGATACTGGTATAAAATTTGACCCAGTCAAAATTTTACATAGAGTTATATTTGGCAACTGATGTTGTAATTGTTTCCTTAACATGTGAGCCCTTTGAAGCGAGGCCTTTTGGTATCTTGTTTATGACTTCCAGATGAACACTTTTTTTATAAAATCACTTCAGAGTTAGGTTTAAGAACAGCAACATGTATCAATAATGGAACGTTTGATGAGGTATTACAAGACCTAAATTAATTTTAAAAAATTGAAACTTTTATCGTAAGTAAATGTCTGTTTTAACGATGTTTACTAGTCGCATATTTTATAAATCCACCCACAAAAAACACAATGGAGACCGCTGCAGTGTCATGGCAAAACAATTTAAGGACAAACTGGGTATTCACATGAAGCATTGGATAAAATACATTGACTACTTTAGCTCTGTCAGCAGCATTGTCAGCATCTATATATAACTAAAATAAGAAAACTAGACCAATATAAACCACAGCACTGAAACGTAATTGCACTGTACAACAAACTAAATAAAAAAAATAAAATTCAATAGTCAGTGAATGGTACAATATACAAACTTAAACCTCGGTGAATACAGGGTAAGCGATTTGGAACGGTCAGTATGAAATACGGCCTATTGATTAACTTAAATTGATGTTATGTGTACACAACCACGCTATTAACTCTTCTTGACACGACAGTGTAAATAAAAGTGTATCCCATCAAAAAGGAAATCTTTAGCAATAAAGTCAACACTTAGAAAAAATAATAAACGATACAGTGCAATGTTTTTGTAAATATACTGAACAAAAAAAGAAACTTCCGCATTTTAAGCTGTGATTTGCATAGGGTTGACTTTGTTACACTTTGCACACCAATCTAGATATAATTTCATCATTTTATACTTATCACTCAGTCATTCTAATAAATATTAATAATCATCAAAAACCAGAGTTAGTGTGTTGCTGCTAAAACATGTTTTATTCAAATTGCGAAATCACTATATTTATATTATAAAGGGAGGTAATCTGAATATATTCATTCTTGAAAGATGTATGGCGCAAAAGTGAGTGAACAGGTCAGCTTACATTCTCCGTCTTTTTGGTGCCGGGGTTATCTTTTGTTTATTTCAATAGAACAAAATTGTGCTTAATCAAAGTTTGACCACAAGACCCGGAAATGCTGTTTAAACCAAAACAAGGGGAATAACTGTGCGTACGAGTTGATTCCAGGACAATTGTTTCCATGGCAGTGCTGGCCCTTTAACAAAGGTATTAACATATAAGACCAAACAAAATATATTTTCATTGTGTCTACATGTATGGGTACATTTGCGGAAGTTTCTTTTTTGTTGAGTATATATATATAAATAATTAATTAGAAATACCTCAGAATGTAACCATAAATTTAATGAATAACCAAAGCAGTTGCAGCAAAAGAGAAAACAAATTTCAGATTCGATCAAAAAGCCTAAGGACGGAAGTTCATGCACCTACCTCACTTTTCAGGGTTTAAATGACTTATATTGTTAATTTTGAGTTTTTTTACTAATTTACCTCCTAATTCGCACAAAGAACACATGTAGTAGTACCGGTATGTCAGACTTAATGTTCTGAGTATTCAAATGTGTACTTTCCCGATATCCTGGGTACCGATCCTTATGTGTAAGTCCTTTTTGTTGTTGTTTCAAATAACTTCGATGTTATATTGTATGCTTAATATATATTGTACGTTTAAGTAATACTATTATGTAAACGATATATGAGTATTATTAATTGTCTTGTATTTTGCTATCCCAACGAATTTGATATTATCAATCAAAACGTAGCAATGGGATGGGAATATATAAGGCTTACAGACAAATAAAGACATTTTACAACATCCATGCAATTGCTCAAGTATGTAAGCTCACGTCACAATGTTTGCAGTCTCGCCTAGTCAAGTAAATTCGCTTGCCAATTAATCAAACCATCTCTTAAAAGGAAATGAAAACCGGATGCTATAATCCCACGGTGATACAAATTTCAACAGATTTCATTACAGAAGAGTTCGTTTACTTTTAATAGATTTCAATAGGGTAGAGGAATTTCTGAAAATACTTGATGCTACTAAGGGTATAAATGTTATTGACATACTGAGTATTTTTTAGAGGTAATCGGGATGTTAATTATAGTCTTAAATCTTTATAACAAAATCCGAAGTCCTATTATTTGTTATAAGAATAAAACACGTTATAAATACGCGTATTATCCATCAAACAGTTAACATTTCTTTACTTCCTCCGAGACCTAGATTTGCTTGTAGTGATTTAAATATAGATATAAGAATCGAATAGGAAAAGCACATTCAAGGAGACAGTAAACCACAAATACACACAGAAAAAAAGAACAAATTTAAAGATGAATAAAAAGCAAAATAAGACATCACAAACACAACAGGTTTGACAATAAGGCTACCGCCTTGGAACGGTCTGTGGCAAAAAAGACCGCCAGGGGTTTAAACCAGGTTTTAGGGTGCATCATACCTCACACTTATCCTACTGTCCACCGTATAAATCGGGACGGTGTAACAAAAGAAATCCTCCGGAAATCGGGATTCTAAGAATTACAAATTTGTTTTAATTCCTGCTGATACAGCAGCTTATTATGTCGTTGTTTGACGCCTTCATTATATCAGTGTTTCATTTCTAGAAATCTGGAACACTAATTCGTATAGTCCAGTCTAATCAACGGAGGATGATGTTGTTTTCACGCAAATAACTCGGTACATTGCTTTCAAGGCTGGGGTAGACGAAAGACCTAACAAACGTCCTACTATGACCTGGATTCCTAAATTACACAAAGAACGTTACAAAGTCCGACTTATTTGTAATTGTAGTGCACCACTACACACATTTCCAAACTGTAACGTTTTTGTCTTTCTGTCGTTAAAAATCACGTCAAACGATAGTGTGCCAAACAAAGCTTATGACAACTTTGAAGTAATATCATTTTGGTCTATTAAAATTCAGGAGCTGTTCTTCAAAACAGTTGCAATATGCAATAATTGTACCATAGCTCTAATGGATTTCCTTTGCTCTTGCTTATGATATAATTGTCATCAACCTGAAGGTCTGAACCTAAACCGTACACAAAATGCCGGTATATTTCAGCCGTGCAATAAATGACAGATTCGGCAGTAATACCATGGTCTACTCAATTTTACGCGCGCGCAGTTGTAATCTTTACACACAACCTGTCAATCAAAACGACTAAACCTATCAAAACAGCACTCTTTGACATTGCATTTGCCCAATAATATACAAAGGCGATTGGCTGCAATGATCAAAACATGGGTCATGCTGATGCCGCGTGACAATGCTTTTTTTTATTGGATCGAGCTTTTATGTTTCCTGAAACTGCAACGCTCTAAAATTTCTTGCACGCGCGTACTTAGATATATGGCTCTGGTACAAACAGTTAGAGCATATTTTTCTCGTATGCGATTTATACTGCACTCTCGGGCCGTAGAATATACTGAAACGCAAAAAAAACGCAACTCAGAAATTTCCGCTATATATTGTATAGACTGCATACTAAATTCCACATAATATTCCAAAGAAATCCTAAGATGTTTTGTAAAAAAAAAAGGTGCAGTTAATTAGAGAAAGGACACAACTGTGATATTGTAGACGTTTTAATCACATTACACCTTGTAACAAGAAATGCATAAATGTTGAAGTTCCTCTTTGAAAAACGTAAAGAGTTTGCAAAATTGTGTATCCTAAGTTTGCTCACATGCTCGAGCCAAACGTGTACTCTGTCAATAATGAAACTTTGAAGGAATACGATTTGCTGTATTATGTGTTGTGTTAGTATATTTTCCTATTCGATTAACAGCAACATATTGTACATATAACATATAGCGGAAATTCCCGAGTTGCGTTTCTTTTACGTTTCAGTAAAAGTAAATTCAGTAAATAGTTAATTCGCATGATTCAAAGCATATTGCTACTGGAAACGAAGTTAATTTAGGTCAGCGTATGGTGAGGTAAGCAGCCATCGGGCATGATTAGCGGCTTCAAGAAGCCCAGGTGAAACAAACCGAGGGTCCGACGCACCGGGTGTACAGTTATGGAGACACAGCTATGGTGATATGTGCTTGGGTGATTTGCAAGCAAAACTGGTGATGGATTGAAGTCAGTCCAAACCCAGTCTATGTTCCGGTGCTTTGTGGAGGCAATGATTTAGTATTGAAGTTCTTTGTGCACAGTCAGACAAGATGTTGCAAAGTGCATACAAGCGAGCTAGTAACTAGTTGTTAATGTAATTTGTTAGAAATTGTGTTTAGGTTCAGTTGTCACTACTATACAAATGAAATTGTGGCATTGGACAAGGCACGCAGGCCTCACGAAGAAATACAATGAGAATATATGTATATCAAGGATGGGTAACCAACTCCTCCTGAACAAATGCTAGAACAGTACTAGACATGTTCGTTTGCAAGTTACATAAAGCGGATTATTATTTTTGGATTGTGGTAGGGCACGGCTCACATCATCATGTATTGTATGCGCGTTATATACAGTGCTTTGGGGGGTATAGAATCACTTGGGTTAAACGTCTCATTTTAAAATGAAAGGAAAATGTTTATTTAATTTCTGATTTAGATTTACCTTTTTAGTTGTATGATAGCAAAATTTCTAAAATTATTGTCCTGAAGCTGTGATTTTTTAATAGGCGTTTTAGCACCAATATTTACATAATTTCATTTTATCCTTAAAAGTGCCAAAATTCAACAAGTTACCTTAACTGATGATTGCATTTTGACTTTTGTCCCTAACATTTGTTAAAACAGCAAATATTTATTTATGAGTTTATTGTGACAGTATGAATTTTTCGTTTCAAAAACACACTTCATTCAGGTAGTATAGAATCATTTTTTCTGAGAGGTGTTGCATGTAGTGATATATTTTACATGGAAAAATGTCCCAAATAATTTCACCGTTGAATAAATGCATGCTTATATGATATATCTTCAAGCCTGGAAAGTTTTAAAATAATCTAAAATATATGAGCTGAGAAAATTGATTTTAAACAGAAACTGATTCTTTACTACCAATGATTCTATACACCCCAAAGCACTGTAATCATAATATGATATATTCAATTTTCTTTGGCTGGTGAGGGATTCGCGTTTTGCCAAAATATTTTCTTGGTGGTGGTGGTTGGCGGTGGCATTATAAAAAAATCATTTTGATCGCTGCCATATGGCCGTCAGCGAATATTTCAATTCAGTGAAATCAAATTTAATGACAATTAACAATTTTTGTCTCGCCATTTCGAAGGAACCAAAGAGACATAGGTGTTGCTTTTCCGGCGTCGGCGGCGGCGAAGGCGAAGGCGTCAACATTCAAGTTTTGCGTTTAGGTCATTTTCTCACAAACTGTATAACTTTCAAACTTTGCTTATAATTGTATCTTGGGTAGTTCATCGCAACGTGACGAAGCAATTGTGGAAGTGACCTTGACCCTACAAGCAAAGGGCAGATAGTAATTTTTATGTTCAACTTTTGCGTTTAGGTCACTTTTTCACAAATTGTATGCACTAGACCTTTAAAACTTGCTTATAGTTGTATCTTGAGTGGTACATCGCAACGACGTGACAAAGCAAATGTGGAAGTGACCTTGACCCTCCAAGATAAGGGCAGATAACTTAATAATTTTACCTTCAACTTTTGCTTTGAGGTCAATTTTGCGCAAACTGTATGCAAACTGTATGCAAACCTTTCAAACTTTGTTTATAGTTGTATCTAGGGTGGTACATCGCAACGTGACGAAGCATATATTGATGTGACATTGACTCTTCAAGCAAAGGGCAGATAACCTTATAATGTTTACTTCAACTTTGGCGTTTAGGTCACTTTTTCACAAGCTGTATGCACTAAGACCTTTCAAACTTTGCTTATAGTTGTATCTTGAGTGGTACATTGCAACGTGACAAAGCAAATGTGGATGTGACCTTCATCATGCAAGCAAATTGCAGATAACTTTAATTGTTACATTTACAACACTTTCTCTTGAACTATACTTTTGCACTAGATGTTTTAAACCTAATTTATAGCCTAAACTTTGGAAGCAAAAATATTCTATTTTGACATAGTTGTCTTGGGTAAAGCATCTATTTGGACGCATGGATTTCATCTATGACATTGACCTACCAGTAACAGCGGAGTTATGACCCTTGATTTAGTTAAAAATGCTATATTTTGCCTTGTTAATACGATAGGGCTTTCATTTTTCATCTGTTCTTTACCAAACTTTACTTTTTTTCTTTTTTTCTTAATGTTAGCATATTTTTTTTGTTTGAATTTTATTTAAATATATATATATATTTATTTATCATGCAGATGTGCACTTTTCTGCCCAATAAAGGGGTGACCTATTAAATTTTGCTTTATTTGCCTATGACCAATAGAGCAAATCAATGCGGAATCCCTCGGCGTTTATTGTACGTAACGTTATCTGACGTCGTGCACGTAACGTTGCCTGACGTCATAAAACAAACAAAAAACAACAACATGGCGGCGTCCTCGATATGCGTAGCATTCGGAGAAATAGGTAATAATAGTAATTCATACAGAAAGTTTGGATAATCTACATGATAAATAGAATATTATGTCAGTGCCTTTTACTATCAAGTTTATTAGGCTCGGCACGAAAACGAAGAATGGCTCGGCAGAGCCTCACCATTCTTCGTTTTCTAAGCCTCGCCTAATAAACTTGATAGTAAAAGGCACTGACATAATATTCTCTATTTATTTTTAGATTTTTTTTTTTAATTTCTTTTTTTTTATGATTATGTTTTGATTATTTTTTGTTTTGTGTGTGTGTGTCAACGCGGTGTTAGCAGGAACCATTGCTATGCTTTCTAGTTGTGCATATCGCGCTTTTGTTCCAGTTCGCTGATTTATGACGGAGTTATGGTTCTTTTATCATTTTTACTTTAAATTTCTTGTCGGCGCTACTCCTCCTAAACGGCTTATTGGATTTCTACAAAATTTGCCAGGAAGCCTAAGTATGATGTCTAGTTGTGCAAAGCGCGGTATATCAATGAACTCTTGGAAAAGTTCGAAAACCAGCAAGATCTTGTTAGTAACAACAGAGTTGTGGCCCTTGATTTGTTGAAAAATGCTATATTGTATTTTCCTTCGTTAAATCTGTAGTTACTTCATATTTTATCTGATATTTTACCATATTTGTTTAGTTTGTTAATATAAACGCCCACCCATTTTTATAAAAATCATTCATAGAAGAAAGTAGGACAAATATACTCATACCATACTAGACTCAGCACACTTATTGCCCATGGTTACCAGGTGAGCGATCTAAGGCCATCCTATCCCTGTTGTTTTTGCAATGTTTTAAAAGAAGTACTGATGGGAATTTTATGTCGACAACTCTTGATATTTAGAGACGTCTTAGCCAGTAGAGCGTCCACATGCCCTCTTGGGCCTCTTGTTTTTAATAGAATGGCATTTTTGTTTAAACCATTGTTTTTAGTTACTAAAATGTTAACAAACTTTCATTAAAGCATCATTGACCTTTTATTTTTAAGTCAAGCCCCCGTTAGGCGAGACGTGTGAATCCGTGGATTTCTTGTATAATTAGTAAATGTCAATACAGTACTGACCACTGTTCCTCAGGGTCGGGATTACAGTATGAAATAGTAAGCCTTTTATGGCTTATTGTTGGTGCATCAAGCCTAGTTTGGTTGTGCACATTATTGTAAACTTTGAAAAAAAAAATCCAGGTGATTAAATGAAGAAACATTTTACTTTAGAATTAGAGTTTTGAATAAATATTTTATTTAAGCCTTATGGGACTTTACTGAGGTAAAAGGCTATTGGGTCATGCCCTCCTTTGTTTAAGCCTATTGGGGCTTCTTTAAGGGTATCAGGCTTTGGGCCATGCCCTCTTTTTTTAAAAATCTTAAGGGCTGCCTTGATATTTGTATATGTTTGCCGGAAGCCCTCTATTTGGAGCCGCGCCCAATATTTGCCAAACAAACTAATAAATGATAATATTTCTTATGTGTTAGTCAAGTCTGTGCCTTCCTAATAAACGTCAAGTTTCATTCATAAGTATGATGAATTTTCTATATTATATAAATTTCTCGCATAACCGTATTAAGGACAAGGATATTGCTCTTATTTAAAATATATTTTCAAGAGAAAAAATGAAATTTTGGCCTGTAACAATAATAAAGCGTTTTTTACTAACGGCTGATTTGTGGACTTTTGTGATTCATTTAAATGCATACAAGATCAGTTTTGGTACTACTGTTTATAAACAAATTGTTGGTTACCCTTTGGGTACTAACTGCGCTCCCCGCTTGTTGGGTACTAACTGCGCTCCCCGCTTGTTGGGTACTAACTGCGCTCCCCGCTTGTTGGGTACTAACTGCGCTCCCCGCTTGTTGGGTACTAACTGCGCTCCCCGCTTGTTGGGTACTAACTGCGCTCCCCGCTTGTTGGGTACTAACTGCGCTCCCCGCTTGTTGGGTACTAACTGCGCTCCCCGCTTGTTGGGTACTAACTGCGCTCCCCGCTTGTTGCAGATTTGGTTCTATATTGCTTTGTAAGAAAGTTCATGTTGAGTCAAATAACCGTGTCTGTTACTTTATTATCTTGGTTGTGTTTGATCTCTTTGTCAGTAGTTGTTCACCAGCTACTTAGACTGTTTTCATCGAGGCCTTTAATAACATATCTCGGTATCTGGATGTTGTTGTTGTCAACGTAATATTTCTACGCTGGGAAATAATGTATCTCTAAATAATTTCAACTTAACTAAGCTCATATTTCTGATACTGTCGCTTCTTTTCTCGATTTGCATCTCTCAATATAAATTGGAGAAATGATAAACGAAATGTATGACAAGAGAGATTATTTTAATATCGATATCATTGATTATCCATACTCTGACTGATATATTCGCAGAGCAACATATTATGGTTTGTATGTTTCACAACTTATTCGTTTTTCTACAGCTTGTAGCCGATTTGAGGACTTTAATATTCGTAATCTTTGTATAACTAGCTACTCCACCATGGCTACTGTTACCATATACGTCAAAACAACTTATTCGTTGTTTTTTTTACAGCTTGTAGTCGATTTGAGGACTTTGATATTCGTAACCTTTGTATAACTAGCTATTCCACCATGGATACTGTTACCATATACTTCACAACAACTTGCAAAATGTTATTATCGTAATCCGATTTTATTTAAAAAATATGAACGTCATTTAATAACTGTTTGACGACAAGGAATATCAAAGCCTGACGTTTATTGTGACGTCATTTACAAACTTCATAATCAGTTTCATGCAATCTTTATTAAAGTTATGCCCCTATCATTTTGAAACGCTCTGTATGTTTAGTGGTTGTCTAATTTAGAGTTCGCCACTATAGATTCGATTCCCGGAAGTTGGAAATGACAACTCGTGTGACAGTTGTCATACAACAATTTACTTCCCCTTAAACGCTCTTGAAATGTTTAGATAAGAAAAGCGTAATTTGCTACCCGGAAGTTGAAAATGAACTGGGCTAGTGTCATTACGTTGGAAGGAAACGTCGACAAAATAAAACAGCATAATATGAATGACAATGAGACCGCTAAATAAATTTAATGTACTTAGGTTGCAGACGAACATAATTTGATTGATGTCAGCTTTATTATGGAATAAACTATTTACTACAATTTGTAAGTAAAGTCAAACGTGATTAAATTTTAAAATAACAGGCAAGTTTTCAAAAAAGATTTTAAGACGACTACAATCTCTCTTAATTTACAATCTTAAAGTCGGTATAAATAAGGAAATGGAACATGCATAGATAAAAAGAAAATCAAAATAAAACATCTGACGTTGTTAAGCATGCAAGCAAATGCTTTTTCGTGCGTTAAATTGTATATAATTATCTATATAATACATTGGGTTTGAGAATCTCGTTAACTCATGTATTTTCAGAAAGTCGCCGTTCGCCTATAGAAGTAGTATTGTAAACTGTTCGCAATCCCAATGGCATTGTAGCGATATTAGCGATATTGGCGATATTAGTCTGGCGTTGGTGGTATCCGAACACAAATTCATATGTTTGCAATTGTAAATAACGTCTCGTGTTTTCACCGTAAGACGCAACTAGACGCAGACGACACTTGAGATTACAACAAAGCAATTGATAGCTGACTGTTCATTTACGATTGCTTTAGACTCCAGCAAACATTTGATTATATATCAATTATTGTTCGGGGCGCTTGTTTCAGCCAAAGGTTTTTTGGACTTTTTAGACAAGGTTCAGCTAGAACCAAAGTAAAAGTAGATATACAAATCGAACAGGAAAAGTAGCATTCAAGAACGACAGTCAACCACAAACACACAACGAAACAAAGAACAACTATATATAAAGATGAATAAAAGGCAAGACAAGACATCAAAAACACACAGGGGGTTGACAAAAGGGCTACCGCCTTGGAACGGTCAGTGGCAATAAATGCTGCTTGGGGTTTAAACCAGGTTCTAGGGTGTAACAAATTTCACACTTACTCTACTGTCATCCCAATAAAATGGGACAGATTAAAAACAAAATTCCCGACATGAACTGTTCGCTAACCAACAAGGCACCATTAATAGGCAATATAAGTCAAACACAAATATGCTCATGTATATATAAATACAAAAAAATAGCCTAGAAAGCCATAAAGAAGGTACTCAATGACAAGAGAATAAACCATAGAGGCCACGATAAGACAAGATTGCAGAAAAACATCAAACGTCACCGTCTATTTGGGCTTTAAGTAGACGTCATCATAGTGTCCACAGCCTATTTGGTCATCGCACAATTAAAGAGGAAAGAATAGTGGCGAACTGTAAATGGGTCCACCACCAAGCATGCAATGCGTTGCAAAACGACAGGGTCATAACCTCTTTCGATAAACCTTTTAACAAATTTAAAAAAGATGGTATGAAAGTGATCATGTCCAAGGATCTTACAAATATAGATATAAAAATCGAACAGGAAAAGCATCATTCAAGAACGAAATTTGGTAAATCACGTCACCATACAAGTCAGGTTGTGATAGTCCTTGTCGCAGAATACTTTTATATTTGCAAAGAAGATCAGTGTTACTATAATACAATTTTGTAATGTTTTACGAAGTTTATAGTAACGGATGGAGAAGCTTATTAAAGTCCTCAACTCGAGAACAAGCTCTAGAAAAACGAATAAATTGAGACACATTGACCCAACAAGAAGTTGTTCGGAGAACATCCCCATCTAAATGTGGATAATTAACAATATCAAAATTAATATCATCTGTCTTGTAGAAGTTGTATTTCATTATAATATACAGTTTTAGCGGTAAATATAAATACCTTACTTTTCAAAATCGGTTGAGAAATAAACAAATTATATGCGAAATTTGTTTTTGATTTGGCATTTTCAATGCAAAGTTCTGCTGCATTGTGAAAAATAATTTCTTTTAGAATTTTTATCCAGAAATGGTTTTAATGTGTTGGATAAATGTACATTAAGACACTCTAAAAGTTATATAGCAAAATAGTAAGTCTAATTGAAGTTATTTGAGATTTCTTAATTTTCTGCTGTCCAAGCAACAAGGAATTTACACGGAAAAAGCCCCACCAAAAATGCATTTTGGCTGTAAAATATTTATTTCTCAACCGATTTTCAAAACTGAGGTAGTTTTATTTACCACTAAAAATTACTGTTTTATTGACAAATAATTTATATACGTATTTATAAAATTGCTCATGTTAATGCTGAAAAAATCTTTGACTGAACAAGCACAAACACATATCATCTTACCGTGAGTGCAGTCTAATGAATTGATCTAACAACGCATTGCGAGAACACACTGTCAGAATAAATGTAGATATCTCTTGTTGGTCATCATTAAAACTCTCTGATCTCAGTGCATGGAGTTAAATTGACTTGTTCACATTGTCGCTAGAGACGAATTGTATCAATCTTCCAAGCACATTGCGTTCATGCCATAAGTCTTTCTCGAATAAAACAGAAAATCGATTTAGAACACATCCTGATTTAGATAGCCTTCGATGCAGCCCTTTTATATATATACGAGGGTGCTTCAAAAAGTTCTGTCACTAGGCATATATCCTTTGAACTGGATATTACACTGAGATAAAGTAGTGTATTTATAGTACTACTGGGTTCGCTCTCTTAAATTCCACAAAAAAAAAAAAAAATCCGGTTATTTATATCCCTGAATTACCTCCCCCTACCACACCTTTTGGATTCTTTGAAAATGTCCTTGTTACAAAACGTAAAATTTATTTGAATAAATCTATGCTTTTAAATTGTCTTGTACGCCATCTGTTGTTATTCGCCCATAATTCATGAAAATGATTGTCGAGAAATTGGAAGGGTCTTGCTGCAAACCAGATATGAGTGAATGCATATCTCTTAATTTTAGCAGAAATAACACTGATTTTCTTCATTTTGCATACGGAAATGTTATAATATCTTTTAATTGTCGTAATTATTCTCATAGTATTAAACTGTTTTCATATTTTTTTACAAATCCTAGTCCTTCAGTGTTTAAATTTTATATTCAACACATTATTGTAGAATTTTGTACAATGTTTAGTGAAAATATTGATCATCCAAAAACGCTATTTTAGAAGACTGCCCTTCCATTTAATGTCCATTTATCATTAAAATAATTTTACACGTTAGCTTAAAATGTTAATTTCTAAGACAATGCCTTTTCATCTACCATGCTTAAATTCTGAACCTTGTAATGCTCAGATATAACTGGTAATGTATGAGAAATTTCAAAGGTCTTCCACAAGTACTTAAAGAGAAACAGTCATTTTAAAAGAAACAATTAGCATACCTGAAAAAAACTCAGGACGAAAATGCCTCAGTATGTATAAGTGATGTGTATTAAATGTTCCATAACTTTCGTCACACAAAAGATACAGCATTTATTTTACCAACAATGGAATGGTATTGAAACTCTCTTTCATTTGATGCCAAACATCAACACTCACAATGAGCACATAATTGTTAAAACGCGTTAGTGACAGAACTTATTGAATGACCCTCGTACGTCCAATCTTACTGCAAAAACGCCTAATTTTCTATTCATCTAGTAACGACCTCACATTCAAATGAAGTTTAAACACAATTCAACTAGCTATACGATTCGTGATTTTGTAACACACATGGGGCAATTCTGATTTTACCGAAATCTGTCAGTTTACTAATAAGCATAATCCGTATTGTCAATATGTTACCACTTTTGTAATACAATTTGTACATAGGTCGTCCAATCAAGACATTATTGTTCGGGGCGCTTGTTTCAGCGAATTGCTTTTTGGACTGTTAGGACACAATTATTCTAGGACCTATATATGCTAGACATGTTAGTGGTAAATAAAAATGTCTTACTTGTCAAAATCGGTTGAGAAACAAAAATTGCATCAGTTGTTTTTGATGGGGTATTTTCTATGCAAAGTTCTGATGCATGAACAATTTGAAAGAACATGTTTATCCAAAAATGTGTTTTCATGTGTTATATAATTGTAAATGATGACACTCTGAAAGTTTTAAAGCAAAATATGAAGGCTAACTGAAGTTTTTCTTTAAATTACTTAAAGTTCGTAACCCGCCAACAACAGCTAAATTCTACAACGTGTGTACACCGTTTCTAAACCTACTGATGACGAGGTATACATATAACACATATTTCGAGAATGATTTGAGAATCTCCATAGACACAATAGAAATGGCTTTGGCCAGCCAGGCCAAACCACAAAACTGTTTAATAGGCACATATACATGATTATATGACCTGAACACCTGGCTCGAATTTTGATGAATGGTTTTGCTGTGCAATATTTTTAGGGTTAGTTTCTTTAATTTGCTGTCCCATCAACGGACTTTAAAAACAATGGTATTTTAATTTACCACTAAAACTGCAAGTTTTCAATTATATAATTATATAATTTATGCACGTATTAATAAATTTACTAAATGCTAAAACAATTTTTGGCTGAAACAAGCGCTCGACTAATAGTTGAAACATTCTCACATCTCAGGTCAAATACTATCTTAATGGCGATATTGTACACACTCGCTGCTTGATTGTAACATGAGCGCCGTAACAATTATTGGAGACTAATCCTTACTAAAAAGAAACCAACGTATGAGTTTGCCGACTACAAATCCTTACTAGTCCTTTTGAACATCAAGTTGTGTCTAGGTGTAATATAAGAAGATTACATATTAAGCCGGTGCTAGAGCGCGTGAATGGTGTTTCCGATTATATAACGTCTTATGAACAGTGTCAGTAAAATCGCGTCTGCTACTTTTCACTCTTGTATTTGTGTATTGCTTCCAAGGGATTTCCTTTTCATTCAGATTAGTGCTGTGTGGGGCTTTAGTAAAAGGGCGTGAGAGTGGACACGATAAATACGAAATATTCCACTCTCGGTTTGATTGATACTGTATGATTGCTACCGTTACGCCCCCTAGCTCCGGTTGAGCAGAACTCAATTATATTAATAAAATCAGAATTTTAACCATCCCGAAGATGGCATGCACATGGCGGTGGACATGCTATATTTAATGTCATCATTCCATGTCCAGCGG
Source organism: Cyrtodaria siliqua (assembly GCA_037043455.1). Classification (NCBI taxonomy): domain Eukaryota; kingdom Metazoa; phylum Mollusca; class Bivalvia; order Adapedonta; family Hiatellidae; genus Cyrtodaria; species Cyrtodaria siliqua. The sequence continues at coordinate 105,889 of JAWPHD010004021.1, forward strand.
CGTATGGTTTCAGTATCTAATAAAATTCTATGCCACGAAGAGCGAAATAAACAAAATGGAATTTAGTTGGACGACTACAAATCGGTAGTGTAATTATTTACCTGTCCTTTGGGATCATCCAGTCCAATCGTTGTGATTTTAAAGTAGAATACTACTTAAAGCTACATACTCTATGCTTAAACTGATACTAACTCGTGAATATGAGGTCACGGCCGTGAAGTTATTTCTATTCGGCGAACATCCAAACAGTTGGCACATAAGTCAGAAATCAATGCGTTAAATATCACATTTTATCTAGCCTTCGCACAGGTGATCATCGACAAAAATACGGCTTCCGAATATATTTCATAAAAGAAAGTTGCCCGGAATCGAATTTGAATCAGGAGAATTGCGGTGTATTTGTAATAAATGAATGTATTAGACATGAATGTATACCCACTACATCACGGAATCGTGTTGGTATGTTGTAGCATTTCTAACACTAATCATTAAATACTAAATATAGGGCACACGTGCTCACAAATTTATCATCCGCTACAAAAAAATCGAGGTTATTGTTTTGAAATGGCTTTCTTCTTTGTAGGCGTGTCTTTATTTGTAACCTCCTCTTCACCTGCTCATGGGAAATCGGGCATTTAATCGATCACATTTAACGTGAGACGACATTTACGTTATAGACATCGAACAGTGCACATCGTACCTGTACAAAGGTAGCATTGTGATTTACAGAGAAACAATGTTTTTCAGAAAAACAATGTTTGGCTCTTTCGAGACTCGAACATAACACATTCCAGTTAACACTAGGATGTTCTAACCTCTGAATTTTAATGGCTTCTTGAGAACAGGGTTAATTTAGTATTTAGTATGATGCGAAATACATAACTGGTGCGTTAGCTGTTTGGTTCAGTATATAAATATTCTATTGAATATTTCGATTATTTCCTACGGTGTATGTAAAACATTAGCTATACTACTTTGAAGTTAGCGAGAAGACTTTTGGACTTCACTCATTTTCAAATAGCCTAATCAGTTTCATAGACTGTACGGAACCGAAATATCGAATTCAGTCCTTAAGAACTATTCTCTGTAAGGATCTAAGAAAATACATAATGTTCGGAAACGCAATGTCTCAGGTTGTTTTAATGTTTGGTCCAAGATTGGTCATGCAAATCTAAAAGCAAAAATGAAAATAAAGAAACATGAAAATAAAATCGGAAAAAAATTAGTCGCCGTGGTGATCACCTTTTCGACTTTTTGTTGAAAATGGAGGGATTTCAAACATGAAAACATTGTTTCCTCTATTTTCAAGTGCCATTTCCAATAAGGATATAAATGATTTGTATTTTACATTTTCTGTCATTAAAGAACCATGACTTAAGTTATGAAAAATGTAATTAAAACTGTTTTTGAGTTAGTTTTCTTACCATTTTTATACATTTGAATGTATGTACTTTCTAACAAATTTGAAATTTAAAAAAAGGGTAAAATTCACAAGGATCGGGTCGGATTTTAAAACAAATCCAACGGTGAATTATTTTTAACACTTTTTTTTAAAAGTCTACACAAGGGCAACTTCTAAAAATTTAGAGGGTTACTTTTTTGAAAGAATAACGGTGCCCTAAAATACCTGTTTTCAGAAGGAAATTTTTTTTAATACTTTGGTCCATTTTTATTCATAAGTGCATTGTTGTATTGCTATAAAAAAATTGTCATCTAGTATATCTCCTAACACTGAAACAACAAACAAAAAGAAATTCAATAAATGTAGATTCCATTTTCTAAAATGTCCACCATCAAAATATCTAGTTTTAGAAAATACCAAAATAAGCATTTTTTTCAAAAATGTTGAACTTTTTTTTCCTAGAAATAATTAAGTTGTTGTGTTTAAATCAAAGTCATTCAAAACATTTGTTAATTATTCACTTAAAATAAACAGAAATTAAATTGATTCGGATTCGGTTTTCTTGTTTTAAAAAATCCAACCCTTTCAATGATTTTTCAAAATTGCAAAATTAAGCCTCTTTTTTTCAATTCTTCATTAATTTTTTTTTTCGATTTTTAGAAATGCGTTAATTGTACAAAATAGATGCACTTCAGGCATCTTCGAAATTTGCATCTAAAATAATAAATGGATTTGGTCTTTATATCTTAAAAATGACACCATGGAAATACAAAAGATCTGATTCAGGAAAATAAGAAATAAACATGTTTATCAATAGTTTGAATTTTGTATCACCCTGTATTATGGTCATAAACTCATCCCCCTGTATTGGCGTCAAAAAATCACCACCCTCTATTGGCATTATAAACTAATCCACCCTGTAAAGGCGCCATGAACGTATTACCCTGTATTGGAGTCACACATGTATCACTCTGTTTTGTCGTCATAAACTCATCATCCTATATTGGAATCATAACTAATACCCCATGTACTGGCGTCATAAAACTCATCACCCGGTAATGGCATCATAAATATCATCCCCCTGTACTGGCGTCATAATCATCACAGTGTATAGGCGCACATACATAAATGCACCAACCTCTATTGGCATTATAAACTCATTACCCTGTATTGTCGTCATAAACTCACCCCCTGTATTGGCGTCATAAAACTCATCACCCTGTACTGTCAACTTAAACTCATCATTGCTGTAATGGCATCATAAAACTCATCACCTTGTAGTGGCAACTTAAACTCATCACTCTGAAGTGGCCTCATAAACTCATCACCCTGTAGTGGCATCATAAACTCATCACACTTTAGTGGCATCATAAACTCATCACTCTGTAGTTCCCTCATAAACTCATCACTCTGTAGTGACAACTTAAACTCATCACCTTGTAGTGGCATCATAAACTCATCACCCTGTAGTGGCATCATAAACTTATCCCACTATAATGGCATCATAAAATTCATCACCTTGTGGTGGTATCATAAACTTATCACCTTTAAGTGGCATCATAAACTCACCACCCTGTTATGGCATCATAAAACTCATCACCCTGTAGTGGCATCATAAAACTCACCACCCTGTAATGGCATCATAAAACTCATCACCCTGTAATGGTCTCATAAAACTCACCCCCCTGTAGTGGCCTCATACAACTCATCACCTTGTAGTGGCATCATAAAACTCATCACCCTGTAGATGCATCATCAAACTCATCACCCTGTAATGGCATCATAAACTCACCACCCTGTAATGGCATCATAAAACTCATCACCCTATAATGGCATCATAAAACTCATCACCCTGTAATGGCATCATAAAACTCATCACCCTGTAGTGGCCTCATACATCTCATCGTACTGTATCTTTGTCTTCTATCCCAGTTGCTGAGGTCATAAAACAACACTCAGAAGAAATGTTTAAAATATTTATTAGGCCTTCGTTTTGGAAAATGCACTCAGGGTAGTGATAATTCAACCAGGCTGTTTAACAAGCGTGTAGTAAGGGGTGAATAATTATCAAAATGGAATGAAATATAAAGAATATTAGACCATGTGAAAGTTCTTTTGAAACGAAACGGAATGGGAGCCTTCCCGACCACGTCGTACCCCACCTCCTCACATCCCCCCCCCCACCCACAAACCCCACTTCCACTCCACCCCATCCAACACACACACGCACACACGCACATACATATAAGCGCTGTCCGTCTATCTACATATTGTCGTGTTTCATAAGTTCATTTTAATTGAATTTGTTTTGAAACGTTTATTTATATGTATAACGCATTCAATGAAATCACATCGAAATAGAGTCAGGTAATTAAACTGTGCTTGCATGCAACTAATAATGCTTAATTATACTCATTCTCCATAAGACAGATACCTCGGTAGCTCAAAGTAAGGCATTGTGCTTGGAACTATAAATGTTCATATGAAAGTTGGTGTTAACTATACGTACTTGCCACTTTTTCATAGCCTCGTTCGTCGAATAGGGACGTTCACGGACCTATCTTTAGTATTCCCGAGCACGTTGAGGGACCATAGACATATCTTCATTATTCCAAATAAATCAAGTTATCGGATTTGTATGCATCCCAAACCCTTCTTCTGGGACGGCTCTAAATAACATTGCATGTGTTGACAAACCATTAAACACCATTTAAATATTTCCGGATTTTGTTATAGCGCCGCTTACTGATGTGAAATGGGTACACTTAAATTGTGTAGAACAATCGCTTATCCATACACTCTAATATCGATTTTCACTTGGTTAAAGGGAGTACATCAGGATTAGTAGTTCTTTTAAAATTGTTCAAATATATTATTTCGCTATTAAAATAAGACAAATGAACTAAATGAGCCATAAACGACCAAAGTAAATTACACCGAACACATACAATAAAATACATAAATATGGTATTGCCTAACTAAGGATACGTGCCAGGGATAGCTATTTTAATCTTGGCGGTAAAACAAATCGCAACATCTTTCAAAACTATCGTCATGTGTCAGTATCGCCGCGGTGATCACGTGTGACGGCTATTTATAATCTGGTGATTACTCCATGGCCTAATAAGCCTTGCTGCAATTTATAATTAGTAATTATTGCGCTGTAGTATAGGAAGCCTAATGATCTATTTATATCTTAGGCGTAAAAAAAAAAGTTGTTTGTTTCCACTAACCCGACCGACCGTAATTTTACCCCCCGACCCTAAACTTTTTTTTCCGATTTTGGTACGAAAATTTTTGGGTACGAAAGAAAATGTTTGCGAAACGTAGACGGAACGAAATAAATGAGTACGAAAAACGTATTCATTTGGTTGTCCTCGTTTTTATCGTCAGCAGTCGATCCAATATGGCAGCCTCCTCGGATCGGCCAACGTGTATTTTGGCCGTGAATTTGGGCATCTGCCCTCACAATAACAAGCCTATACAAAAAAAATCAGTGTGTCTACTCTCTTGGACATTCTACGAACTATTTCTTTCATATCATCCTCAAGCCATCAACCTTGTGAAGACCCTGGTTTCCACCAACATCAATGGAGAAAATTCTTACGAGGTTTTGTCACATTTCCTTTTTTGTCGATAAATTTAAATCCTTTATAATAGCTGTTAATTGTAAGATAAAAAAGTAAAGAAGTAAATATTTATCAAGAAAATTTTGCTCTGAAACACCATGATGTTTGATGGTATTAAAACTGTGTGAAATCAAGTTTTCACTAGTATTTTTAATGGTAAAAAATGATAGCATGCATTTAAATTCATGTTGTCATTTTTTACCATCAAAATACAACAGGCACTTGAAATTCTGTCACAACTGTCAGGTCTCGAAAAATCCACTCGCCCCTCCAGCAGTTTGTGAGTGTTTTTGTCAGTTCCAACGAGTGTAAAACTCCTGCCACCTTGTCGTTACAAATTGCTAAATGAACCCAGTCAACACTGTCAAAAACAAAAGTGGAAAAGGTCACAGTTTCAAAGATATTACAGGGTAATATGCAAATTTATAATGTCAATCTCTGCCAGTTGCACTTGATCCATGGTAGATGCTTCTATTGTTAAATGGAATCGGTCAGGTTTTATAGCGAGTGGATGTTGATTTGGCTATGTATTACACTCCCCTAAAAATGAATTAATCTAAAATGATAACACCGAAATGTTTCATAAACATGGAGAAAATTAACATTTGGAAGAAAAAGCTGCCAGCTTTGCTTGTTTGTTTACAGTTTGAATGTGTTTAACTCCGTGTTATAAATAGGACTTGTATTATCGTTTATTTCAACTACCTCGATAGCTCAGTGGTTAGAGCGCTTGTCTTGTGAGCAGCAGGTTGCGGGTTCGAGTCCCACCACAACCAGGGAATTTTATTTTTTCTTCCATAGTCAGATTCAAGAAATGTTTTGATAAAAAACTTGGAAAGTCGAAATTCTATGTTTTATGTTGAAATCGGTGGCTAATATTTTGGTATTGCTATTTTTATTACATATTTAACCAACAGAAGCCTTTTCATTCTATTCTGAAGGTCTCGAGATACCGGTCCTGCATCTTAAAGCTTAAAGTTTGCATTTTCAATGAAATTGTACAATGCTGTAGGTTGATACTATGTATAGCACAAAACTTGCCTTGTCAATGATAAACTGTGTACAATGCTGTAGGTTGATACTATGTGTAGCACAAACATGCCTTGTCAATGATAAACTGTGTACAATGCTGTCAGTTCACATACCTATAGCACAAAATTTGCCTCTTAAATAAAAAAAAAGTTATCGAAAAAAAAAAAGTTATGCCTACCTACCTACCCTATTTTTTTTGGGAATGTTAGCGGAAACAAACAACTTTTTTTTTTTGGCCTTAGAGCCATTTCACAATATAATTTAGTAATTTCATAGCTTTGTATTTTATTAATGCACGTGTTGCTTACAAAGCCTGATTTACTTCCTTTAAGTTGCGGAAGGACGATATAATTCGTGCATTTAAAAAACATGCAACTTAATAAATGAGGTAACATAAAAGTTTTTGTTCTATTTTCTTAAAACTTCATCAGGTATACGTATGCTAAATTGACGAAAGGGATATAGTCTTAGATATTTATATACGCCCTGATTGTTTAGCTGTTGAATTATAATAGGTCTGTTGTTTCGATCTCTACATGTACATAATACATATTATAATGCTCATAATACATTTGGCTATATTTAGATCATAGTATGATATTTATGCGCGATAAACTAGTTTCCCACGCATCATATATTCGTATCATATATCCGTCTTGTGCAGTACGTGGCTCGCCGCTGTGGTACGGAATTGCAATAAACAGGAAATGTGTCATAAAACTGTTTCCCTAAATGGTGCGTGCTTTTGTCATATACCGACGTATGTACCCTAATTAGGCTGTACTTCAATAGGGCTACGCAATAGTTGATTAGTGGATGTGTGGTATATTGTTAGTTGTGGGCACGTGGAGAGCGTGTCATACTGCAAATCCAAATTTAATACGTGCCACTTCTCGAATGTTTTGGTCACCAGGTGGCGGGGACTTACGGTATATATATATATACTCCCTGGTACTATAGAATAAATGAATGAATGAATGAATGAATGAATGAATGGTGTTTTACGGCACGTCGACACATAAATAGGTCATAGTGTGCGCAAAAACTGACGAAAGATGAAGAAATGAAGGATTAATTAAAAATTAATGTAAATATATCAAGATAAAACTATTAAAAAATAAGGGATGATATGGTAGTAATATAAACTATATATGTAAATAAACAAATGCCCGAAAACGGGTATATAAAAAAGTAATTATATACAAGAACATATTATTATGATTTATATAGTCTGACTTCCTTAAGGTAATTTAAAATTAGACTAAAATCTATATTATTAAATAACTCGGTAATAGTATTAACATTGTAGTACCTTTGACGCATAGGATCAAAGTCTACACATTCCAACAATATGTGTTTGACCGTTAACGGTGCAAAGCATGGTATACATTCTGGTAATGGCTCACCTTGTAATAAATATGAATGAGTATAACGTGTATGCCCTATTCTGCACCGGGCTAGGACAACTTCCTCTCGACGAATGGGTCTACTAGAAGAGCGCCATTCTCCGAGTAACGGTTTAATTGAATGGAGTTTATAGTTAACTGACAAATCCCAAGTGGCTTGCCAAGAGTTACGAATATATGTGTTAATACAGCTTTTAAAATCAGTATAAGGTAATTTGGTATTAGATATATGTAAATCTAATGCTGCCTTGGCAGCACTATCAGCTCTATCATTACCACGTATTCCTACATGGCTCGGAAGCCAGCAGAAAATAATAACATTATCAATTATAAGAGTATTGTACTTTTCTAAAAGTTGAAGCACAACTGGGTTATCATGTTTCATATTACCCAGTGCTTGAAGAGATGAAAGGGAATCAGAAAAGATTACGAAATGGTCATCATCAGATTCCTGAATATAATGTAAGGCAAGTTCAATTGCCTTAAGTTCAGCTGAAAAAATAGAGGCCTTGTCAGGCAGGCGGCTCTTTATGCTGTGTTTGTGAACAACAGCTGCTGCAGCTACATTATCTCCATCTTTAGAACCATCTGTGTATATATGTTGAAAGTTACTGTATTTCGATTTAATTTCATTAAATTTGCTTTGAAAGACAGTAGGGTCTGTATTGGATTTGTTACTATTACAAAGGTCGAAAATAATTGTTGGTGTTTCCAAAGTCCACGGTGGAATTTGTGGTACTTTGTACTTGACAATCAAATTTAGGTCGATTTCAGTGTCTCTTAATTTTGGTTTAATACGAAGACCAAATGGTCGGATGGCCTTCGGTTTTCGATAAAAAAGAGGTTCACAACCAGGATTAAAGACATTATCGAAAGTTGGGTTTGAAGGGCTAGATTTTAATTTAATGGCATATTTAAGGGCTAACTTGTCCCGTCTATGAGACAGTGATGGTTCATTAGCTTCAACATAAGACTTTCGGCTGGTGATGTACGAAAGGCACCTAAGGCGAGTCGTAATCCTTGATTATGTATAGGGTCGAGCATCTGCAAGTACGACTTGCGAGTCGATCCATATACTATTGAGCCGTAGTCCAGCTTGGAACTGATAAGAGATCTGTAAAGTCGCAAGAGGACTTTACGATCTGCTCCCCAGTTAGTGTTTGCAACAACTTTAAGTAAATTAAGAGCTTTAAGGCACTTGGCCTTCAAGTATTTAAGGTGTGGTATAAACGTTAATTTACGGTCGAAAATAAGACCAAGGAATTTTGTCTCATCCACTACTGGTATTGGTGTGCTATCCAGTGTTAGATGAGGTCTTCATGATGTTTACGTAGTTGACAAAAAAACATACAATTAGTTTTAGATTTAGAACATTTAAAACCATTTTCATCAGACCAGGTCTGAAGTTTATTGAGACATTGTTGAAGCTGTCTCTCAATAGTGTTCATGTTTTTTGCACGATAACATATAACAAAGTCGTCAACATATAGAGAGCAATCCACACCAGGATTGATACATTTAACAATACTGTTAATTTTTATACTAAAAAGAGTGACAGAGAGTATGCTGCCCTGTGGCACACCCATCTCCTGTTCATGGATGTCAGAGAGGGTTGAACCCATTCGGACACGAAACTGTCTGTCCTCTAAGAAATTCTCTATAAAAATGGGTAATCGGCCTCTAAGACCAAGGTCATGAAGATCATTCAGAATACCATACTTCCATGCTGTATCATAAGCTTTCTCCAAGTCAAAAAACACAGCGACTAGATGTTCTTTTCTTATGAAAGCTTCCCTAATAAACGATTCAAATCGTATGAGATTGTCTGTCGTGCCTCGTTGGCGCCGGAATCCACTTTGATACTTTGTTATCAGTTTGTTGGACTCCAGGTACCAAACGAGTCTCTCATTAATCATTCGTTCCATGGTTTTACATATGCAACTCGTTAAAGCGATTGGGCGATAATTTATTGGGTCCGTATGATCCTTTCCAGGTTTGGGGACTGGAATAACGATTGCTTCCCGCCAAGAATCCGGGAAGTTTCCCGTCACCCAAATCTTATTAAATATATCAAGAAGGGTAGAGAGACAGGATTCAGGTAAATGTTTTAGTAATTGATAATGGATATCATCAGGACCAGCTGATGTATCATGAGCCTTTTTAAGGGACTCTCGAAGTTCTTTGAGAATGAATAGTTTATTGTATTTTTCCAAGTTTTTCGACTTGAAATTCAGCTTCTTCTGTTCTTTTTGTTTCTTATTTTTCAGAAAATTTGGTTGACAATTTTCAGAAGAAGAATTATTTGAAAAAGTTTCTGCCAATGTGTTTGTATTATCTTTGACAGATGTTATATCTCCATTATCTGTTTTAAGATGATTTACAGAACTAGAATTACCTTTACCACTTATTTTCCGGACCATGTCCCATGTCTTCTTAAGAGATGAGCGAGAATTCAGCCTAGAGACGTAAGATCTCCAGGATTTCCTCTTGCTATCCTTAATAGTACGACGGGCTTTCGCACGAAAAACTCTAAAGTTATCTAAATTTGTTTGAGTTGGCCGCAAGTTAAAATTATTTAATGCAGCTTTACGATCGCTGACTGCCTTTTTGCAGTCATCGTCGTACCATGGTTTATGTGGGCGTTTAGGATTTGCCGAGGTTTTTGGAATGGTTTGATCAGCTATATCGTGAAGAGTTTTGGTGAAAAGAGCAGTTGCGTCTTCGACATCATCGAAAACGGAAGGCTTTAATTGTTCCTCGCAAAGAGATTGAAACGTAGTCCAGTCAGCTTTGCGAAGTTTCCATCGTTGTGTTTTTTCGAGAAGTGGAGGGCCGATATTTTCAAGAAATATGGGGAAGTGGTCACTTCCACAGAGGTCGTCTCCAACACTCAACGAAAAATCAATCAAAACCGTTGGATCGCATATTGTTAAATCAATGGAAGAATGAGAGCCTGTAGCAGGATGTAAATAAGTATGTGACTTATTATTAAAAAGACACAAATTGTTTTTGGCTAAGAAATCCTCAACTTTCTTGCCTTTATCGTTGATATCCTTACAACCCCAAATGTAGTTGTGTGCATTATAATCACCCAAGAGTATAAAAGGTGATGGCAATTGTGCAACTAGATGATTTAGATATTTAGGGTCTAGTGAAGAACTAGGTGGTAAATATAAGGAACATATTGTTATGACTCTGTGCATAGTATGACCGCAATAGCTTGCAAATTTGTTTTCAACGTAACAGGTCTGTGAGGAATGTTTCGATTAACGATTATCGAAACTCCACCAGTCGCCTTGTCCCCGGTATCACAAATATGATTGTATAGCGAGTATTGTTTTAAAGATATCTTATCACTTGTCTTCAAGAATGTTTCTTGAAGACAAAAGGCAATAGGGTTGTGTTCATTTAAAATTAAGCTGATTTCGTCATAATTTGGTTTCAAACCTCGACAATTCCATTGAATGATCTTATTAGTTTTACCCATTATTGAGCGCTAAGGCGATTTTTAATTTTATTTTTATTTTTGGCCTTAGATTGAGGAGACGTCTTAGGAGACTCAAGCAGCGACATCTCCACTGATGAATCCTCCTCCCTGGAAGAAGTCAGCTAAAGTGGCACCTCAACTAACTTTTCATGCGAGGATGGAAGTGGCAGTGCAGCTGCTGGCTCTGAAATTTCCATGAGCTGTTCGAATTTGTTATGCAGCTCAATAGTGCCGTTAGACACCTTTGGCTGCTCCTTGTGCTCCCTAGTTGGAGAAGCACTAGGCTTTCCAACTTCCTTAGTTGGAGCAGCACTAGGCCTTCCAACCGAGGAAGTATTAGTCTTTACGACTGGGGAACTACTAGACTTCACAGTCTTAGAAGAACCCGCTTTCCAATTCTGAGAAACTGACATGCTCTTGGCATTGCCAGAGCTTGCCGATTTTGTGTTTGCTTTAAATGAAAAAGGTTGATTAGGTGAAAAGTTTAATTTGGTTTGTTAAGTTGTGTTTGTTGACTTTTGTTTGGATTTGATACCGAGGAAGTATTCTTAGTATTTTGAATTTCTGGCTGTGGTACTATAGAAATTAGATTTATAGTCCAAACATATGCCGAGTCAACGGGGATTCTATATGGTAGAGGGACTATAAACCTTAGAAAGAAAGAAAGAAAGAAAGAAAGAGAAAGAAAAAGAAAGAAAGAAAGAAAAGAAACAAATGAAGAAAGAAAGAAATAAAGAAAGAAGAAAGAAAGAAAAGAAAGAAAGAAAGAAAGAAAGAAAGAAAGAAAGAAAGAAAGAAAGAAAAAGAAAAGAAAGAAAGAAGAAAGAAAGAAAGAAAGAAAGAAAAGAAAGAAAGAAAGAAAGAAAGAAAAGAATAGAAATTAGATGCTGTGTCATTATTATGTTTTTGTTTTTTTTTGTGTTTTGTTTATTAATCAATTATTGAAAAATAAACATGTACTAATTATATTTTGTCAATGTCTATTTTTCCTCAAAAGTAAAGTCCCTATTATCTGACGCTTTTATTAATGAACAAGTATTAGACCATGTCCATGCATTCGGAATATACTGAATTTCGCCCTAAGTATGCATTACTCAACTTTTATAATCGGTAGCCCAGGTTTTTTAAAATAACACGAATACTATAAACTGCAAATCACCGAAACACATACCAATATTTTATTAAGTTTATCAACAATGTAATTTGGAAAAAAGATTACTTTGTTGATTAACTTAATAAAAAACTGGTATGTGTTTAGGTCATTTACAGCGATTAATATTTCTGTTATTTACAAAATAAAACTGATTATGACCGAGCTTCGTCGTGCAGTCATATTTATTTATCAAATCAATGCTAGCAATGTATCAATGTATATCGGAACAGAACAGAGGACTGGTATCCTGAACTGTTATTTCCGAGTGTCCGTGGAGCGTCCATTACTGATCATTACAGTCACAGTTGGGGTTCTCAGCGTCTTATATGTTGGCCAATCACATGTTGTGAAATAGAATCAGTTAATCCCTTTTATTTCAATCAGCCAGTCACAATTAACGAACTAAATAATGCATGGTACAGTCCTAAATTTTAATTATGCATACTTTATTGTATTATATAATTTTATCAGGCGACATAACATTTTCAACTATGATTTACGACGAATACCGATTTAATTTATAATTAAAGAGACACTTTATAACGGGCTGACATTTATTTTCAGTATATGTTATTTGTATTGTTAGTACAATGTGCACTGGTCAAAATAACTATACGAACAGACGAAAACTATCTGGTATTTGATACTCTCAGAAACTAATTTATTGAATAGTTTAAAACTATAAGGAGTAAAACACATTATTAATTTAGTTTACTTCCGTTCTTGTTCTTTCTGCATATATTGTGTGCACATAATAATAATTAGCTATTAGGTCTGTGAAATAATTAGGAATAAAAACAAGTAAACCAGATATAACTCTTTTACCACATTGCAATGAAGTATGATAACGTTGTTTTCATATTGGAATCGGTAAAAGTTAAATAATATAACTTCACAGGAAATCGAGTTCTTCAAAGGTAAGTTAATACGTTTTTCTTATTATAAGTAACTGTATGATTTAGTTTATAACTCTCAATAACGGCAATATCTGCAGATTTCGAAACATTATAGTTTAGGTTTAAAACACGGCTGTCTTGGTCTTCTTTATTTAAATTCGCGGCGACCAGTCAATTTCTTTCTCTATAAGATCAATTAAATTCTTGCCTTTTGTGAATGTTTCTTGTCGTTCGATTGTGTTTTAAAGTAATGAATTCTAAGTTCATACTATGTACTATATTGTATATATCGGCATATTCATGCATTTAACCTGCTTTTCACGCTTTATTTCTAATCATTGTACTTTGTTTTTGCAATCGTAACAGGGCATAATTGTATTCAAATTAAACCAGGAACATATGTTTCACAATATAGTACATAATAGCTATGTACACCGTCGTTATAAAACATGTTTTATACGCGCAATTTAATTTAATGAATATTTGAATCAGCTTGATTCTTATTAAAGGATAAAGACAATCTGAATTTCTTTAAAACTCGCGGCATCCCATTAGTGTTTCTTCGTTTATTGCATATTTAGTTTTTGTATATTACTACATTTGACATTATTGCACCAATATAGTATTTATCCCGTGGTAGTTTAACGAAAATATATGAAAACTCTGAGATGATATAACCTTTAATTTAAAAATATATTCAAGCAACGTTAGCGGGACACATCGCAATCTTGTTGTTTTTTTAAACTCACGGCGTCCGGTCGATAACTTACATTTGTTCAATAAATTATATTAGTTATAAGAATAGTAATATGCAAATTGTATTGTATTGCACCAATAATATATTAAAACGTATAGTAAAGTAAGACGAAAAAGAGAATACTTCAAATAGTACCTATTTAAATGTAACCAGGTTAAAAGTAAACATGATTCTGGTTATATAATTCGAGACACCCATTTAAATTCAAGATTGCCGTGGGTACCTTTAAAACGAACACCATATTTGAATGATACACCGGATGTGCTTATTTTAATAAAATTATTCAAGATTGCTCCGCGTCCCTTTAGAATCATTAGTGCATTCCTATACATGTGTATATATATTTCACACGGATCACAAACACGTTATGCATGACACAGGCACTTCTGTAAACATATAATGGGGCTAACACAACAGATGTGGTTATATTAGGACAGTGACAGAGGGAGCTAATATGAAGAATGAATATGGTATGTATCGGACGAACGCGGGGCAGAGGTGTTAGCTCCAAACCACAATGCATTAGCCACCGAGGCCACATTGTAAATGAACATATACAGTACTATATCTCTCAAATTATATTGAAATCTATATCCTGCAATGCTTTTCATATCAGCTATTCCCATCTTCCTCTGCGTCACACTTGACTCCTATTTTTTATTATTAACAATGGAAATTTACCATGTTTACCAATTTAAATATTAATATTAATTAAATTGTATTCGTATAATACAATCTTTTAATATGTTGTCTCTTTAAATATCATATTTCTCGTAGGTTCTGTTTTTCCTTTTCCGGGTTTTCCCTTATTTCCATTATGGCTAATGCTGTTTTCATTTATTATGTAAACTGAGTATATTCCCTGAATTTACAAACTATTTTTACAGAATAGAACATATATTTTATTAAACTTGTACATACGAACATCGTCATTTATGCATATATTAATACAACTTTTACATAGTCTAAGTCACGTGATTCTGCAAATCGATCATTTTATATCAGCAGTTGAGTAATATTTATATAGCAAATAACTATTACATGAGGATGAAAATGCAAGCGATTTTGTTTACAACACTATTTAATATAAAATATTTATTTTTTATTCTTCCGGTATGTATACTGTGAAAGTATATAATTACTGATGTCTCTTAAATCGCAGTGCGCGTATACACACTACGCGAGCTATGGTTTAAACCATTAGTGATTGTCTATGTCAGAAAAACAGTTGTTGAATATCGAAAATACAGGCTAATTAAACGATGAATTTAGTAACTCGATGGTGGCATGAATATAAATGGTGGGTGAATGCATGGGGTTTGCACATAGGAATAGGAATTAGCATAATTATGCCTCAACTATTGTTTGTAATTAATATAAATTTAAATATCAACATTAATTAAATGGTATTTGTATAATTCACTCTTTTAACAGTTTGTCTATTTAAATCTCGGATCTCAAGAGGGCATCTGTTGCCCTGCATAATTATGGATAGTTACTACTTTTACCGTGTCATCCCTTGCTTGTAAATGGTTTTATCTTTATACATTTACATTATTTGTGATAACTGTTTCTTTCCTTCATCTTTCATCAGTTTTTGCGCACAATATGAACTATTTATGTGTCGACGTGCCGTAAAACAGAATTCATTCATTCATTCATTCATTCATTCATTCATTCATTCATTCATTCATCCATTCATTCTGTTGTCCATTTGCGGGTTTTGCCCTTATTTCCATTATGGCTCTCTATCATGTATTAGGTAAACTGAGTATATTCCATTTATTTACAAACTAAATTGTACAGCACTAATTAATTTGAAATATTTATTGTTCATACTTCCAGTATGTATAATGTGAAAATATCTAATTCAATCGCAGTGCACTTGTAAACTCTAAGCGAGCTATGGATTAAACAATTAATGATTGTCGACGTCGGGTGTTTTTGGCAATAAAACAGTTGTTCATATCCAAAACGCGACTAATTAAACGATGCATCTAGTCTAGGCTCTGTATGTCATTTTAGACCCAGATTTAGTTAATCATTTATTAACTCGATGGTGACATGAATATAAATGATGAGTGAATGCATGGGGTTTGCAAGTAGGAATTAACATAATTATTAAGCATCAACTTTTGTTTCTAATTAATATAAATGTTTGTTTCATTTGCTGCATCAATCAATCACTCTTAAACCAACGATCGTAGAAGAGAATTATCGAATTAAACTGTCCTTTTTTTAATTGGTCAAACGCAAAAAAGATAAAATCTCAAAAACGCGTTTGCAAACTCTGCGCATGCGGACTACGCGCGTTTGAAAACTATGCGCATGCGCACTACGCGCGTTTGGAAACGCCCGTTTCAGAGCGTTTGGAAACGGAAAAACTCTGAGCATGCGCACTTTAAGCGTTTGCAAACCCGTTTTCGGTCGTTTTCCGTTTTAAACGACAAACGAACGACAAACTGGTTTGAAACGGTAGATAAACGGTAAAACTCGGTAATAAAACGATTCGTTAGCTGTAACGTGTTAGATGCCCCTCAGAACATATTCTTGTTGTGCAAGTCAAAGAATATTAAAACCAAGTTTTGATCCACACACCATTTAAACAAACCACACAAATTGTTTTTCAAAGTGTTGCTTAATATACATGCATCACCAGTATTTTCTTTACAGCATACTCACTATCGATGACCTATTGAACATTAATCTCAACAATATGTGTCATATGCTTCTTGTTTATGTTCCTTTAATACCAGTGAGAATGCATTCCACGAATGTTATTTATTTTTTAAACACATATCCCCCCCCCACCCCCCGCCCCCAACCCTATCCCCAACACCACACCACCATAAGGCCATCCTTAAAAACACATTTGTTTGCTGTGGGTAGATAGGTAGATAGGTGAAAAAAAAAGTTTACTCGAAGACAGTAAAAAAACTTAAGAAATTAAAGAAAAATATACCAAATATAGTAATAAAAAAAAAATGTTAAAGAATTGCTATAAAATGTTTTCGGTAGGAACCTTTTTCATGAGTAGGTAGGGAAACAGGAAATCAACATTTTTTATAGTCAGCCTTACGCCATTAACATTAACGTTATCTGCGGTAATAACAGGATTTGTCAATCCAAACTGGTATTTTAATAAAGATATCAAATTTATGTTTAGCGTATCACACACCACTGTTTGGATTTTTTATCCTATATGTGCTTGACAACTTAAAAAACTTTTGATATTAACCTTAGAACAATAACACGTGAAAAAAGGTCATGACCTTTAGCTTCATTTTTCTCTCGTCTTCTGCAAAATCAGGGCCGAATACTGCAGTCATGAAACTGTCCAGGTTGTAACATTTCCAATGATAACCAACACTTTGCTCCTCGCAAAATGTTGAACTCGAGCCTTAACTAGAGCTGATAGGCTGAAAATGGCCTCTAGACTAAAACGTTAAAAACAGCATTCACACATCTAAACAAATACTATCACTAGACCTAGAACATTTTATATGCGGTGACTTATACTTAAAATGACAGGTCATACTTCCCACTATCAGTTATTTAAAATATTATCTAAATGCTGGGAGAAATTAAGACAGATAGATGAAATAACACATTCCCCGCCTCTGGTAACTCTGGTAAATGACTTGACTTTTCTACCTCCAAAAGTAGAGCGTAACAAGGACAGATAATTCTTTTAAGCGTAACATGATTATAGTGCTTTAAAAAAAACTTTGAAGAAATTAGCAGGCACTCAATGTTTTTTTTTTTTTTTAATTTCTTTTATATTTCTTTTAATAAATAAATGCATTGCAGTTATGCAAAAAATAAAATATTATTACATTTTGAGATGTTTTGAGGAAAGCATTGGTATGGCATTATCTTTCTTTAAACAAAAATAGCCATTCTATTTTTTTTTTATATATGATTAGAAGGCAGTGTCTCAAACACGTATGCAAATTATAAAAAAAAAACTCACCACCGCATTTCTTTTTAACATTGACTGAAAATGGCCAAAATTAGCAAATTTCTATAGTGAAAAATATATACGATTTCACCATTTTTCATTATATAGACATGGGACAAGACATTGATTTGTTTACTAAAACACATTTTAGAGTTCCACAATCACATAAATTTGCAGATATTGTCAGATTACCATCACATTTGATAATGTTTAGACTTTGAAAATGGTCTATTATTGGCAAAACTCTTAACAAAAATGCTATTTTTTTCAATAATGTGCTGTAACCATGGTAACAAAGACATATACGGAATATAGTGTAGGTTTTCGCTCACTCCTAACAGGGCTATCATCTAGCAAAGTATTGTTTAACTCTGGTAGTACTAATTTCTATTCCACTTTGATGCTTACAGAGAATAGTTCTAGTATTATCCGCTCGTGTATTACAGTAGATCAGTAAGTAATAAATTTGAACCTGACCTTTTCGATGCTCATGCTCATTTGGTTTATACATATTTAAGACGTGATTAACAATCAGTAATACCTCTACATATTAGAACTAAAATATAATTGAATACGCATGGCGACTGTAATGATTATTACTTCGCTCTAGACGCAGAAAGACACGGCTTGTAGTCTGTCTGGAATCCATCATTGCATCTATCATCACGCTATAGCACGCTTACGTTTTAATCTAGCTCTTGTCTTCAACATATGTTTCTGCGTCTGTTAAAAATAGATAGAGTCTGGTCTCAGCGAGTTGGCTGATTTATACACCGAGATAGGCGTAGTCCATCGAGGTGATTAAATAACCAACGAGTTGAGACAGACTCTGTCTTTTTTGTAGCATGGTGTACTTAGTAACACTGTGACGTCATCGTGACGTCCGTATTCAAAATTCTTCTATTTGGTAGTTGTAGTACGGTTTAGCCACGCCCCTTTAGTTGCCCTAAATTAAATGATTTAAAACTTTAAGATACGGTTATATCCAAAAGGCTGGGGTTCAAAACAGTCATTATTTTCTAGCAAATGTGTGAGCGCGTGTGCGTGTGTGTTCCAAGGAGTATCCGCCCTCCGCCAGTGTACCAGGAGAAGAATCTATTAATGGCACCATCAAAGGAAATGTCACCGACTATGCTACATATGAATATATTTTCCACTCGTATATCATGATGGAGTTGATGTTAGACACGGCTTGTATCCCGTCTGGATTCTATCATTACAATACCTATACATCACGCTTACATTTTAATCTAACTCTTGGCTCATATATCTTTCGGCGACTGTTCAATATATAATATGGTATTGACGACACTTGGTTGTATTTTCCTTTTACTGTATGTATTACTGTTGTTTATGGGGTTAACATTTCTTTCAACGTGCGTTGTCTCTTTCAACGTGCGTTGTCTAGACTTACAGATCGTCAGTTAAAAGACGACGTGTGCAAATATTTATTAAATCCGACTTAAATAAATAACACAGGGCGTGGTCTTCTAAAGTATTAAAGCAATTACATATATATGTTATTTGATAACTAAGATATGTGTTGTTTCTGTTGTAAATACTATAAACTAGTAACTTGAGAAGGGAATCTAAATATATTGCGGGCGCGTAAAACATCGAGATGAGACTTTCGTTTTACGACCTATTGGTTTTATATAATGAAAAAGAAGAATTGTATTGTGCCTCGTGATAGTTTCATGGAAGTTCGAGGCCATATTTAATGTATGTTTTACAATCAATCAGAAACAAGACCTTTGACTCGCCATATTTTGCTTAAACTAGTTGGTTCAATCCAATTATATATGTTTCATATCTAAATGAAAATGTTTTTTTGAAAATAAATGTTTTTAATCGGCAGACTTTAATCATTAATTTTAAAAATGGTCAGTAGATATTCCAAAACCGCGTTTTAGTTGAACAATGTCCAAGCTTGTGCAGTAATTCTTTTATCTATGTTTCTATTTAAACAGTTATCAGGAAACAAAATAATAGACATATGCATATCAAAAGGTATATTGCTGATAAATGCAGTAATAATTCAAGGCTTGTCGTAAAAATGCAGATCTTTTTTTTTTCAGATTTATATCACAAAATGTATGGTGATCCGTTTATTCACCCCGTAATAGGTATGTGAGGGTCGGGGTAGGCCATCCCTGAACAACCGTTCAAATATAAATGTAAATGTGCATCTATTTCAACTTGGTATGTTAAGCGAGTATATAAAAAATCCAGATAAACAAATGAGTATAAAACAATTAAGATAAACAAATGCATTTATCATAATGAATGAACAGTATAAATGAGGATGTTTTTCTTCTTGACTATTCTCAAAGGTGTTTATACAATCTTGACGAAATGTTAAAGAGAGACACTGGAAAGTGTAGGTCCTTCATTTTAGATTTAAACGAAAAAAGGTGTGATTGCCATATATGTAAACCTTGAGAAGATATTTACATAAAAAAGCGTTTAATTATTAATTATAAGTCGCATAGTTTATATAATTGAACCAACGTTAGTGCACATGGTCATGATCAAGAAACAGATTTAAAAGAAAAAGTACATACCTTTATGATATTCACACAGACATATTAGTATTACACATCATAGTAATGGCACATACACATTAGTTTATATAAATAAACCAACGTTAGTGCACATGGTCATGATCAAGAAACAGATTTAAAAGAAAAAGTACATACCTTTATGATATTCACACAGACATATTAGTATTACACATCGTAGTAATGGCACATACACATTAGTATGAAGTTTGAGTTCCCTTTGGTTCATTATGATCAATTCTTGTCGGATATCTTTAAACACCTTATCTTTGTTCCATGGGAAAAAAACGTTATTCGCGTAAGTTTATGTATGCAAATGTCTGTTTAAACGTAATATGGCTACGTTACATTTTACTTAAAAAATACAGTTCGATGTTACATTTTAAACTAAACTGTGAACGGTGAAAATGAGCGTAGTCACAAAATAAAAGCGATTAATAAACTCCAAAAATATATCGTTCATCTGAATAGCGAATCACTGGCTGGCGAACGATGCAACGTTGAAAGTTAAATGTTACATATCAGAAACCGATATTCTTAATGCAGCGTTCCTCGGCTTTGTGTCGCGGCTATGTGTATCTAGCATATAAAGAGATATAAAGACAGTTCAATTCTCATTTCGCAGCAATGCACGTTAAAGTTCTTCGGCCATGTTTTGTTTCATATACATGTTTATGGGTTTTTTTAAAATCGAAATCTATACACAACAATAGATATTTACAAATCACACATTGCAATATCTGTGAAAAGGTTATATTTTATTTGATGACGTAGAAAACGTTTAACAGGTAAATTAATCCATAGGTAAATGTATCTATCAATTATCTGGCAATAGGTGTGCAGCTATACAATTCAGATTTACATGATTTCCACGTGCAGTCACTCACTGGTAAAAGTAGTATTTACGGCATGAAAATAATACTTATTTTTACATGCAACTTAGTAGCGGTTTTCAATATATGTTTTTCTCTGAAACTATCAAGAAATGTTCATCTGATGTTTAAGAGTTAAATTTGTTAATTGATACTACCACAAAAAGGACTGCCATTTATCTTTAATTCAGGTGTTCTACTTGTACATAATAGGAGTGTATGTCGCAAACTTTATATCCCATAATAGTCCTGCCTAGTTGGTGAAAGTATTTCGTGACAAAGTTTTAATTTACACTGTTTAATTTATACCCGTTTAACTGGGATGAAATAGTGAGGTTTGGCGCACCATAGAACCTGGTTTAAACTCCCGCCTGTGGTCCTTTTGCGACTGACCGTTCCAAGTCGTTAGCCTTATTGTCAGTCAGGGTGTTTAACTTGTTTAAGTTATTTTTGAAGCTTTGGGTGTGGTTTGCCGGTTTTTCAAAATAATTGCAAATACGTTATATTCAGGTATATCTGTATACTTTCATTTTAATCTATTTTTAAATCTGTTTTTTTTTATCCAAAGCGGAATGTTCCTGTTGTAACTGTTACAGGTTTTAAATAAACGAGAAAAGAAGCAAAACCAGCAACACAAATATATAATTCACACATTTATTTACATTTAATATTCACTTACAGAAGACACAAATCCATTATTTCATCAATATCCAATTTTTTAATTAAGTCCAAATACAATTATCTAATGTTCATTTAATTCAAAACAGTAAGTGACTATTTAATCCAGAACAATAAGTGTCTCTTTAATCCAAAACAGTAAGTATGTCTTTAATCCAAAACAGTAATTGTCTCTCTTAATCCAAAATGTTAATTGTCCTTTCAGTCCAAATTTATTTCCAATTTTTTCGGTTTAGTCCAAATCTCCAATTTCACCGTTATTAAGAATGAGCGCAATAATAAGCATGATAAGTAAATCCTCTCACAAATATATTTCCAAAAACATCCAAAAGCATCTTTGTGTTTTACTTATATTGCCTATTAATGCTGCCTTGTTGGTTAGCGAATAGTTCATGGCTGGGATTTCTTTATTTACACTGTCCCGTGTTGCTGGGTTGACAGTAGGGTAAGTGTGAGGTTTGGTGCACACAAGAACCTGGTTTAAACCACCCCACTGACCGTTCCAAGGCGGTAGCCCTATTGTCAACCCTTTTGTGTTTGTGATGTTTTATTTGGACTTTTATTCATCTTTAAATGTGTTCTTTGTTTCTGTTTCTGTTTGTGTTGAATGCTGCTTTTCCTGTTCGATTTTTATTTCTATATATCTATATTCTTTCATAGACTGTTCCTGAAGGCTTTACAATTTCAACCGTCCAATGAGAACAGTCCAGATGATCGTAAATGAATTTGCATAAATAATTTGCATAAATGGTAAATATGTTTTCATTTATTCTAATTTCAGCTGTTTTCAAGGTCAAAATCAATAATAAATATACAGCTGATCTCTCATATGCTTACAACATCTATAGGGTAATATAACACATGATAATTGTTTTTAATTAATTTGCCATTACTTATTTTACTCATATTTTAGAAATCATTTACGCAAGCTCTTAAATATGGTACAAATTACATAAATGCAATCATACCTAATGGTGCCATCAATGTTCAATTAAATGCTCAAGTTTTCTGGTGAAAACTTTTAGTGCTTGTGCTTTATTACTACAGCAGCTAGTTGTATTAAAGCTACAGAGTCCCTATATCAATCGATTTCTTCTTTGTAGGCGTGTCTTTATTTGTAACGTCATGTTCACTAGCTCATGTCGAAATCGGGTATTTAAGCGAGCAAATATAGCGAAGGAAATCATTAACTGTATAAACATCGACCAGTGCACATCGTACCTATACACAGATAACAGTAATGTAATTTTTACAAAAAAAAGTTAGCTTCTTTCGGGGCTCAAACACACGACCTTCTGATTCCAAGTCCTGTGCTCTATCCACTGAACTGCAACGCTACTTGAGAAAATAGTATACTAACTACCATATATTATGAAGCAAAATAACTTAACATATTTGAACGCAACTAATGATGGATCAATAAATATGCAGTCCATATTGTCGCACGTGTAAATTAACATTGCCTGATGTAATACTGTATCTTATCAATATGAAACTAATACTTCGCCTCAAATCAACCATATCTCGACTTGTTATTTAGCGCTTGATGAGTTTGTGCGCGCGCTCTTGTTATTACGTAATGCCTATTTAGTGTTAAAAATGCTACAAAATACCAATAAATAGCAGTGGTCTAGAGGTTCAGCGTACATCTTTCAAACCTTACAAGTGCAAGGCTGTGGTTCAAATCCCGTTTCGGGCAACTATTTTTTTATCACATATATTCTGGAGCCGTATATTTATCGATGTTACCTGTACGGAGGCTAAATAAAAATGTGAAATTTTAGGTATCGATTTCTCCTTATATACCGACTTTTGGGGTGTTCGTCGATTTGAAACTACTTCACACGTGACTCATTCATATTCATGAGTTATTACCAGTTAAAATAGGGACTGTACAGCTTTAAGATAAAATAAGCAACTAGTTTTATTAAGATAAAATAATTTTCACAAATTTATCCTAAATAAGTTATTTTACCAGACGTAACAGGAATGCACTCTTACTCTGTTTCAAAAGGAAATAATTGTGTTCTTGAAAATAGCTTGCTTTAGTTATTTTAAAAATAACTTAAATAAGTTACACCCCTGGCTGACTTTCAACCCTTTTATTTTTGTGGTGTCGCATACTTTATGTCTTGTTATCCTTGCTGTTAGTGTATGCATTGATAGCGTGTCTTTGGTTGACTGTGTTCAATGCCATATATCCTTTTCGAATGTTTTAACTTCTAATGGGTGGTTCCTGTTTTATACTTTATCAAATAATATCGCCAGGTTATCCATTACGTGGTCCCAGTATTAACTTTCATAACCAATCCAACCCCTTCCCCAAAAAGCGAAAACGGGGTTGGCTGGGTATGAAATAAAACCTTAATTTCGGCTTAAAGCTACAGAGTCCCTATATCAATCGATTTCTTCTTTGTAGCCGTATATTTATCGATGTTATCTGTACGGAGGCTAAATAAAGATGTGAAATTCTACGCATCGATTTCTATTTATATACCGACTTTTGGGGTGTTCGTCGATTTGAACTACTTCACACGCGACTCATTCATTTTAATAAGTTATTACCAGTTACACTTGGGACTGTACAGCTTTAAAAAGTTTGTAACAGTTAATTTTAAACAGGTGATCGCATTCTTCAGTAAAACGTGTTATATTCGTTATAAAATCCTACTAATATAAGCTTTCCCATCACTTAATGTAATTAAGGCGGGACTACGTAATATGCTTTGATACAACTCTATTTAACACGATACTGTGCATGCACATTTCAGAAGTCTTGATAATTATAATTTGTGGACGTTTGCTGATGTTTGCAGAGCGTTATCTTTCCTTCTCGATAACATCTTTATAAGATACGGCAAAACTGTTTACCGCCAGGTTGTTGGAATTCCTATGGGTACTAATGGTTCGCCACTTGTCGCAGATTTGTTTATGTACTACTATGAAAGAGATTTTATGTTGAGTTTGTCACCTGATAGCCAGAGTGAAGTTATTGATGCGTTTAATAATATAAGTCGGTATCTAGATGATATACTCAATATTGATAATCCGTTCTTTGCACATATGGTTGCTAACATGTATCCACCAATAAAAATAGAGTATGATAATGGAACTTTGGAAACGGCCGAGCGCGACACATACGAAATATTGCAGTCTCGGTTTGTTTGAGACTGTTCACGGTAGTAAAATATTCTAGCTACCGCTCACGCCCTCTAGCCCCGGGTTGAGCAGAACT
Source organism: Cyrtodaria siliqua (assembly GCA_037043455.1). Lineage (NCBI taxonomy): Eukaryota > Metazoa > Mollusca > Bivalvia > Adapedonta > Hiatellidae > Cyrtodaria > Cyrtodaria siliqua. The sequence continues at coordinate 130,958 of JAWPHD010004021.1, forward strand.
CAATATTCATAAAATCAATAGAACAAAATTTAAACCATCCCGAAGATGGCATGCATATGGCGGTGGACATGGAGTATACCACTTCCCCATGTCGTACGGCGTATGGTCCCAGTATCTAATCAAATTAAAGGCCCCGAAGAGCGAAATAAACCTAATGGAATTTAGTTGGGAGCAGCGGTAGCCAACAGTTCGGATAATGAAGCAGTATTCCGCGATCTTCATCTCTCGATTTCTAATGAGTTCATACATACTAAAATCTGCGACTATAAATATCACTACCCTTATTTTATGGAGATGTGGTCTATAAACTTCGAAAGTTAAAGGGATCTGGCGAGTTTCCTGACCACTTTCAAAATTAATCAGGTAGTTCGTCAGAAAAGGGTACGTCCCTTTAGTATTAAAACGCTCTGCATGTTTAGTGATTGACTCCTCTACAATGAAGTCACTACGCTTCACTTTTCCCTTGTACGATGACTGGACAACCTCTTGGGACTCTATGATTGCACTTACTGAAACCCCGACCAAGGGAGGTAGGTGCATGAGCTTTCGTCCCTCGGGGTTTCTGGTTTTACCCCAGATTGGTTTTCTCTTTGGCTGCAACTGCTGTAGTTGTTCGGTACAATTCGGGATACATCCTGAGATGTTTCTTTTTTTGTATTTTATAAAGCTTTACATCTTAGTGTTCCTTTTGTTAGTTTCTCTGGATGTGGACTTTATTTTTAGATAATTGCTTTTGATGGGATATAGTTTTGTTTACACAGTCTTGTCTATTTGGTCGCGGGAGACAGGATAATAGCGAAAATTGTGTACACATAAACTTGATTCAAGCTAACCTGTAGGCCTTATTGCCTACTGACCGTTCCAAGTCGGTAGCCTTGTCTTCATCTCCCTTTCTGTTGTATTTTGTCTTAATCATTGTATAATTAATTAAATATTGCACCTTGTTTGTAGTACAGTGCGGACCTACGATGCCATTTATGTGGACGCTGTTTTTCTATAGGAACATATATCTCATTTTTGGAATATCGAACATGTGAATATTTTTTTGATTTTTGATTGTTTTGCCTTTAACATGTTATGTGTGCATCACGCATTATATGGCTCATGTTGTATTGGTTATTGGGCACTTTACAGAGAAAGTCGAAGATTCATTTCTTTCCTATTTCATGTCATATGTGTAACAGTTGAAACATGACCTATTCCGAAATATATCCCTCTAATTGTATTGAAACCGGATTTACAAATAAGCTGAGACGTGTTTATCAAATGACGTACATGTAAGGGACCAGGTAATATTTATCGGGGCGTTGGGACAGGTGCAAAATGGCATGGGACAGGTACTATTTTCTGTCGCGACAAACCATGGGACGATACTTTGTTTTTCCCCTTGCTTGGCAAGGAACGTACACATATATTTATTTTTTTTGCCAAAACTTTCAACAATACAAATAATGAAGCAGTGATCTTAGACCATTAAAGGGTGCTTATGAACCAGGCAATATCTATCGGGTGTTGGGAACAGGTTTTTTTTTCGCGACAAACCATGGGACGATAACTTTTATTTTGTTTGCTTACCATGGGACGTATAGGTTTTTTTATATCACATTTGTGCCGGTCCCAGCCACCCGATAAATATTTCCTGGTCCCTAATGACAGCTTCTAAATATTGCAGAAATGATTAAAAACACAAATGTTGAAAACCTATTAAAAGTCTAAATAGGTTAAACAAAAATGAAGTTGCTATTGATCATGTTGATCATTTAGAATATAAAGAATAAAATAAAGGAAAAAACAAACGCATCGTTGTTGTTTCAAACATTAATCAAATGTTAATCTATGGTTCCGTTATTGATTTTTTGATTTTTTGTTAAAGCCTTTGCCAACACGAATTGAGAACATTTCTACGGAAGCCTATACGTACCGTTTGAGTTATGACCTGTGACTTACGACTTTTGACTTATGATATATGCCTAACGACTTTTGTGTTATGAAAAGATAAGCGGGAAAATCTTAAATGACGAACACTGTGAATGGTTTGATGTAGATGCCCAACTTGTTTTCATAATTGTCTCCTGATACCAGCGAGTTATATTAACAAGTGTTGTTGTGTTGTTCTATCAAGTATACAATTGCCTGGTGATACTTGCAGTATAATCAAGCTCATAATTGCTTTTATAATGGATAGCTTTTCATATCCAGCAATTGGTATCTTCTTGTGTTTAGCTCACGGCATTAAACTTTGCATGCGGCATCTTCAGACAAATCTACGACCTAACAACTAAGCAGAGAGTGCATTGTACATCGGAAACTGTTGCCATTGAACGGATAACAAGCGAAATTAAAAACAGTGTTTTGTGCATAGGGTATCGAGCCATGTAGAAACGACTGGATGTATCACGGGATAGAGTTTTGCTAATTATGAGAGACCTAGACCCTTCCGGAATTTGCTTGAGGAAGGCACATCGCTTACTCAGACGGAAGTTCCATGCAAAGGGTCCACATTGTATATGGCACGAAGATGGATACGAAAAACTAAACTACCTGGACTTCAACTTCATGGTTACATTAGACGAATAGTATCGCTGGAATTGGCATCCATCAATAATCATCCCTCAGTTATTGAAACATATTTCCTTGAAAGTTTAAGAAAGAATGGTATTTCATCACGTGTTCTGCGCTGCTTTATGGGAATAAAAAAACACACAATGTGTTTTCTTTAGCCATTTTGTTCTATTCTGTGATACAGTGTTTACGGCAAGAGTATCTCTAATCGACAAATTGAAGCCCGGTGGGAAATGTTACGGCGTCAAGAGATTCGATGGTGCATTTGTGTTTTCAATGATTTACGAGAAAGCAACCTGTTTAATGAAACGGATCCGATATGTTGTGAATAATTAAATAATGCTTCATGGGGCTGGTCCAAGCAGAGCTTGACAAAACTGCCCATCACTGGAACATCCCCACTGTAAGAGCTCATATGAGCGCTGATATTACTTATGGCAAGCCCGAATTAATGACTTTTGAACTATTTCATTTGATGTTCCAGATTACGGTAGCCCAAAAAGTCGACCTAAAGTGCTTGCTTGGATACATAAGTGCGAGTATGTAGATGTATGCATCCAAACAAGCACTGACGCATTCCTGATCGAATTGGCTACCGAAATCCCGACCACCAAATACTTCTGGAACAAACTACATAACGTCGGGATTGCTTCTCCATAGCAATGATGTTCAGCTGAAATTAAAGATTTTTATTCCTCCTGAAGCCAAATGTTTAAATTTCCATATAATTATGTTGATGAAGCTTTGAACGTATACAGGGAACTCATTAATATGTATACTTATAGATGCCGAAATATCAGTTGAGACAGACGTACTGTTATTGTTAGCTAATCCTTACACATTTAGGTAAAAGCATGAACGTTATCATAACACAGTGGCTCTTTGTACAATTAAAGGAAAAAATACATGCAAATGCGAAAGGGGTTTAAATGAAAACGATGCGTTTCCTCAGTAAATATTCAATAATGGTTGGTGTGTTATGTTTGTTAAGGCAGTTATTTTGTGTTTTATAGGTAAATGTTACGGACATTGTCTCTTTCAATACCAAGCGTATACTTCTCCATAGCGTTTACTGAAACGCGACATGCGCAGTGAAGCAGTCTATACCGAGCAATTTTGTAGGCTGAAATCTGATTGGCTAATCGTAAGGTCAGTCTGACGTGACCTCCAGTGCAGTGTTGTCAGATCCTTAATATGTAGAGCTGTCGTAGCGTGATAAAGGGTCTGATTTTAATGAGATTGAGAACATTGTTTCGCGTTCCATGCAAATGCTGTAACGGAATAATCCCGCATCGACCATTTAAACCTGACGATAGTCTGGGTGTTTATCCACAAATCAGATTTTTTCTTGTCAGATCATAACCATATTCTCTTTAAATCTGATGATCACCTAAGGTACAGGAAGAATCCTACTATTAGGAAATTCGATTTAGATAAAAACAAAAGGCTCATAAGGGCCGGTGGCGCCCTGCTAGCTACATAAACCCATTAGGGATGGGAGCAAATCTATCGATAGGTCATCCTTTATAAGAGGCCTATGATAGTGTATTGGTTAAGTTTGACTGCATGCCATTATATTTAGAGACAAATAATTGTTGGTTTTCAATCATATTTATATAACAAGCTTATTTAAGGTGGAATATTGTTGTTTTATGACTTTCACAGACCTAAATTTCCTTGGCGATATTTGTACCTACTGTTTCAAAAATGAGATATAGGGTCTTATAGAAACCACAGCGTCCAAAAGCAATGGCATCGTAGGTCCGCATTGTACTGCAAACAAGGACTTGAAAATACAATGAAGGAGACAAAAATCAACAGAAAGGGTGGTGAATAATAAGGCAATAAGGCCTACTGGTTAGCTTCAATGTTATTATTGTGAAAAATAATGACAGCAGAAAAACAGCAAAGTTCAACATTTTTTTAACAAATCAGGGGCCATAACTCTTCTGTTTCACCATAGAAGCTGGTTTAAACGCCCAGTGTCCTTTTTTGCCACTGATCTAGGTGGTAGCCTTGTCAACCCATTTATGTTGTGATGTCATATACCGCGCCTTTTGTTTATGCTTGTAATTGTTGTAATCTGCGACAAGGATTATCACAACCTGACTTCTATGTCTGAAGCCACTTTTATTTGTAAAATGGATGTTTTAGCGACTTGAACTATTTTAAATTGTACACCAAATGCTGAAAATAAATGATAAATTACACAGTGCTGTCTGCAGATAAATATTCAAAATAATCAGTGAATTGTTCTTGACTCAATTCAGCAGTATTACCAATATTAGGCAATGATGCATTGTACGCCTGAAAATGAACTTGGAATGTGTTTTGTTCATAATGCACAAGTGGTTTTGGTCCCATAGCAAATTCCTTAGGCAGATCTAACTGGCGGTTTTACACCTGGAATCTTTGTCCCACAATATCCTGGACCTCAACTGCCTTGGTTTCAGTTTCATACATTTAGCTAGAATTGATGCCTCTGTATGCTAAACTTTACTCCCGCAGCAACAATTTCACCATGTTATACAAAGTATAACAACATGTATCGCTGCACAATGTTCTGGTACTTCCGTTAGTTCAGGACAAACTAAAATTTACTTTATTTGCGTTAATATCAATAAAGAGTTTATTGTTTACTGCTACAGATGAAAGATGGAACCCATCCTACAACGGATTGCAGTCCTCAACCTCAGTATAACCTGATACCCTAGAACAACCTGCCATTGAATAACAACTTATTCATACTTCCAGAGTATGCTGAGATGAACTCTGTGATATCTTTTACGTGTTTGGTTGTTGATTGTCTATCAGAAGAACATACTGTCCACCTGCAACCGACACTTAAACGTAAACCTTATCTTTTCTTTATTTCAATTTTGTGAACGTTACAACTCTGTCCATTCATGTTATTTCATGTCTTTGAATTGTTCTATGACATACCCACTAGATTACCAGATATATCAACTTTACATCCATGTCATTTGGGAAGAAAACTGTTGTCCCAACTCAAATAAAGACTACAGGCTGGGCCTCTTCTATATCATGGGGACGATCCGAATCCTCCCGCCTTTACGCGATGTGACTTGTCGGAAAATACCTCTGGTGAATCACCACAATGTAATGTGCAGTCTTTGTGTCGTTCAGTTATTTTCTTACTTTTAGTAATCAGTAACTTTGAACAAAACATATTCATGAACAAATATTATCAAATATTGCTTTTATGTATAACAAACTTGACATAGGAACAACCTAGAAATATTCTTCAGCATTAATACTGTCATAGCATGGACAATAGAAACGGACATTTCTCCTCAACACTGACTATTTGCTACATATTTTAGAAAAGCCCAATCTTTACAAACCTTTAGATATTTGTCACATTCAGCCACTTTGCCAATTCAAGTGGCTGGTGCAATTTACAAACAATTTGTTCTTTTCATTGGCAAGTTATCAGCAAAATCACCAATTGGTACAACCCGTAGACCTGACGGACTTGGTCAATTGCTTTGTTCCCCGCTTCGTTCTTTGCATGCATCCATCATTTTACTGATTTAAATTTGTTTTATTTTCACATGAATGATCTTTGAAAGCCGCGAGCTTACTTCATATTCTGTTTAAAATATCAATCAATCAAGATAATAATTAAAAACGTCTTAAGTTTGCCCTTTCAGAATCTGTAGACTCTGATTCCTACATCTTGAATACATTTCCCGCATTTCTGTTCTTCAAAAGACATGCTTCATAAGACAAAACACAAAAGTCGTAAGTCATAAGTCGTAAGTCACAGGTCATAACTCAGAAGGTACGTATAGGCTTCCTTTCATTTCCATATTTCTTGTGTGATGTAATATATGAATTTTTATCAAAGTTTTGGTATTTGTAAAAAGAACAGAGTTTATGTCTTTGCGTGCTTTTTTACATTGATACAAAAGAGTTCATTAATAACTATTGAGATTTGCGAAAAGGATTTTCCTACTTAAAAAATAGCTGTTATAGAAAATATTCAAAAACACTTGATTTAATTTGCCAAGTGTCATATAGATACTAATTGCAGGAGACAAGCTGCGCCAACAACTGTCAGTAACTCGTATGACGGCTTGTAATTATGTCCAATTCAACCAAAGATTTATCGCAATATTTCTTAAAAAAAAGTATGATAATGGACCTTTGGAAACGGCCGAGCACGACACATACGAAATATTGTAGTCTCGGTTTGATTGAAACTGTTTATGAGCGCTAGTGTAATATGCTAGCTACCGCTCACGCCCTCTAGCCCCGGGTTGAGCAGAACTCAATATTCATAAAATCAATAGTACACAATTTAAAACATTCCGAAGATGGCATGCATACGGCGGTGGGCATGGAGTCATATGCTTCCCCATGTCGTATGGCGTATGGTCCCAGTATCTAATAAAATTAACATATCCTATAAAAGGTTAAACAATACTCAGAGCCTTTTATCGGCCGGAGTAGTCTAACCTACACATTTTACTTAATTTTAAATACTAGTTTTTCATATCATATCCTCTTCTATCTAGTCAATGGTCAGATATTTAGAAGATTTATTTTTATTTAGTGTATATATTTTTCTATCAAAAAAGAGACACAAGAAAGCATATGGATGCTATGCTGGCTAACGAAGCATTTATAGAGGAAGTGACCTGAAATGTCTAAGTATTTACATTCAAATACAATCAGTGAAACTTTGCTGTAGACCGCCCCATGATTTCATTAATAGGTAAATGTCTAGGCTGACCTTTTGTTTGTTTGATTGTTGTTGTTGTTGTTCAAAGAGCACATACTTTATGCAATGACTGAAAATATTCTAAAGATAGTTAATTTAATCATCACTGTGAAACTGTATAAGGCTTAAACGTTTTGGTACATGTATCATGGGTAGTTAGGAAAACAGAAAACCACTGAACTTGTCCTCAAACGTACAAACCCGAAATCTGTGCAACACACATCGTCTATTAAGAACACAGGTAAAGATTCACTCCATTGTGTCAAGCGGTTATGAAGTTATAAACAATATAAATTTTGAAATTTAACACGTGACCCCAAGTTTGGCACCTGAAAGCATACACACATACGTTTTACATCATCATTTATCATTACATGGTCCGCGTATTAACTTTCATACACCATCCAACCCCTTCTTTAAGAAGCGAAAACGGGGTTTGCTGGGATATGAAATAAAACCCTAATTTCCGCTTAAAACGTTTGCATATTGTAAAATTAAAACATAAGTAATTTTAAACAGATTATCTCATTTTTCCAGTAAAAACCAAATCTGTTTAAACATGTATTTTTATCGAAATATCCGTTACCAAATATTGCTAATATAAACTTTCACATCGCTTTATGGAATTAAGGCGGGACCACGTAATGTCAACTAAGAATGGCTTGACATTGTTTTAAATGTATTGTCCTTTTCATTATATAGTTAATTCGCTCTTTGTTTGTAGTACAGTGCGGATCTACGGTGTCATTGCGTTTGGGTTGTGATTTGTGTAGGATCGTTTTCTCATTTTTGACCGCGTACACTTACATGTCATTATTTCAATAATATTGTTTTGGCATCACAACCTAGTTTTAAAACTATCTAATGATACGGGCTATTCATTTGCTAAGTTTAATAGCATTTTCACAAACTTTAAACATAATTCACCACAAATTGTAACAACCGTGATATTAGATTAATCTACAGATGCAGATTGCCTGTGTATGTGTCTGGTGCGGGTGGAGGAGGGTGTATTCATAAAACCCTAAACACTGCGTGCAACCATTTTACTTGTCAAAATGTTTTTTTTTATCTCTGGGTCAAAGGTTTTTCAATTTCGCTTTGCAAGAGCAAATAATCAGCTTCACAATCAGCACTTTCCTTTTTATCATTATCGGCATTATCATATTCGTCGGTATCGACATCAAAGCAACATGATGATGATGATGATGATGATGATAATGGTCTTCATCATCATAATAATCATCACCATCATCATTATCATCATTTTCATCATAATCATCGTCAGCATCATCATCATCATCATCATCATCATCCTCATCCTCATCTTCGTCATCACATCATCATCATCATCATCGTCATCAATCATTATCAGCATCAACGTCATTATCATCATCATTATAATCATTATCAACATCATTATACTAATTGTCATTATCATCATCATCACCATCATCATCACCATCATCATCATCATCATCATATATTATTCATCATCATCATTATCATCATCAACATCATCATCATCATCATCATCATCATCATAATCTTGACGTCTCACATCACAGTTAATTTTCCATAGTGTCCCATTGTAATTTTTTTGTTCGTGGCATAGCGATAAACACAATTTACAACATGTATTTATGCTTAACTTCTTCATTGATCCAATATCTACAATTTAAAACACAATAAACAAATATTTTCCAGATTGAATTTTTTTTAATTTCATGTTTGCTACCAAAATTTAGACAAATTTACAACCCCGTGGTGATTAGACCCACGATGTGTAAAATGAGGCAGAATTAGCTAGACATCTTATATCAGCATGAATATTTCTGTAATCGCTTCCTAAAATGCTGTAGATTTAGAACCTGGTAGTATCCTGTAAAATGTACAAAAGCAGACTTGTTTTTTTTATTTACCTCCTTCATCTGTAGGACACGAGTATTCAAAGGAGATAATAGCGTTGTGAGACCTTTATCATCATTATCATCATCATCATCGTCGTCGTCGTCGTCGTCTTCGTAGTCGTCGTCGTCATCGTTAGATATCATCTTCATAACACTCATCATTAGCATACGCATCATCGTATTCAACATCAGCATCGACATATACATCATGGTCAGCAAAATCATTATTATTATTACACTCATAGTAATTTCAAAAGTCACACTCATAATTATTATTATGTTCCAACAAAATCAATACAAATGCAAAAAATCGGTTTCAAACAATTTATTTGGTTTACACCTTCTTTCTAATCGTAAGCAGGTATCTTTGCATGGCAAGTTCAAATGTCAACGTTAAAATAAATCTCAGACTTCCCATGTAGGTTACTTTTCAACAGTATCTTGCAGATGTACGGCCTGTTACAGTTGTAGGAACCGGTGGTAGCCCATTTAGCCATTTAGTTACCGCGGATTCGGCAGGGTTTGATGTGACGACACTGCATGTGTGATATTTAGCAAGTGTCTTTCTCCCAGTATCTCCCAAGTTCAAGCTCAGCAATACAGTTTTAAAATCTTACTTTATGGTCATTCAATTACTTGACACTTTACATAAATCATGATAAACAAATAGTACAGCTGTTCTGAAAGTGTCAATATAGAAAAAAAGTTATAGCTAAAAGAAATATTTGTTGAGCATGGGATTTGGGCTGAGCAAGTTTCGAGAATATGGGGCCAGGCTCTACCCAGGAAAATTGGGTAGGTCTGCCTCTACCACACACAAACAAATCGACCATCATTATTTATATACCATCCATTCAAACAAACGTACTCCCATTACGTTGTATTTCGGAAGGGGATGTTAGCAAGACGGCCCCATATGCATATCACACACATATAGGAAACACACACGTTTCCTGGATGGCTATTGTCAAATATAAGTCATCAGTATATTTCAGTTCATTTAACTCTTTCAACATTCTCGAAATTAGATTCTGTTTTATAATAATAATAATTGTACAGTTTTGCAATATTGGAGAAAATAACAATAGCACAAAATGACAATCCCCAAGGGGATAATTGCTTGGCTCCAAAGATTAGACTATTTTATCACTTGAATAATTGACTGTGTTGTTTGTTTTCTTGTCATCTCATGGCACAGGAAATGTTAAGCTGATGAACTGACAAGGAAGTACAAAAATATATTAATTGATAGACTTCTGAGGTAATCCCATGTGAGTTAAGCATAGCACTGACACGCGAGAAAATATTCTCGCATCAAAATATTCTCGCATCATTTAACTATAAATTGATGTCAATTTCCGAAGACTTCATTGAAGAATCTGATTTGAGACTACATCGGGGAATATGATGTAAATTTCGATGAGAAATATATGTGTATAAACGATCGTTGAGGATTGTAGCATTATTGTTTAGCGACATGTTGGCAAATTGTAAAGATATGTTATAGATATATCCTTGATATTCTCGTGTTTGTATGTGTTTGGTGACCTTTTCTTTGCATTAACTGCACGAGATGAAGTCGAGTGTGGTTAATGCAAAGAGAAAGGTCACCAAACTATGGTATAATTTACGCTACACATAAAAACACGAGAATATCTATGATATATCTGTTTTAACCTATTGCATTAAAGAATATCATAAGCATGGTATATCCAAGATTACCTGAAAATTATACCATAGTAAACCATGGTATAATTTGTGAAATAGTCCGTAATGCAATTCATATAGCAACTGCCAAGCAGCTATAGGTTAAATATTATTGTACTTTAGCTCTAATGGTTTTCCTTTGTTCTTGCTTATGATATAATGTAAACCTTAAGGTCTGAGCCTAAACCGTGATATAACTGCCGGTATATAAATGACAGATACTTCTAAAATTTAAACGTAAATCACGGTTACGATAATACAATTTTGCAAAGGGTTTTGGAATAATTTTACGGTAACGGTAGCTCTGAAGGAGAATTTTTTTAGTTATACAAACTTTACAAATATAACTACTCCTGTTGACAACAAGCTTTAAAAACAATAACATAAACGCCATAAGAAGTTACTCTGCGGTGGGTGTGAGGTTGGGGGATCTCAGTTTAAATGGTGATAATTAACATTATTATACCTCACATAAAACGCCCATGCTAAATACCCATAGACAACAATGTGTAATTTCTTACTATCTCACGCGAGGGTGATAGTACAGTGTGATAGTAAATCGCAGGGTGATAGTAAAAAATTATCGCATGCGCAGCTTTGATGCGCGTTGGAGTGCGTACTGTTTCGGTGACGTCATCGGCTCAGTATGGTAAAATGCTATTTTTAATTCATCATAACTTCAAAAGTACATTACCGATTTTAATAAACCACCACTCATTTTCTTAGTTACGTCATTTACAAGCCAACGATATTACTTTCATAGACATATTTTAAAAAAAGTTGTTTTTGAAAGAAAAAAAATAGAAGAAAAAAATGCGGCAAAGTGAAATCTGTACTGAAAATGAATCTTATTTTGGCACGAGCGGATTTCGGTTAATGGTGAATTTTAAATCATCTCTCTTGTCATATATTTTGCTTATTATTTCTCCAATTTCAATAGAGAGCTTTAACTGTAAATCAACAAAAGAAGCGAAAGTATCAGAAATATTAGCTTTGTTAACTTGACGTTCTTTATGATAGATAGTATTACTCATAGAAGAAAAGGCTGTGATGTGCAATATGTCATCCAGATACCGAAAGGTGTTAGTAAATGCTGTGATGGCATCTGCCCGAGTATCTGTTGACTAAAAAGTGTAGTCATTAAAGTTGAACAGGACATGCAGCTTTCACAGAACATATTTAACCAACAACGCGCATTAAAGAGGCACTACCTATATCTAGGTAAAATATTAAATACTCAATATTACTGCATTTATATGCATGCAAAGCTATTTTATGAGTATTCTAAGAAGCAACAAGGTTCGTATTCCAGTTCTGTAAATTATTAATTATGATCAAAACAATATCTTGAATAAAATGCTGCCCAGCCGTTTATTCCTGCCGGAGAACTACGAGTTTTTAAAATAAAGAAAGGAGGTAATGTAGCTCACAAGTTGGACTGTACCACCCAAACAGACCAGAACAACCATACACATATTAAAACTACATAATCTGCATTGAAATCGCATACTTTCTGGCGGGTGTTTTGAATGATTTATAACTGCATGTTAACATGCTCATCAAAAGAGCAAATATACTCAAACTGTCGCATTACTTGGTCCCGACTTAATTCCATTAAGCGATGGGAAAGCGTATATTAGAGGATTTTATAACGGATATTTCGACAATAAAACAGGTTTGAAAGCCTGTTTTACTGAATACATGCGATAACCTGTTTAAAATTACCTGGGAAAATATACACATGACAAAAGGTCTACCGCATTGGATCGGTCAGTGACAAAAAGACCGCTGGAGGTTTAAACCAGGTTCTAGGGTGAATCGAACCTCACTCTTACCCTAGTGTCATCACAATATATAGAGACAATGTAAATAAAGAAATAAGAAGAGCTAGTTAAGTCCATTTATGACACTGTTATGTCGTCAATACACTCCAGCTGTTGATTACATCAAAGAACAGTGTTCGGAACGTTCTTCAGTAAAGCATCGATAATGGTTTAAACATACATAACTGAGTAGTTTATTAAACTGTCGTTTTCTAACATAACTGAGTATTTATTAAACTGTCGCGTAATGGTAACATCAAAAGTAAACCGCGTGTAATTATTTCTGTCGCTTGTTTACATACCATTTTTAAACAGTCTGGAAAGCACTCTATGCTTTCGCGGCTTACCTCTTTGTCCATTTCATCACTAAAGTTGATCGACGGGGAAGCCGACACAATTTTCATTCGTACAGATCCCTTGTATAACACTGCTTCCATAGTTCAAAGCTAAACACAACATGTTCTCCGACCCCATATTGACAAGGAGTCTGATCACGTCAGGCATTTTCTAAAACTACTATATATTAACAACGGTATTGATTTCATTGACATGCCTAGTATTTTTCGAGATACTCATGTAGTTGATTCTATCCCAAAATATTTCAAAAATTCTGAAAATCCTGTAATTTGTTATAAGTATAAAAAGCCTATTAGAAATATTATTTTCAACTACAACAAAATAGGTTCTGACCTTGATATAGTACATAATACTCCTAAGGAATGTGAATGCAAGACATCAAAATTTTGCTATGTTCCAGCAGGTCATGTCATCACTGGTAATTTTGATATTATTGATAAACGTATTCGGCATTTGTTTTCGAAAGGTCCTAAATATAGATTACCTTCAACTATTGATTTTAATGTCTGTCGTGCCCAGATCGCCCACTCCATTGAAGATGTTAGTATCAAATGGTGTCGTAGAGAACATGCGGACCCAAACTCACTTTCTACTTGGAAAAAGTCAATTCTGAAAATTATAGATACGCGTATTAACTTTTATAATGCTAACCCCTCTTTACTTCCACCGAGACCTAGGTTTTCTTTTCGTAATTTAAAATCGGGAATTCAGGAATTTCATAATAAATGTGTTTAGTTCCTGCAGATAAAGCAGCTAATAATGTAATTATTGTTTGACGCCTACATTACGTCAATGTTTTATATCTGGAACGAGGCAGCACCAATTCGTATACTCAAGTTAATTCTACCGAGGATGATGTTGTTTCCGCACATATCACTCGGTGCACTACTTTCAAGGCTGGTGTAAACGATAAGCAAAATAAACTGCCTACTATATACTGGATTCCTAAATTACATATAAGGCTCGCTTTATTTCGAATTCTAGTGCCTGCACCACAACAAACATCTCCAAACGTTTAACTTCTTGTCTTACTGCCGTTACTGATAAAATTTTCAAGAAAGGTCAAGTTTCATCAATAAGAACTTATGACTTCTCTACACAATATACGACCTTACCACATCACCTTATTAAAGACAAGAGAAAATACTACATTTTTGGCATGTAATAATATAAAAGCGTTTTTCACTAACGGCAGTTTAAACAATTATACTATGTGGACTTGCTATGAAGTTTGTGAAGCACTCATCTTCCTTTTAGATAATATTTTCGTCAGGTATGGAGCCACCGTTTATAGACAAATTGTCGGTATCCCTATGGGTACGAACTGTGCACCACTTGTCGCAGATTTGTTCTTATTTTGCTATGAAAGGGGTTTCATGTTGAGTATTTCACCAGACACCCAGGCAGATGTTATTGAAGCCTTTAATGACACCTCTCGGTATCTGGATGACATATTGAACATTGACAACCCTTTCTTTCCAACTATGGTTAATTATATTTATCCTAAAGAACTTCAGCTTAATAAAGCTAATATATCTGATAATAACGCTTCTTTTCTCGATTTAGATCTCTTGATTGAAAATGGTAAAATAATCAGCAAAATCTATGACAAGAGAGATGATTTTAATTTTGACATTGTTAATTATCCCCACTTGGATGGGGATGTTCCCCGAGCAACTTCTTATGGGGTGTATGTGTCTCAACTTATTTGTTTTTCTACAGCTTGTACTCGAGTTGAGGACTTAAATATTCGTAATCTTTGTATAACTAAAAAGTTACTCAATCAGGGTTACCGTTACCATTAACTTCGTAAAACCTTTGCAAAATTTTATTATCGTAACCCTGATCTTCTTTCCACATATAAAAGTAATTTAAGGACTCTTCTGCGACAAGGACAACCTGACTTCTATGGTGATGTGATTTATAAACTTCGTAAGATTCTAGGTCATGATCACTTTCATACTATCTTTGTTAAACTTAAAGTTTATCAAAAGAGGTTATGACCCTATCATTTTGCAACGTACTGCATGCTTGGTGGTGGACCCTTTTACAGTTCGCCACTTTGCTTTCCTCTTTAATTGTACGATGACCGGACAGGCTGTGGACCCTATGATAACGCCTACCTAAAGCCCATTAGGACGGTGGCGTTTGATGTTTGTCCATGATCTTTCTTGTCGTGCCCTTAATGGTTTATTCTCTTACTGCTCTGGCTTCTGCAAAGTCATTGAGTACCTTCATTGTGGCTTTCTAGGCTATTGTTATTTTGTATTATATTTACACGAGCATATTTGTGTTTTACTTATATTGCCTATTGATGCTGCCTTGTTGGTTAGAGATTAGATCATGGCGGGGATTTCTTTATTTACACTGTCCTGTTTTAATGGGATGACAGTAGGGTAAGTGTGAGGTTTGGTGCACCCTAGAACCGGTTTAAACCCCCCCAGTGGCCTACTTTGTCACTGACCGTTCCAAGGCGGTAGCCCTATTGTCAACCCTTTTGTGTTTGTGATGTCGTTTGCATTTATTATTGCTTTTTCCTTCTTGTTTGTCTGTTTGCGTGTTTGTTTCTGTGTTTTGTGGTTTACTGTCCTCCTTGAATGCTACTTTCCCTGTCCGATCTTTTTATATTTCTTTTCGGTTATTATAAAATACTTCTCAGTAGCTTTTCACTCATTCTCTTAAAAATACACTTACTCGCCGAATCTCTTATAATTTATTTGGATTTAAGCTCAACCAATTGTCAGTCTCGTCAATTGTCACATGATAAGTGTACTATTTTTTGATCAGTTACCATGGTTACTACCTAAACACCTAAACAAATAAAACATATATGCTGTACTGTAATCAAGTCGCATATTTCACAGGAATGGCGGGTTCCTTCCGGCGGTTTGACAATTATAAGGGAATAAAGTACTTCTTGGCTGTTGAACCAACCGACAGAAAGATACGCTAATATGTTCAGTCTGAGACAATTTATTGGCATTGTTATGGTCACATTGATAGAATGTACCAGACGCAGACCATATGCTGTATATACAATTTATTTTATATTTGTGCGTGTATGTCCCTAGAGGCATACTCTGGTAATAAATGAAGTCAAGATATATATATATCTCATACAGCGCATTATTCTAAATTTCATTGACATTTTGATATATAATGACCATTTTCCTTTGAATGTGATTTGTCACGTTGCGTATTATACATGTTATCGGTTATTCTAATACACCCGCACTATATAGCCTAGTTTAAAATATCTCGTTATATTGAACGATATATCACTGTAATTTTTGCAACGTTAGGAGAATAAGCATTGCGCATTGCGCACTCCGCATTGTAACGTATGCAACGTTAGGAGAGCAAGCAAAGCAATGCGAAAGATTTCAGATGTTTGCGTTATGATCACATTTTAGGGGTATAAGAATAGAAATAGAACATCGTTTACGGTGAATTATCGTTTAATATATCACGGTTTGGAGTTCAATTGTAAACAATAATTTCACGAGCCCGATATCACGGTTTGGAGTTCAATTATCAACTCCAAACCGTGATATATTAAACGATAATTCACAGTAAACGATGTTCTATTTCTTAAATAAAGTTGCAGCATGAATTTCAGGTTTATGGTGAGATCTTCCTGTTGTCACCGTGTACTTACGTGGTGAACTCATCCGGTTGTCAATGTATCTACGTGGTGAACTATTCCGGTTGTCACTGTGTACCTACGTGATATACTCTTCCGGTTGTCACCGTGTACTGACGTGTTGAACTTTTCATGTTGTTACCGTGTATCAAAGTGATGATCTCTTACGGTAGTCACCGTGTATCAACGTGATGAACTATTCCTGCTGTCACCGTGTGTCAACGTGATGCACTCTTGCTGTTGTCGCCGTGTATCAACGTGATGAACTCTTCCTGTTGTCACCGTGTATCATCGTGATGAACACTTCCTGATGTCACCGTGTATCAACGTGGTGAACTCTTCCTGTTGTCACCATGTATCAACGTGGTGAACTCTTCCGCTACTGACTTTGTATCTACGCGGTGAACTCTTCCTGTTGTCACCGTGTAGCATCGTGGTGAACTCTTCTGATTATCACCGTGTACATACCCGGTACACTCTTCCGGTTGTCGGCGTGTACCTACGTGGTGAACTCTTCCGGTTATCACCCTGTAACATCGTGGAGAACTCTTCCGGTAGTCACCGTGTACATGCGTGGAGAACTGTTCCAGTTATCACAGTGGACATACGTGGTGAACTCTTCCGGTTGTCACCGTGTACATAAACAGCACGAGCGTGGCACGAATTTGTATACTAATGCAGTTCAGCATTACCGACTAGCTATTAACGATCTAGCCTAAACACCTAATATGGATAGACATTTTATTTAGTGTCTGTGTTGACCAAAATCCTCGGTTAACCTTTGTAAAATCCGATCCGTTGCGGGGATGCCGCATCGTACAACGGAGTAATGACACCAATACATGTCATCACACTCTGGCGTGGAATACCAATGTGGCAGCGTTATGAAGTTGAACATAGAGCTAACGCACGGTGATAAGGGTGACCATATCCTTGCGGCTCTTGATTCGTTTATTTTGTCCTGGCCGAATCAACATCGCATCATGAAGGGATCATTCACATGGATTCACCCGATAAAAAACGACAAAAATGAAAAATTACAGGCTTAAGTAAAAAAAACGATACCGTTCACGGAAAACCTATACATCTTAGTTAATTATATATGCAATACATATGCGACAATTTTGACAGGACGTTTAGAAATAGAGAAAACAAAAAGGCTGTGTCTTCTTTAAAGGAGCTGAAAATCAAATTTCAATAATATTTTTGATGTGAAATCACTTCAGTTGCCCAAAAGCTTTGCAAATAATTTCGAGTTTGTCATTCCCTGGTATTTCAATGGAAACAAATTAGATGGTCAGTCGTATATGGCAACGCATCCCGTATTAATTTTCACAATTGCGTTATAAGAACGGCACCGTAGACTGAGGTAAGAAGAGAGCACATCATCTGCATATATTAAGTCAAATATAAGTGGAGAGAGAGAGAGAGATATTTATACTTATAAAATATAAGCGAGCATATATCACCCATACTGTATATATATTACAAAATATTGTTGTTATTACGTGATTGTCAAGTTCGTCTATTCATTTTATTTCAGAACCAAATGGAAAAGGAAGCGAAAGTCAATTGTATGTCTGCACAAACCCAAGCAAAAAGCAAGCAAAAAACGTTTTTTTGCCATTTCATATCTTCGTGGGACATTTTGAGGGGGTATAAATATTTTTTATTTTTGGCAAAAAACGTTGTTTTGTGTGTTTTTGGGCAGTTTTATGGGCGTGGGTGTGTGTGTGTGGTTGTGGGGTGGGGGGGAGTGGGGTGGGGGGCGGTTACTAGCTCAATTCATTTATAATGACAGGTTATAGAAAACTGACATTTGTTCGTGAATACTGAACCAACTTTGATTTATGTTCACATGCCTCAGGTAAGCGATCATTTTTCCTGCACATTACAGCACCCAAAACAAAGTCCAAACTGACCAAAACTGTATAGCAGGTAATTTGGAAATTTCGACTGCGGTAATCTCAGATTTGCTGGAATAATCACTTTGTCATTAGCGGCGGAGGAAATTTACTCGCTTAGTAGAGGTATATGTGCTCTGCATTATCAAATTCACGAAGAAATTCAAGAAATTCAAGAAGAAATAAATTCAAGAAGAAATGATAAAATGATCGCATGTGGACGTCAACCGGGATCTTCCGAGCACGTTAAAGATCCATATGAATCTATTCGCGAGTAAGAGAAGGACAGGTTCTCGGATATTTCTTTGTGTCCTTCCCACTGTTTTGGGCGTCTCTAAAAAAATGTATACCGTAAAATAGCATTCAAACATTTTAAATACTTGGCCATGATATAAGACCTGACCATTGTGCACTTTATTTAAAAAAATAATCAACTTGTCTAAATATAGTCTGCAAATGAGTTGCGTTATTCGTCAATTCTGACGTCATGTGTTTACAACTGTATCACCTGTATATCGATAAAACTGAGGTATAAACTATATTCAAGACGATTTAGGTTAATTCTGTGTATGTGCGTGTGCGTGCGTGCGTGCGTGCGCGCGCGCGTGTGTGTGTTGGAGTGGGGTAGGGGGAGAGGGTATGGGTGGGGTAAGCAAGTAAAAGTAATCAATTATTGTAAATGTTCAGTTGCCCCGACCACCCACCAACCCATCCTCCCAACACCCACCCCACGTTACCTGAAAAGCTCCTACGCCAACATTGTTTTATAGTATTATGACAGATAACAGCTCAGTACTGGTAGTCATTTAAAGCAAAAGATGGGACACAGCATATATTTAATAGACATTTAGGGGCCTAAACATTTATATAAAGCTGAGGATATAAAATAAAAGATCGAGCTCAGTCTACTTTAATATTACTTATATTCACCAGACGATATATACATAGATGCTAGCCTGCCTTATATTCACCAGACGATATATACATAGATGCTAGTCTGCCTTATATTCACCAGACGATATATACATAGATGCTAGTCTGCCTTATATTCACCAGACGATATATACATAGATGCTAGTCTGCCTTATATTCACCAGACGATATATACATAGATGCTAGTCTGCCTTATATTCACCAGACGATATATACAAAAATTCCGAAGTGGACAGTAAACTAAAACATAAAGATATAAGACCCATTGCAAATAAACGCAAAAAGCAAAAAGCATTTTTCAAAGCCGTGGTGGAATGATTTGTTAAAAGAATTGTGGAATAAAACGCGGAAAACCGAGACTGCATTTCTTAAGTGTCAAGGCCCAAATAACGTAAAATCAGCGTTGCGCCACGAATACAAAGCATCAAGGAAGGCCTTCGATAAAAAAAACTCAGGCAAAGCGAGAGGCAATATTTTGCAAAACAACGGACACATATATCGAATATGCAAACTCAAAACCCCAAAGAATTCTGGCACGAGATTAATAAGTTAGGTCCTGGAAAAATCAAACATACCGTTGATTATGTAAAATTGGATGACGGTCGAGTATCACGTGATAAAAACGATATTCTGCAAAAATGGAAATCGGACTTTAGTTTTCTGTTAAGTGAAACGGCGGGTAACTTTGATGAACTTTGATGAACATTTTCTGACGGAAATACGCTATTTGACGGAACAATGGGAGCGTGACTACGAAGACCTGAATGCGAATTTTGAAAACCACGGCAACCGACCGGAACCAGAATCAACGACAAGCCTAAACTCAGCAATAACGTTGGCGGAAGTGGTCAAGATTGTGTCTGACGCAAAATTTGGGAAGGCCGTAGGCTACGAAAACGTACCGAATGAAATTTTAAAACTTGAAGGACTTATCCCCTTGTTACACAAACTATTCTGTGCATGCTTCGAATACAACATTATCCCGACAGCTTGGTACAAAACTATTATACACCCGATCCTGAAAAATGGCAAGAATCCAGCAGATCCCTTAGGGCATAGAGGAATAAACCTAATGTCGACAATTGCTAAACTGTTTAATGGAATTCTCAACGTAAGAATAGTAAACTTTTTAAACATGAACAACATTCTTTGTGAAGAGCAAAACGGTTTTCGTAAACTGAGATCATGTCTTGACCATATTTATTCTCTTACCACCATTATTCGTAGTAGAAAGTTGAGAAAACAGCCTACGTTTCTGTGTTTTATAGACTTTGCCAAGGCATTCGATTCAGTAAATAGAGAGTGTCTCTGGTTTAAATTATTAAATGTCGGCATTTCTGGTAAAATGTACAATATAATCAAATCTCTGTTTAAAAGCATAGAAGCATGCGTACGAGTTAATAACATGTTAACAGACTGGTTCTCGGTTAACTCCGGTGTTGTGCAGGGAAATAATCTCGCACCTACAATATTTTCGATATTCGTTAACGACATTGCATCAGAAATTAACACTGGTGTTCAACTTTTAAATGGAGAACGACTCAGTTTACTGATGTACGCAGATGATTTTGTTTTAATAGCGGAGACACCAGAAGACCTTCAAATAATGCTAAACACTCTTTACAACCGGACAAATAGGTGGCGCCTTGCAATTAACACTGACAAAACCAAGGTCATGCACTGCAGGAAACAAAACAGCAAACAGACAGACTTTCATTTTAAATTCGGGGACTTAGATATTGCAGCCGTGAGTTCGTACCGTTATCTGGGATTTGATATAAACGAATCACTTAATTACACACATGGTGTGAAAATACTTAACGACGCAGGCGGCAGGTCACTCGGTGCGCTTACGGCCAAGCATTTTGCAAACAAGGGATTTAATTTTAACACTTACGAAAAACTATATAATAGTACAGTTATTCCGGTCAACGATTATGCCGCAGGTGTGTGGGGCTATAAACAATACGATGATCTGGACAGGCTGCAACACAAAGCCATTCGAACATTTCTCGGTGTGGGAAGGCAAACGTCATTGGCGGCTCTAGATGGAGATACAGGGTGGGACAGCCCACGGTTAAGACGACACTGTGACATAATTCGTTTATGGCACAGACTGCTAAGGTTACCGCCAAATCGAATAGCCCATCGTGTGTTAATGTGGGACCTTAACAACACTGTACGTTTAAGAGACACTTGGTGTTCAGATTTGAAAGTCATACTAGATGAATGCAACATTGTCAACTTTTTTGAAATTGACATCGTTAAAAATGTGTCTCTTCGTTATTTATTAAATATTGTTAAAACAAAGTTGAAACAAAAACTCACTACGAATTGGCAAGCTGATGTGATCAACTCACCAAAACTAAGGACTTATAAACAGTTTAAAACCGACTATACACGAGAACACTATTTAGACAGGCAGTTGTCGTTTAAACAGCGATCAGCCATTGCTCGTTTCAGATGTGGTGTTTTCCCCCTCGCTGTTGAGCTCGGTCGATACAGACGCCCCACAGTACAGATTGAGAACAGGCTATGTAAAACGTGTGATGAAAGGAAAGTTGAAGATGAAACGCACTTCCTGGTAACGTGTAAATATTACCACGAGCTTCGAAATAAACATTTTGGCGATACTGGTGGAACTGGTAGTGACACTGATGTTTTCAACACTATAATGAAAAATGTAGATTGTAAAATATTAGCAAACTTTTTAATTGAAGCATTTGATGAACCTATTGAACTACTTAAACGCTAAGACAGAACAATAACTGTGTGTGTTAAATATGATTAAAGGCGTATTTATGCATGATACACTCTTAACTGTCATTTAACTGTATAAAAAATAGAATCAGTATTCCAAGCTGTAAAATCATTATATAGGATCTGATTATGACTATACAAGGAACAGTTCTACAATAACAGAGTTTCAATCAACTGAGTGTATAATACATTGGTTAAACAGAACGTTTGTAACAGTTAATATTGCCAGGAAGATGGCAATGAAATAAACACTCAATGACCATTATTTGTTAAAATGATAGTGCTTCGTAAGCCTCTGCAGGCTGGCTGTTTATCTAATATTGCTTTAATGTTGTATTACATGTAGATTGTTGTAAACAGGTTGCACTTTAATAAATAATATATATATATATATACATAGATGCTAGTCTGCCTTATATTCACCAGACGATATATACATAGATGCTAGTCTGCCTGATATTCACCAGACGATATAAACATAGATGCTAGTCTGCCTTATATTCACCAGACGATATATACATAGATGCTAGTCTGCCTGATATTCACCAGACGATATAAACATAGATGCTAGTCTGCCTTATATTCACCAGACGATATAAACATAGATGCTAGCCTGCATATACTATGCAATGGTTAGTTTATTTACGACAGAAAACATACTCCGACCCTAAGTGTTATACATGTATCGGTGAAGAAGCGTGTATACATTACGTTAAACAAAATGTAGTGTCCATATTGTAAAGGATGCGATACTCTAAAACAAAATTGATGTTTATGCATGCAGCTGACTCATAATTTGTTCTAACCGCAAGTATTATGTGATTGTGAATAGATACAAGGCGTGGACTTTCTTAAAACGTATTTATGTCGATCTTCTGATGGAAAACATACGGACTTTCTCTCCCCTTCGTCAACATTTCCTGGCATTGGCGATACTTGTTTAACGAGCATCATGTTATTTATCATTCATTCGGTAAATGGGAAGAAGCAAATTAACAATAACATATCGGCGTTCCGTGAAACAACTTAAGTTGGAAAAAGAATATAAATAGACTGACAAATGCCAATAAAAGCAAAGGTCCTACCTCACGAATTTTGTCACAAAACAATCTAGGATAAGATGTTGATTCGGCCAGGATAAAATCAACGCATCAAGCGCCGCAAGGATACGGTCACCATTGTCAAATATACAAATATACACCGTCGTGATTTGACTGGAATATGCTAAACGCGACGTTAAACCCCATACATGGATACATACATATATACTTACTTGAATTTTAATCAATGACAATAACCCTCATATAGAACATTCAATTTCACTGTAAACGAACATTGTACATTTTTATAATGCATAATAGACAAAGTGCGTATTTATTAAAATAAAATATGGTATATATGGTATTTGTGGGAAACGGTCTCGGTCGATATAGCCATGACATAAAACACACTCAATTTGAGATAATAATATAATGAGTTGTTTTCCACATTACTCTTGCGGCTGATTGCAATTATTTTCAGTATAACGTGTTTTCCCATATTATATACAATGGCGAGTAATAAAACATAAGCCGTGTCTGTCGGAAATAACGGAAACAATATTCTATGAAACCTTTCAGGAAATCTAATTCTTACTGAACTCCTGCATATTACGCTTCTATAATATATTGTCATTTCTCATGCATTCTTCATTGCGTGCTTTTTCTGCGAACATTTTTTTATTAATTTTCACGCACAATTTAATAATACATAAATAAGTTATGTATTACGAAAACAGAAATTTCATTAAAAAATCAACAACAACAAAACACCTTACTTTTCCAAATCGGTTAAGAAATAAAAAATAAAAAGTCAAAGGCCATATTTGTTTTTAATAGGACATTTTCAGTTCTTCGATAAAGCTAAATTAATACATCATTAACGTTTTATAGCAAAAACGCAAAGCTAACTAAAGTTATTTGTGACTACTGCCCCAAACAACAAGGAGTTTACAAACGCCATGTAAACTCTCTATCAAAAGTATTTTAGTGTAGAAAATTTCTTAAACGATTTTCAAAGTAACGTATTGTATGAACCGCTGAAATATCCAGTTCCATCGATATATAATTCATGTAAACCATCAAAGGTGTACTAGATGTTTTTAAACTCAAACATCAAGTAGTCAAGTAGTATGGTTGACAAAGAATCGGCTTCCTGTTTTCTGTCGATGAAATCTACAATACAGATGGAAAATAGTGAATAATCAATAGGGAGACAAGGCATAAGCGTCAGCAGTAGCCATACATATAGAGTCGACTAATGGGTCAACATCTCTTCTTCAACATCATTACAAAATAGGTTTAGGCATGATCAAACAAATGAAGAAGAGCAATTAGCAAATTGATATGGAATGGGTCTGTATTGATGATATTTGTTTGATTTAGACTTCAGTTGTATTGCTGTGTTGTGAAAAACGTATTTATTGAATGCAATGGACGAAAATTCTTGAACAGTAAAGAAATATTTTAGATCATATTTCTTATTAGGCAGATTGCGTAATAAATGCAGGTTCATGATTTGGTGATATCCCTCCGTCTGCCCGATCGTCCGACTGTCCGTTCATGACGGCAGTAAATTGTTCAATACGCGATATCATGAATGTCACGAAAGTTGCTTAAGGCTTTGATTGCACACAATCCCGGATAGTTCCAAATACATGTATTTATAAATGGTGAACATGGTCGCAAGAAAAACACAAAACATATTAACATGTTAATAAGTTTATCAAAAGAGGTTATGACCCTATCATTTTGCAACGCACTGTATGTTTAGCGATTGACACATTTAAATTTCTCTAGTATGCTTTCCTATTTGATTCTACGATGACTGGATAGATTGTGGACCTATGATGACCTCTACATAAACCCTTAAAGGACGGTAGTGTTTGATGCTTGTCTTCTGCCAAGTCATTGAGTGCTTGCTTTGTGATTTTCTAGGCTTCTGATTTTTTATAACTATATATACATAATCAGCTATGTGTTACACTTATATTGCCACCGTTTCATGCTGTCTTGTTTGATAGAGAAGATAACCTGGCGGAATATCTTTATTTATACCGTCCCGTTTTATTGGGATGACAATAGGGTAAGAGTAAGATTTGATGCACCCAAGAACCTGCTTTAAACCATCAGCGGCATTGACCACTGAGTGTTCCAATGGCGGAAGACCTTTTGTCAACACTTTTATTCATCTTTTGTAATTATTGTTAGTTTCTTGGCGTGTTTTTGGTTGACTATGGTACATGTACTTGAAAGATGTTGCATTTCCTGTTCGACTTTTATATCTACTTTTAGTCCACCAACATGATGTTTACGGAAACAAATTTATTTAAACAAGCGTTGTGTAAACTGCTTTGTGCCTTGAAAACAAATGCTACACATTGTTATTACATAACTGTCTTAAATTTACATTGAACTATGAATGACGTAATTTTAGTATCACACAAAAAATGTTTATAGTGATGATATAACTTTGTCGGAACTACTTTCTTAACTATTTGTTAAAAACACACTGGTTTAAAGTTAAAATATGTTATGTCACTCGAGGAACTCGAGGTAAATTGTGGTAATTTGGTTAAAAAACTCGTCCTTCGAACTCGTTTTTTTAACCAAATTACCATTTTTTTCCCTCGTGACATAAATTCAGTATCAAATTTATGCTGTTAATTATTCTCTATTTCTTCAATTTTTCAAACACAATAAAGTTAAACTACTGTTTCGACTTTTCTGGGGTAACTTTGCAAAACCAAATCTGATTCTGAATAGAACACATTTATCCCTTTCACTTAGACAAATACGTTATTGATAAGTTGTACGAAATGCTGGGTCTCTCCTCATTATGGTTAACATTAATACATATTAATATGTGTTATTCATCTTAGTTTGTATCTAATAGTGTCGTGCAGAAACGCATGCTAAATTGATTTTTGTTGCATCAATTAATTTTGTTCAATCATTGCTATAGAGTTTAAAGCATATTTATAATGCAACTATTATGTAACACTTGCTCCATTGGCTAACGTCTCAAATTTGCGACCGTAAAACTCCTAATTTACCGTCTGAAAAATATGTGACGTCACATAACGTTGATACAAAAATATGCTGGCATCCATGAATTTGAGTTTTCATAGGAAAACAAGTGGGTATGCATGATTTTATATTCGTAGCTTTTGAATGAAAAAAAGCATTAGAATCGAGATAACCATGCTCAGATTTTCAATCTGGGTTGGTATGTGGTTGGTTTTACGGTCTAAAATTTCAGACCGTAAAACCACTCACATACCGTCCCAGATTGAAAATCTTAGCATGATTATCCCTTAAATGCACAATTACATTACGGGAAGATAGGTCAACCACTACAATCATACTGCCAAAAACCGTCCATTTATTGTTTAAGGGACGGGTACATTAAATATCCACAGTAGTGTAATGTCAGTTTCACAAATATATAGGTGTGATGGCAACTAGTCATTGTCAAGGTGGTGAATTTCATTCCCTTAACATTTATTTTTATATTCATATGTACATGATACTATTTGTGTTATACTTATATTGCATATTAATGCTGCTTAGTCTGTTAGAGGGTATAGTATTGAGTGATTTTATTTTATTTACGCTGTCCCGCAGTTAGGTTGAAATAGGATAAGGTTGAGTTCAGTGCATCCTAGAACCTGGTTTAAACCCCAGTGACCGTTCCAAGGCGGTACCCCTATTGTAAACCCTGTTAAGTTCGTGGTGTCGCATTTCTTGCTTCTATTATTCATTTTGTTTGTTGTTTGTTTGGATTATCTGTGTTCTGTGATTTCTGTATTAACTGTTCGACTTACTTTTACAAGTAAAGTGTCTATCTTACAAGCGTTAGAGTAATAAATATAATTGCTAAGTATCTGGTGCACAACACAAATCGTTGATGTTTTCCACTGACAGCGATCATAATGAGTTAATTAGCAAAATCTAAATCCCGGTGAAGTATGAGTCATGAGGTTGTATGAACTCTTTGGAAGACAAAAATAGTACGATAGTGGACATTTGGAAATGCCGAACACGATAAATTAAAAATTAATATATATATTTAGTATCGGTTTGATTAAGACATTTCATGAACGGTATTAAAAAATGCTTGATACCGCTCATGCCTTCTATCCCCGGGTTGAACGGAACTCAATATTTCAGTATTTTCAATATCAGTAATACCAAAATTTGAGCCATCCCGAAGGTGGTATGCATATGGGGGTGAACTTTGAATAATGTTTTATTTCAATGTGTGTTCGTGCATTTGTTTATGATAGCGTTCTTTAAAGTGTTAAAGGGACACTGTCCGTAACTTTTAGCTTATAAAACACCCAATAATTATGTTCGCAAACATTATACACTAAATATTATTCAATATTTACTAATTAAAAGCAAGATTGTTTAACGGAATTCAATCGCGGTACAAAAAAAAGCAAATCCACTTCGTGGGTTTGAACTCGCAGCCCAAACTAGCAGTAAAAATAAGTGTGCGTGAGCGTAAAATTGTCGGAACTTACTCCCGACTGAGCTAAGCGGGCTATACATATTACGCACTACATACTATGGTGAAAACCTAGTGCGCTATGGAAGTCAAGTGAACGCATAAAAGGTAAATATTGTGGGTCCCACTTTATTTACATTTAATAATTAAAACTTTTTTTTTTCAAACTCACGAATGTATTCCTACATAGTTCTTAGGGTCTATCCTCATGTTTTCATGTATACATTTTAATGAATAAAAGTCAGACAATTATTTGGTTATGCTCAATATCTGCTTACTTACGGACAGTGTCCCTTTAAATACCAGTAATTCTCCATGTTCACATAGTTTAAATCGTTCCTTTGTAAAACAAATAATAGAAAACTAAAGAATTAGTGATCATTTTTAAATGCGATTAAGTATATTGAAATGGAATTATACTAACGCATTATGCTATGTGCTACTTCATATACGGTGTATGCATTTTGTAGCAGTGTCCGCCAGTTAAAAAACACACACACGAATATTTGTCTGTGCTCAAGGATCATGTATTATTGCAATTGATAACATGTATGTACACATTGTAAGGTTCGTGGCATCGAACCTCAATGGACTGATGACGAGATGGGATAAAGTTCTTCCAACGTTTCATTTTTGGAGAACGATAGACACATATAGTGCAATGTCATTGTATAAAATTACTACAGTCATCGCAGACAGAAAAAGCATTGTCTAATAGCGGTTTTCGTTTTTCTTTATACCTAGAGCAATTTAGGTTCGCATGTCCATAATTCTAATTATCAATTGCTTTTTTTACGAATAGACATACGCCATTAGCTTCTGTTATGTTCTCATAACGGCACGTTTCTATTCTCAGACGTGCTAAACGACATGAATTTGGTGAAAGAAGACATGTGTTTTTACTGGCGGCCGTAAAACGTCGCCCCGACTACAAATCAACAATGCTACTTTTTCTGCTCGATTTTTATATCTTTATTTACTGGTATTTTGGGATCATCAAGCCCATTCTGTGTTGCTTTAAAGTAGAATATCGCTTAAGTCGGTGCTAGGAGTCGTGAGACGTGTTGGATATTATAATTAACTCTCATGAACAGACTCAATAAAACCGAGTCTGCTACTTTTTTTCTCTTGTTTGTGTTTGTTGCTTCCAAGGGATCACCTTTGCAGTATTTATTGATATGTGGTAAAATGACGTAAGACTGAACTCATTTAAGAAACATGTCAGTATTGTTAAACAATGCTACATTCTCAAATAATGTACTAATTCTAGTCACACATTATGCTCTTTTTCCAATGTACAGACTCCCTTAAAGTTGCGGTACACTAATTGCTTTTCCGTGGGCCACACTGCAAACTTTTCCGAAGACAAAACATAAAACTAAACATACAAATTCAAAAAGATGTGTCTCATTTTCAAGGTAAGTCCAAGTCCAATGTTCTAAAAGTTAAAATTCAGCATGTTTCCCCAACAAAACTTTCCATGGGGGCCGCCATATTTGTTTACATGCAAAACCGCAGTAAAGATTTACCTGTTTTTGAGTGGGGGTTAATCTCATAAATACATTTGGTAAAAATAAATGCTCTCATTTTTTTTTTAATGAAATTAAAATTAAAATTTTATTTATTAATGTTTTAATTTTTGTGACATTTTACTTCTGGCTGAGGACACTCCCGGAAAGGAGTGTGGCCAAGCACATGCTATATTTAGGATACCGCAACCTTAAAGTTCGGGCTATGCAATCACCAAAAGTGCTATATGAATGAAGTTGAAGGGAAATGCGTATGCGTACATCCGAAGCACTTAAAATGTAAGAACAATGTCTAGATCCAGATGCATGCATACGTATATTGTAAATACACAAAAGACCTAAGCAACACTGTGGTTTAATTATATTGTATTAGTTATGAACACATCTCAAGAGGTGGTTTCATCAACAGAAACACTTAATTTATAATACGTTTACAGCTTCAGTGTGTTCTTTAAACCATGCTTGGTCGTGAGATGTAACGTAACATTAAGTTTTTTTAAGTTTGTTTTGTAACGAAGTGAAGAAATCATGCACAAAACATATTTTCCTGTGAGGTTTTTCTCAAACATCCACGATTGCACTATATTGTATAAACATAATAACACAAATAAGTACATTTTCTAAAATCGCGAGCAGATAATTGTTGGGAGATTAGCTGTAGTGTACACAAGAATAAGGTAATCACCGACACACTGACAACAATTGTTTTCCTGTAAGAGCGTGTTTTTTCCTTTAACAAATACGTATGGTTTAGTACAATGTTTCTCTTAATTTTTGTGAAATTAGATTCCACAATAAGACTAAAGTGGAGAAGGCTAATGTTTGTGTTCATTTATGTGAAGCGTGGTGTATGGTGACGTGTTACTGAAGTAGCTTGCAGATTATAGTATACTATGTGAAACTAGATTTACGGTGACGTGTAACTGAAGTTTCTGAGAGATTCTGTTATATTTGTTGAAACTAGATTTGTGGTGGCGTGTAATTGAAGTATCTTACAGTTTCTGTTATATTTTGTGAACAAACGTTCACATTCATTTCGTGATGGCTTACCGTTGAAGTAGCTTAATGTGTTTGTTCTATAATGTAAAATTACACATACGGTGACGTATACTGAAAGGAAAAAGAAACGCAACTCGGGAATTTCCGCTGTATATTGTCTGTACAATATGCTGCTGTTAATCGGATGGTACATTTTTACGTTAAACCTTTCCTTTGAAAAAAACCTTTCCTTTGGGAAAAAAAGAAAAAACAACACATAACACAGCAAACAGTATTCCCTCAAAATTTCCTTATTGACAGAGTACGCGTTTGGCTCAAGCATATAAACAAACTTAGGATGCAACATTTTGCAAACTCTTTACGTTAAATACAGTACTGAACAGGCTCAATTTTTCAAAGAGGTAATTCAACATGCGTTGCTACAAAGGGTACTTTGATTAAAACGTCACAGTTGTGTCCTTCCTCTAACTAGCTGCAGCTTTGTTTTTACAAAACATCTTGGGATTGCTTTGGAATATTATGTGGAATTAAGAGTGCATTATATACAATATATAGAGGAAATTCAGGAGTTGCGTTTTTTTTTCCTTTCAGTATATAATTAAAGAAGCTTTATGTTTCTGTTACATAATATGAAATTAGATTCCATAATAAAATTAATTAATTTTTCGCGATCGTGTAGTCGAGTTGAGGACTTTAAAATGCTTAACCTTTGTATAACTGAAAAGCTACTCTATCAGGGCTAACGCTGCTATAAACTTCGAAAGGTATTATTGTAACCATGATATACTCTTCTGAAACAAGGACTATCACCAGCTGATTTCTACAAAGATATGATCTACAAACTTCGTAAGTTGCTTGGTCAAGATAATTTTCATACAAGCATCATTAAACCGAGATTATGACCCTATCATTTTGCAAATCACTGCATGTTTAGTGGAGCGTCTCCGTGGCCGAATGGTTAACGACTTTGGGTTGTAAACCATCGCCTTTCACCGCTACGGGTTTGAATCCCACTGGGAGATCGACTTGTAAGTAAGGAAGTGTCGATTCTTACCGATGGTGTCCAGTACTGGTTCTACCCAAGAAAAGTGGGTGGTCTGCCTCCACCACAAAAAATAAATCGACCATCATATATATATAACCTTACATGTGTTGAAAATGACGTAAAACACAATACAAACAAACACCAACAAAAGTATGTTTAGTGGTTAAATCACCATTTGAAGATCGCCATTATGCTTTCTTCTATGACTGCAATGACCGGACAAATTATGAAACCTATGCAGGCGTCTACCTAAATACTGAAAGATATGATAAATTTTAATATTTACCTGCAACCTTATATTGTGGTGCCCTTAACGGTTTAGTTTTTGTTGATCAAACTTCTGCCAAGTTAATGAATACTTGCTTTGTGACTTTTTATGCTTTCGCAGGTGTATGCAAGATCATCTTTTTGTTTTAGTTATAGTACCTATTAATGCTGCCAGGTTTGTTAGAGTATATAGCTAGCGGGGATTTCTTTATGTGAACTGTCCCGTTTAATTGGAATTACATTAGGGCAAATAGGGCAAGATGGATGTTTGATGCATCCTAGAACCTTGGTAAGCGTTCCCACCACAACGCCGAAGCGACCATTTTGCCACCGATCGTTCCGTTGTGGTACCCCATTTGCCAACACTTTGATGTTTGTTGAGTAGCATACCTTTTATTTCTCCTTGTAATTGTTCAGTGAGAGCTAAATTACTTCTACTTTATTCCTATGTTTCAGTTTTAATTCCACAATACGATTTATGGTGACGTAGCTTTACTGTGTGGCATTTCTCAATAAAACGCATGATGGCGCCGGAGAAGCGTTGTGTTTAGCTCCACAATTCCACATAAAGCTCTGTGTATAAGCTGTGTTTACATGTATATATCTCTCACATGTATTGTCCTGGCTCAACTTAATTTGGCCATGAGCTTCCTTATAGTAGTATCGTAAAGGCTGTATCAGTAAATCTGGTTCCTCTACCCCTGGCATCTCATGGAACCCACATTCTGATTAAAATGTGCAATATCCCTTTTAACATCGAATTTAACTTGAAATCTGTGTTTACAGGTCTATATCTTTCACATTTCATGTCCTACCTCAAGTAAATTTGGGCCTGAGTATTCTTATAGTACTATCTCGAGGGTTGCCAAAGATATTCCGGGCTTCCATGGAACCAGAATTGTGATGGCCCATAAAATCTGCAATAAACGCAGATCAAGGTTTGTGTGTAAGCTGCTGTGTATATCCTCTCTTAACCTATTTGTCTTAGCTTAAACAAAGTTTGGGTTGGGATTTCGTATGTCCGTGGAGTCCAGCTTAACATAGCTAATGACATTTAAAAATAAGTTGATTTAGGTAAACATCCAATCTGTTGTTACTGACCCTATATTTTACATTTCTTATTCTTACCTCAATCAAATTTAGGTATGGATCTCCTCACCCCTCCACCACAACAAGCAACAACAACCGTCTTTCTACCGAAACCCGATTTGTTCTACATAGTTTTGTCGTTTTGTTTATTTATTCTTACACCTATAACTATTATGTATGCTGCCCATCGAAATCACAACACCGAACCCATCATCAAGACGAGTTGCTGTTTGGGAGTGGTCATGTGGTGCACCACTATGTTTTGTATATGCTGTTTCAAAATAAAAACAAATATAGATATAAAAATCTCAACCATTTTTTTTTGGCTGTTGGGTGGCGGGAGGTGGGGTTTGGGAGCCAATATGGCCCACCCACACATTAGTAAATAAAGTATCGTAGGAAATGAGCAAGCATGTTCATAAAGGTAAACTTCCAGCAATCAGTACTGTTATTCATTCGATCTTTGGAGATCGCTGAGCCCGATACTTATATTTAGTTATCGGTGGTACATTTTCAATTTCTTTTGTTTTTTTAATATTTGATTCGGTGGTTCCACTACTCCGGCCGATAATAGGCTCTGGGTATTGTTTTACAACTCATAGGTTAGGTTGTCTGCTTTTTATACGCAGGCATCATAACCGCTTCTCCCAACTAAATTCCATTATGTTTATTTCGATCTTCGGGGCATTTCATTTTTTATATACTGGGACCATACGCCGTACGACATGGAGAAGACGTATGCTCCATGTCCACCGCCATATGCATGCCATCTTCGGGATGGTTAAAATGTTGTGCTGTTTATTTTATGAATATTGAGTTCTGCTCAACCCGGGGCTAGAGGGCGTGAGCGGTAGCTAGCATATTTCACTACCGCTCATGAACAGTCTCAATCAAACCGAGACTGCAATATTTCGTATGTGTCTTGCTCGGCCGTTTCCAAAGGTCCATTATCATACTCTTTTCACTCTGTTGTGAATGAACATATATGTTTGCGCTTCTTATTCAGAGCTCAATAATATTGCAGCATAGGTCCCCTTACATGGGGAGGCGTTGGGTGATCTATCAAATTAATTTTGGTGGTGGGGGCGGAGTGTTTTTTCTACAAAGATAACTAATCCTCATCAAATAATTTAAAACAGAGTAGATATTCTGTGTTGTAAATCTTACACTGTGGTTATGGTGCATACCGCACACCTAAATCCCCACGCCCTTTCCAACCCACTCACCCACAAACCAGTCACCGAGTTGTTAAAACAAGGATGTTACCTGTTAACTTTAAAAGGTTCACGGCCCCAGCGTTTTGTTGTGGGTGATGAATGGCCGAGTTGTTAAAACAAGGATGTTACCTGTTAACTTTAAAAGGTTCACGGCCCCAGCGTTTTGTTGTGGGTGATGAATGGGAGCTCTAATTTATTTGAAAACAAAATGCACGTGTCTGTGTTACACCACACATACTGTCATCCCGCAATTTGCTATTTTACATTATTTTCTATTGTTCTAACTATATTGTACACCTTTGCTGATCTCAGTCACCACCGACCCCCATCCAACCATGCCATTCCCTCATTTTACCCACATTTGTCTGCGTTTGTGATATTGTCCATAGGCATACAATGCATAGCCATGTATATCTCTATCATCGACCCACTCTTCCTCGAAATAATACCTGGTGCATTTCACAAGTTTATGCTTTGTGTATTTATATTGTTTAAGGGTATATATTTTCTAATGTCAATCATCACCCCCACCTCCACACCTTCTGTCCCCTCACTAGAGACCCTACACACTCCCCACGACACACCGATACACACTCCCCCAACCATACCCCTCCCTCACATCCTTATTTCTTTTCTTTAAAAAATCTCTTTTTCATGTGTTAGCATTTCTCATGGATATCTCTCTGCTATTTCTTTATAGATTGCTTATATAAAAAGAGATTCTACTTTCTCTGATTGTATATCAGGTGTATAAATTGATTTTCTCTATAAAAAAAACAGGAATAGTCGAGCAATGCTCGTATTATGTTATAAAATGTAAAATATAGTTTTACAACAAGACGAATGGTTACGTTCAGTTCATCACGTGGTCCGAGTATTAACTTTCATACCCCATCCAACCCCTTCTTCGAGAAGGGAAAACGGGGTTGGCTAGGGTATCAAACAAAACCTTAATTTCGGCTTAAAAATCCGCATATTGTAAAATTAAAACATTTAATATGTAATTTTAAACAGGTTATCACAATTTTCAGTAAAATGTTTTTAAACGTGTTTTATTGCCCAGATATCCGTTATAAAATCCTGCAAATATAACCTATTTCATCGCTTAATGGAATTAAGGCGGTACCACGTTAAGTAAAGTAGCAAACAGATGCGATGTATTATGTGAAATTAAATTCCACAATAAGACGACGGATGGCTACAATTAAAGCTGCTTACAGTTTTTTTATATTATCTGAGATTAGATTCTGCAAAACACTAATGGTGAAGTACAACTGAACAACATTTTACGTTATGTAAGTTATAAAAAGAGCCAAATCAAGCACAATGTCTAGAAAAGGTAGCATTGATGTATCAGTAAATATGTTTACTTAATATTCCACAGAGTAGTTGACTTCATAATGGCATAGAGATCGCCTGAAAAACAAAGTGAAATGCCTTGTTACAAATGATACTAGCACTGCTTATCCAACCATTATATATATACTGAACCAAACAGCTAACGCACCAGTAGAAAATACCTTTAATATCTCAATAATAACAATCAATCAATAAATCAAAACAAAACAAAATTCTTGTCAATAACGACTGTAAATTAAAATAAATCATTCAAATCACTTGTCTCCAACGGTACCAGTCGCCATATAATAAGTTCATACATTAAAGGTATTGTCTACTGGTGCGTTAGTTGTTTGGTTCAGTATATAAATAATATTTCTAAACCAAACCTAAAACCATGACGTAAATAAATAAACGGTTGTTTAAATCATGTGTGTTTCTCAGTAAAGTGCAAACACGCAATTCGTTAGAAATAGTTTCTCACTAAATCAATGATGTTAGGGCATCTTAATTAAAATTTCCATGTAAACGCCACACTATAGTATCTGGCAGCTTTTACATAAGTTTGTTACATTAGGTACTAACTCATTATGGCCTTCGGGTTTAGACAATGATGCCGCGATGACCGACTAGATAGGCTAAATCTGGAGATCACGGGTTCGAACCTTACCGCGCCACTGAGTGTCTTTGGTGTGTGAGGCAAGACACTTCATGTTGCGTAGGATGGGGACATACATCAGGCGATCTTATGTTTTAAAACTAGCCTGCGGGCACTTAAACTAGCCTATTCAATAATACGAGCAGGGCATGATAACCGAATTACTATGCATTTTTTACGGATCAAAATAACCTGAATAATATGTTGGTGAGCTTTTAAACAAAAATTAAATTAAATTAAACACTAACTACTTGTAATGCGTAATCAAAAATAAAACTTATTATTGTTAACATCGCTGTTTAGCTATTCCTTTTTTATGATCTTATACTATGTATGAGTCATTACTGTTATTATTACTGGTCATTTGGGATCATCCAGCTCATTATAGGTGGATACGAGGTAGAATACCGCTTAAGCATGTTAATCCGATGAAAGATGCTTGTGAGATGTTGCTTCTTACATTCCATTTCATGGACCCCCCAGTCGGTGGTTGGGTGATAAGAATTAACCGACTGCTCGTTACTTAGCAGAGGGATAGGACCCCCAAAAAAGTAACCCACCTGTTGACCGTGGGTGGCGACCCGTGTCGTTGGAGAAGGGAGTCCTGGTGGTTGAGGTCCACTTTGGTCCGGACTTCAACTAGACGGGCGGTCAAATTTGGCCCGATCTGATCTATCGATTTGTCACGCCTGCTATAGGAGATCCAAGCTTATTATTCAGACAGTAGCTGTACACTGTATCTTACTTACCTCTTATATTGTTCTACTTTAAACATTATATGAACAGGGTCTTTTATGGCGGTGGCCCAAGGGTTAATGATGTATTTCCAAACGCTATATGGCTATACTCGTGCCACCATTTAGGAGGAACATAGGTGCGGCTCTTTGACTTTTTAGTTAAGGGATTATGTCCGCTGGGTGGTATGGGGCGTCTGATGCGTTAGCTTTATATGCGTATACCTTCTACGTATTCTTGGCATTTTGACTGTTGAATATCCACAACAAATGTCCCCTTGTTGGACTCCGAGGTGGGTGAGAAGCGTGGAAGATGAATTCTTAACGCCCACCATGGCATCACAAAACGCACAAACTACTAACAAACGAAAAAAACAGAACATGAATCTGATACTGAGGAACCAGTGATCAACCAATCCTTTCCGCGTTTTCTCATTATCAAATCAGAAAGCGAGGAAAAACCTATTACAGATATGTCACTTTTGTAATCCAGAAAACTGTCCATGCCATTGCTGGACATGTAAAACAAATTCAAAACATTAAGAACAAAACTCTCCTTATTGAAACAGAAAACAAATCTCGCTCTGATAATTTACTAACAATTACACAAATTTTAAACACCAAAGTCAAATGCTACCCTCACACCTCTATGAACATCTCCAAAGGCGTCATCAGGTGCCCGGATCTCTGCGGAGTACCTGAAGAAGAAATTATCAACGAGCTTGCGCCACAGTTAGTAACTGCGGCTCGCCGAATAACCATAAAGAGGAATGATAAAATTATTAATACAAATTCTATCGTCCTCACATTAGAACAATAAAGGTGGCATATCTGCAATTACATGTTGACGCCTACATTCCAAACCCGTTACGTTGCTACAATTGCCAAGCCTTTGGGCACCATAAGTGCAGGTGTACTAAAGAAGACCATTGTGGTAAATGTGGCGAGTCTGCATTCAATCATAACGAATCAGATTGTCCTAACGCCCTCAAATGTACCAACTGCGGTCTTGGACATCACGCAAATTCAAAATTATGTGAAAAATTCAAAAAAGAAAAAGAAATCATAACAGTTATACACAAAACATTCCCTTTCCAGAAGTACGAAAACTGATTGAAGAAAAATATAAAATTTCAAGTCCGACCTCTTACGCATCTATTCTTAAAACAACAGCAACATACATAGAATGCAGGGATGCAAGTACGCAATACGGACCACAGTCAGATATTCAAAATACAAAGAATACTTCCTCAGTATCAAATCCAAACAAAAGTCAACAAATACAACTTAACAAACCAAAATTAAATTTTTCACCTAATCAAACTTTTTCATTTAAATCAAACACAAAATCGACAAGCTCTGGCAATGTCAAGAGCACGTCAATTTCTCAGAATTGGAAAGTGGTCAAACATGGAACGAATGATTAATGAGAGACTCGTTTGGTACCTGGAGTCCAACAAACTGAAAATAAAGTATCGAAGTGGATTCCGGCGCCAACGAGGCACAACAGACAATCTCATTCGATTTGAATCGTTTATTAGGGAAGCTTTCATAAAAAAAGAACATCTAGTCGCTGTATTTTTTGACTTGGAGAAAGCTTATGGTAATGCATGGAAGTATGGTATTATTAATGATCTTCATGACCTTGGTCTTAGAGGCCGATTACCCATTTTTATAGAGAAATTCTTAGATGATAGACAGTTTCGTGTCCGAATGGGTTCAACCCTCTCTGATATTCATGAGATGGGTGTTCCACAGGGCAGCATACGCTCTGTCACGCTTTTTAATATAAAGATTAACAGTATAGTAAAATGCATCCATCCAGGTGTGGATTGTTTGTTCTCTATATGTTGACGACTTTGTTATATGTTATCGTTCAAAAAACATGAATACTATTGAGAGACAATTACAGCAATGTCTCAATAAACTTCAGACCTGGTCTGATGAAAATGGTTTTAAATTTTCTAAATCTAAAACCAATTGTATGCACTTTTGTCAACTACGCAAACATCACGAAGACCCTCATCTAACACTTTACTAGTGGATGAGACACAATTCCTAGGTCTTAGTTTTGACCGTAAATTAACGTTTATACCACATCTTAAATACTCGAAAGCCAAATGCCTTAAAGCTCTTAACTTACTTAAAGTTGTTGCAAACACTTTACAGATCTCTAATCAAATCCAAGCTGGACTACGGCTCAATAGTATATGGATCGACTCGCAAGTCGTACTTGCATAATCCTATACATAATCAAGGATTACGACTCGCCTTAGGAGCCTTTCGTACATCACCAGCCGAAAGTCTATATGTTGAAGCTAATGAACCAGCAGTCTCATAGACGGGACAAATTAGCCCTTCAGTATACCATTAAATTACAATCTAACCCTTCAAATCCAATTTCGATACTGTTTTTAATCCTAATTATGAACCTCTTTTTGATCGAAAACCGAAGGCCATCCGGCCATTTGGTCTTCGCATTAAACCAAAATTAGCAGTCACTGAAATCGACCTAAACTTGATTGCCAAGTACAAAGTATCCACCGTAGACTTTGGAAACACCAACAATTATTTTTGATCTTTATAATAATAATAATAACAAATCCATGACAGATCCTACTATCTTTCAACGCAAATTTAATGAAATTAAATCGAAATACAGTAACTTTCAACATATATACACAGATGATTCTAAAGATGGAGACAAGCTTAAGGTAGCTGCAGCAGCTGTTGTTCACAAATATAGCATAAAGAGCCGCTTGCCTGACAAGACCTCTATCTTCTCAGCTGAACTTAAGGCAATTGAACTTACCTTAATTGAACTTGCCTTAAGTTTTATTCAGGAATCTGATGATGACCATTTCGTAATCTTTCTGATTCCCTTTCATCTCTTCAAGCACTGGGTAATATGAAACATGATAATCCAGTAGTGCTTCAACTTTTAGAAAAGTACAATTCTCTTATAGTTGATAATGTTATTATTTTCTGCTGGCTTCCAAACCATGTAGGAATACGTCGAGCTGATAGTGCTGATAAGGCAGCATTAGGTTTACATATATCTAATACCAAATTACCTTATACTGATTTTAAAAGTTGTATCAACACATATATTCGTAACTCTTGGCAAGCCGCTTGGGACTTGACGGTGAACAATAAAATCCATTCCATTAAACCGTTACTCGGAGAATGGCGTCCTTCTAGTAGACCCATTCGTCGAAAGGAAGTTGTCCTAGCCATGGTCAGGATAGGGCATACACGCTATACTCATTCATATTTATTACAAGGTGAGCAGTTGCCTGAATGTATATTCTGTTTTGCACCGTTAACGGTCAAACATATCTTGTTGGAATGTGTAGACGTTGATCCTATGCGAAAAAGATACTACACAGTTAATACTTTGAAAGAGTTATGTTATTTGATTCTATAGATTTTAGTCTTGTTTTAGAATTCCTTAAAGAAATCAGACTATATAAATCAATATAATATTTTCCTATATATGTTGACTTGTTTACAAGACTGTTGACGGGCATTTGTTGATTTACATATAAACATAGTTTTTTTGCTACCATATCATCCCTTATTTGTAGATATTTTTATCTTTATATGTTTACATTATTTTTAATTACTACTTCATTCCTCCATGCTTCATCGGTTTTTGCGTACAATATGTCCTATTTATGTGTTGACGTGCCGTAAAACACCATTCATTCATTCATTCATTCCATTTCATGGGCAGACTCAATAAAACCGAGATTGCAACTTTATTCCGTTGGTTCTGTTTTATGCATTTACTTGATGCAGGAAACTACATATAACTTTCAATAAGTGATATGCTATTTTTTGTGAACTCACAAATGATTTAGATTATTTCAGATGTTTTGATTCCTTTCTTTCTGTGTTTCTTCGAACTGCTATTACATGTATTATTGAAAAATCGCCGTTTGGGAAGAAATAAAGTAATTGAATGATATTACATATTTGTCTGTGGTTTGTTTAGGAAATACTGGGAATAGAAAAGCTATATCTACTCGTTTGTTCTACTGCGAAATATCTCCCAGTGGGAGATATTTCGCAGTACGGAACATTGCTCGGCCTTTTCCGTCAGTGGCGGGAACGTCAAATGACGTTCCGATTGTTTTACGGACGTCGTCGTCAGATTCCGCCACTAGGGAATACCGATTACGGAAATTAACGAAGAGTTCCACTTGTTTTGTTTGTATGACGTAACGTTGTCTTGGCTTTCTCGTGCAAACTGGTGTAAAAAGGCATGACTCATTAGAAATATTGATAAAATATCATTTTACATTATGTAATATATAGTTTAATAACCAGTGTTTTTGAGATACTGAAAATATCTCCATCAGTAGAGAAATAGCTCCGATAGAAGAACGAGTGCGGAGCCCCGATATTATTAGTTATTGGGTTTGTTACTGACCCCCTACAGAAATATGTGGGGTCAGTTAGATTTATAGGGGGCGAGGCGATAGCCGAGTCTCCCTATACATCTGACTGACCCCACATATTTCTGTAGGGGGTCAGTAACACACCCAATAACTGATTTATTGCATCAAGCACCTTTATTAAGGCAAACGCCGATATTTAATCCATTGTAATGGAGCGTCAACGTAATTGAGACGTTCGCGCAATTTGACGTCATGACGTTGACGTCACGACCGGTACAGTTTAAAAACATTATTAAATTTACTTATTATGTTTGTTACTGACACCTTAAAGAACTATTTGAATATGATTTAAACTTTGAATCGGAATTGTAGTCCATATTGTTTTAGTGACCCTCTATGAAATCTACTGACCCACTATAGAATAATAGAGGGTCACCATGTGACCGCTCTAATCCAATGAAATTCCTAGGATTTTGTACGAGGTGCAATAAAAGAACTTATATCGGGGCCATTTCTCTACCTCTGGAGATATTTCCCGTATCTCAAAAACACTGGTTATTAAACTCTATGAATTGAATGGATATCAATAATCCATTTATTGTAAACGGCACAACATAGGGAGCACACACCTACACAACATTTATATTTGTTTCTATTGATGTCATTCCCATACATCATACCTATATCTGCATTTGACAATACAGCTGCTAACGACATCAGACACATTGCCGTGCAGATTAACGGCTATTATTCTCTAAAATGAAAATCGAACAATTTAACAAGTCATACCGGAAGAAACCTGAATAATATGGCGACAGTCATTAGAAAATGAAGATTAATCAAATAATGACAGATGAAAACGAAGCACGTACATGGTACGTTCCGCCCACACAGAAGATGCTGGCGTTCAACCCAACAGTGTGGGTCATTGAAGACATAGAGTGATGTTCAGTGGCTTTCTATAAAGTGTAAATATAAGTCGACTCCTACAGAGTCGAATATTTCATATGGATATTGGATCCTTTCCAAGGGGGAAATTGTAGCATAAAAATACGATTTTTTTGGGAAATTTGCTTTAATCTCTAAATATACGTTTAATAAAAACAATAGAAAATGTTATACAATTCTACGATATTAATTGTCACAAATACACACATTCATTAAAAATGTCTTGTCTCCATAATGCAACATGCATGGCTACACTTGGCTATGCATGTGTCATCGTCAGTGGAAATGTTCTTCCAAACAGAAATGTGTTATTATGTAACTTGTATATGATTGTTTCTTTCAAATCAACAGGAAAACATAAAACGTTTAATTAATAGGATTACAAAACTAATTCATAGAAAATTCGTTGCATTAGGATATTCCAAGCACGAACGGTCATCAGAGAGCTCGGTATAATAGTCTAGACACAACTGACGATGCTGTCAAGAGACATACTATGTTACAGATAAGTGTGTATGAATGCCTCGAGGGGCACAGTCTGTGAACCTTAATGAATACAAAGTCTTTGTCGCTGCGGCATCGACAAATATGTTGTTGAGCGCCTTAAATAGCGCGAATAATAATATGACAAATCTCTCTATCACAGATCTGACAGTCATGTTTATCATTTTGAACATTACACAGATTTTACTGTGTATGCAATAGTAATGCAAATATTTCTATGTTAATAATGTGTAAGAGGTATATAATAAAAGGATCATTACTAGAGTAACGTGTTTTAGAGGTTAAAATCACCTCTCGTAGGTAAATGCCAGACCAGGATCACACTTGAGGCTGGCATTTACCCACTCGAGGTGATACAAATCCCATAACACGTTACTCTAGTAATAATCCTATTATATTAGTACTAATTAATCAGAAATCTAAAAGATGCACCGTATAGATTATTTATACAAATATATATTTCAAACAATTATATATATATTAAGACACAATCGCAAGAGGTGACGTTTGCGTTTGATTAATGCCAATCCAATAATATAAGTCGAAAGACATGTATTGAATTGGGTTTTATAGTCGCACCAACAGCTAAGGTCATATGGCGATTTTCCAGCTTCCATTGGTGGATAGATTCCTCACATAAAGATTTCTATGCCCATGTGGGATCAAAGCCACAGCGGTGAGGGGACAATACATTTCAAGTCAGAGACTCTTACCACCAGGCCACGGACGCCTTTTGAGAGACATGTATTACAGAAAGGGGATCCTTTGATATATAAGTATATACAAGCAAGGTTTTACGCAAGCGTAAAATAGCTGCCGAGAGACAAGAAGTTAACATAATCAGGGTGACTATACCACATGACCTATGACGTCATTATTGAAGAAAAAAATTGTAAACATTTACCCACATCGAAAGCTTCAGAGTGCTGTATTATTTTTTATTTCTTAACCATTTTCTACCAAAGAAATCGCATTTGAACGCAAACAGTGTACGCTACCCTCGACTGATATTATTTTTTTCTGAAAGTTGGTACTTTTGGAAAACACTTGGAAAAACTTCTGAAAATGCACCAGAACAAATTTGCTAATCATTGAAGAGTACTTTAATTTTGCGCATATTATGAACAAAACACATGCATATACCCCGTTTTTATCACATCAGGCAAGCGAAAGGTTTTGGGTCAAAGAACCAGTTCGCAAGAATTAATGCATTTTTAATTTATGCTAATCCGTAAAGTCGATTATTGTATGCAAAACCGTAAAGTCATTTGTGTTGTAAATTATCTAAAACTTTATAAAACCTATGTTTTCTGGACAGATACGTAGTCCTTGGTATATTCATTAGTCTACACTTGTTTAGATGAGTAACGGAAATTGGCGAACCAGTCTCGCATTTTTTACGGAAATATACGAGGTTTTAATCGTTATATAGTAGTAGGTACAAAAGTAATTTGTCGTATTAGAATTCCTTTACGGAAATAGACGAGGTTTACCGAACGTTTGAAAAGAGGAATTGTCCGCCATTTTGGTGTGTGGATACATTGTAGAAGTTTGGATACATTCAGGTTAGTATTCTGTATTTGTTCATTTGGTATTTATTTTATTGCATCTGTGCTACTGTAGTGGAAATGTTCAACAATATAACAATGTAATTCTTAGATGAAAATTATATCATCTGATTGCAGACTGGGCGCATCAGACTGTCGTGACGCATTCGGTAGCGTGGCGGATTTGTAAACGGAGTCCCCGGGTTCAATCCTCTTGTGGTGCCACTGAGTTTTGTCCGTGTGTTCTTGGGCAAGACACTTTCCATCAGCCTCGTCTGTCGGATGGGCTCTAGTGTTTCTTTTTGGTATTTTGGGAATGGGGGCGGGGTCCCTCCGGTTGGGAAAAATATAGTCGTGAGCGCCAAAATTGGGGCCAAAATTGGGGGGAAAACTGGATCTACTTGTCGATTCTAAAAAAAATTATAGTGGAATATAATTCAATTTAGAAATTTAATAGATATCTTCTTCTTTTCTGGGATATAGTCCTGCAGTTTATATTTCAGAAAACCTTACTAAACATAATACTGTTGAAGCGACCTTCTACCAAGATTGTTAAAGTCGATCCGTCAAAAACCATCGCCGCTGGGGCTGTGCGTATTTTCCATATATGGCTATATTACATGTCTTATAGAAAACTTTAAACCTCTCGTCTAAAACCAATTGCCAGATGTCGACGTAATTTTATAGAAATGGTGATTTGGTAACCATTTACCAATATTGTTCAAACTTGGTTGAGTCACTAAATACTATGACCGCCAGGGACGGGGCTTATTCTTTTGCTATATGGCTATTTTCCTATATGGAACCTTTTAAAAATTAATA
Source organism: Cyrtodaria siliqua (assembly GCA_037043455.1). Taxonomy (NCBI): domain Eukaryota; kingdom Metazoa; phylum Mollusca; class Bivalvia; order Adapedonta; family Hiatellidae; genus Cyrtodaria; species Cyrtodaria siliqua. The sequence goes on from JAWPHD010004021.1 coordinate 175,954, forward strand.
ATTTTCGCTTGTAAAGCCACTAGTCAAATTTTAAATTAATTTTATATAAATGGCGTTTTTGTGATCTTCTACCAAATTTGTTCTAACCGTTTCTTTTATGGCTATTTAGAAAAATCTTTACAAATATATTAAAATATCTTCTCGTGTAAAATCGCTGGCCAGATTTCAAAATATATTCATGTAAATGGTATCTGGGTGTCTATTATCCAGTAGTGCGATTACATGCCCTCAAGGGTCTCTTGTTTTAAAAGTTTACATAAGTAAAAGGGCAAGCTATAGGTAAGCCAAAGTTTAAATATTTAGGAGCAAGTGAACTTAAGCATTAATTTTCACTTCGCACTGTGGGTGGGTTAGATCAAATTAATTCACTTACTTTTAAAAATAAAAAATAAATAAATTGTTTTCTTAAGGATGTTTGCTGGGCAAGTTTTGACATCTTCAAATCTAAACATTGATGTAGGATTTAAGACGGTAACATATCAAATTGTAAGCAAATAAAAAATTTTCATATTATTTTCCGTCATTTGTGATAATTTTTTGTTGTCAACAAAATAGGGGGTATGGGTAGCTCTTAGTAGAATTTATTGAAAATGTCAAAATAACTCCAAAATGGGTGTAATTTAAAGAATTTTTAATAAAAAATCATTAGAAGCCTGGTGAACTATATATGTTTTTACTTGTTTTGAAAGAAATGTCATAGGACTTTGTCATCTACAAGTTTTAAAAAAAGTTGAGCATTAGAACCTACTTTTTTATCTTGAATAAATTAAGTTTTCAGTAGAAACAAAAGTGGGTGGGGTGCGGTCTATATATGTTTGCTTTTTAAAACAAAAAGACGAATGAGGATTACAATTGTTTTTGTATGATTTGAAGATATATATATATCCAATCGAAAATTATTTGTTGTTTTTCAAGAAACGTAATGTTATGAAAACAATTGTGAAAATTTTTCCTCTTTTTAGATATTTTGAAGTAAGAAATAAGTGACTTCTTAAATGACGTCTTGTGGATTAAAAGTGTGATGACCTATCCTTTTTTGATAATTTTGCATCTAAATGATACCAAAGAAGCTTTATATATGAATTTTAAAACAATCTCAGCACTACCTCCTTTAGTTTTAGTTGTTTTTGTTGTTGTTGTTTTTTGGGTTATTTTTGCAAACTTTACTTATTTTCCCATTATCATAATATCAGGCGAGGGTAGCGTAGCGTGCATTACTTGCATTATTGTATTAGTTTGTAGTCGTGATCATCATCGACGCTTGGTTGTAAATACAAACGTCTTGACAGGTTGTGTAGAAACAAATTTGAAACTGGCCGGGAACCACGTGACCATAAATCTTTTTTTCCCTTTTTTTTAAAAGTATTTCTGACCATCCGCGTTTAGTTCGCCGATATAATGATGACGTTTCCCTCTTTGTTTATATATAAATTTATTGTCTTTTTGACTTTCTGTGAATCTTGGGTAGGAGGTGTCTCAGACAATCAGAAATGTTACCAGTGTACCGGCAAAAATCCAACTTTGTTCAGAAGGACTGTTCTTGACGTTTGTCTTGAAAACAAATAAGCGTCGCAGATGATCTAGACTAATTAGTTTGACAACATTAAAAGTCGCAGGGCAATCTTTATTCGTGTCAAATTTCAAATTTAGAAACAGGCAATACATTGTACAATAATCAAAGAAAATACTCCTCATCATTATGATTATAAAAAACAAAATACTATATTTAGGTTAACTGAAACATTTAAATGTAAATTAAGAAACAGGTTATTTATGCTACTTGTCCATTTCTTTTCCAATGATAAACACTAATTAAGGTTAAAATGTATAAGTTTGACTATATTAAAAGTCGCTGAACAATTCCAATTTAGTGAAATAGATTTAACTTTATCTTTCAGAATGACGCATATAAATCTAACAAAATTGTCCATCTTTCTAAAAGAAGATAAAAAAAAAATGTAGTAAATTTCGGAAATGGTTATCTAGTCCATTACAATTCTTTCATTAAAATGCTTTATTTTTTGCATGGTATTTGAATGAAGATGTAGATAATTGACAGCAAAAAATAACTTCACAATTTTGCATAAAAAATTGTCTTGACGGATTAGCATAATTGAAAAAGTCATTAAGTCCGGCAAACTGGTTCTTTAACCCAAAACCCTTTCGCCTACCTGGTGTGAAATAATAATCGGAAGTTTTCGTGATACAAACAAGGTATATGCATGGATTGTTTTCAAAATATGTGCCGAATTAAAGTACGCTTCAAGGGTTAGCACACTACCAACTTTCAAAAGAAAAGAATATCAGTCGAGGGTAGCGTACATTTTTTGCGTTCGAATGCGCTTTCTTTGATAGAAAATAGTTAAGCAATACAATTCTTATCGCACTCTGAAGCTTTTAATGCGGGCGAATGTTTACAATTATTTTCTTCAAGAATTAGCAATAATGACGTCATAGGTCATGTGGTATAGTCACCCTGATAATAATATATCAAGGGGTCTTAAACAATATTTAAAAAAAGTAAACGTTATCACTGAGACATGAACACGCCACGACCGTTTTTTCTTACATTCTTCCCGATTTTTACCATCAGTTCTTCCTACCAAGCATTTTAAATCAATATGGGCGACCTCGCTTCTTTCTGTTCAAATACCTTGACATGCCTTACATGACATATTGATTACTATTCACCCTTGTAATATGACGTGCTAGAATAACACACCAGCACAGAAATACAAATGATCACATGTAAGGGATACGTGTGCTTTACAACACATATAAACTGTTCACTGTTACCATGTGTAATTATAAGATTGCGTTATCAAAATGAAAAATCTAAAGGAACTGATGCTACGTCACCATTTGCAATAATAAAAACCATGATTAATAAAACTTTAAAATAAAAGAAATAAAAGGAAATCAGCAGGCTTGAACCCTACCTTCCTCGGCAATAACACGGCGCCTCGATCAACTGCACTGTTGACGCTTTTGAATGTTTCGGCTCTAATATACATATAATAGTAATCATTACATGCTACAGTTCAGTAGACTATTTACGAAAACGTCATTTCAGCAAGTAAAATGGTAACCTTTCAACATCACACAATATGTGTTTATACCATTCAAGTTTTTCAGACGAGTTCTCTAGGAATTCAAGTTGTAAAGCATGCGTATTGCCACTTACATGAGTCACAGTCTGTTAACCATAGACAGATATAAAACCCATATAAGGGTGAATAAGTACCAATAAAAAATCGTAATAAAACCAAAGTATCGATAACTTTCACAATGAAGGGCACTTTTTTGTTATAAAGTAATTTTTCAAAGACAATAAATATTTCATATTAAAAGGGTTTACAAGAGATTTGGAAGAATTATTGACGTCAATACAAAACCTAATGAAAAACCCTATAACATCATTACGTGGTACGAGTATTAACTTTCATACCCCATTCAACCCCTTCTCCAAGAAGCGAAAACGGGGTTGATTGGCGTATGAAATAAAACCTTAATTTCGGTTTAAAAAGTTTGCATACTGTAAAATTAAAACATTAAATAGGTAATTTTAAAGATGTTATAGCATTTTTTCAGTAAAACATGTTCTAAACGTTTTTTATTGTCGAAATATCCGTTATAAAATCCTGCTAATATAAGCTTTCCCATCGCTTAATGGAATTAAGGCGGGACCACGTAATAGCTTCAGCTGCATATGACATCTACACGTGCGTTGCATTGAGCCGTATGTTAACCTCTATTCAAGTATTGTTTATGAACAGAATAGAACAGAACAGTAAGTTAAAATAAAAATGTGCACAGTACATCGTCATATATACATCATTCAATTGTTTTTTTTGTTATTGTTTTATGTTTTATTTATTTTGTTGCTATCTCATAATGTATTTATCAATATGAGGTTTATATTGCCAGTATTTGTACCAATATTATTTAATAAAATATATATTGTTTTAAGCACTTATTCCATGTTAAAAACAGATAGGCACCGGAATATCGTATATACAATTATTGATGAACCCGTATAAAGGTACGTGAAATAACTTCGTCATTGAATCAGGGCTTCGCGATCAGCTGAAGTGTATAATTATGGCATGCTATCAGATTACATATAATTGTATAACAGGATTTTATCCTTCATGACTGGTATCCCGCCGGGCCATTAATTTTGTCGTACGCACTAGGTACGGACTAATTCATTGTAAAATAAATCCATAGAATGTATAGAGGGTGACCCAATTAGCCACCACTAATCTCCCTTGAAGCCCTCTGTAAAGTTATACATATACAATGTAAAACATATATAATAAAACAAAAACATTGATATTTTCTTTAAACTATTGTGCACACATGCAAATATACACGCACGCACACACACATTCACATCCATGTACACATTCATTCTTATTATAATTATATACATATATACATAATTATATACATGGTTTGAGGTGGTGGTTTGCACAATAAAGTTGCACACAGTACACATGATGTCAATAATTATCTTAAACTGCCATACATAACAATACGTAACTATTGCATTATGATTGTGTTTTCAGCCATTTAACACAGTTAGATATAAAGTGTTTTAAAGAAGTACATTCTCTAATATATGAAGGAACAGTAGGAACGCCAGTCCTATGTCGTAAGAATATATATCAAACAAGGTCACGTGATAAAATCGATAACAAAATGACATTATCGCGAAAATTCATACACCTCTCATCTATAAACTGTGATTATGACAAAACACAATCACAGGTCGTTGTTAAAGTAATAATATTCACAAACTACATTGGTCGAACATAACTGGTGTACACTTCGTGAAATTCCCATTAATAGTTAAAGGTATTTTTCAAAGGGATGAATTTAGGTTGTTTTAAGATTTAAATTGCCGACAATGCGCTTTTAAATCAAAATCGATTTATTTCGTCATTTTAAAAGCGAGAATAAAAACAAATGCAAGTACGATAAATCTTTCCTATGTCCATATGCAAAATTTTAATGAAATCGGAGACAAGTACTCTTTTTTTTCCCAAAATAAACTAACATGACCCACGGACTCAAAGATGGCATAATACATTTACAGACGCGACCGGGTACACAAGAAACAAAATAATTCAATTACTTCAATACATATATAATATAAATGTATGTACTCTATACATGGAGGTGGTTAAAGCCGGAGTGCTCAAAATAGGTTTTAACAAAAACCAAATTGCAACGGTACGTCGGGAAAGGAAATGAGGATGGTGAAAATATATGTTGCAGTGCTAATTTTCTGAATCTGAAAAAAAAGCGAAAAAATGAAGTTTTAACAGCGAGAACGATTTTTTTTTGTGAAAGTGTTCATTGACATATCTACTATTAAAAACCAAAATTTAAAGTCAATCAGAAAAAAGTACTTTTTTCCCCTCAAAATTAACAAAGTACACCGTACACGCTGAAATAGGAACAATCGCCTTTCACGCGGGATATAAAACCGTGAAATTATGAAATCCTTTTTAAGAGATAAATAATTTCAGCATTGTATTTAATAAATTATTAGAGTAGAATGTTCGCAGTTTTTCTCAGGACACCATTACGGTAGTATCTCTGCATCCCCCCTCCCCCCATACCCCACCCCACCACCTTCCATACCGTATTGATTAATTTGTATATAACTGCAAATGCGCAGTTTTAATCAATTTGATTTATTTCATCATTTCAGAAGCGAGAAAAAAAAACAAAGGCATGTACGCGTAGGCACATCTTTCCTCTGTCGATATGTAAAATATAACAAAAATCGGAGGCAAGTGCTTTTTTCCCCCGAAAATTAACGAAGTACACCGCCGCTGAATCGACGTTCCAAATCGATGTTCGCACGGAATAAAATTGTGGAATTATGAATTTATTTATAAGAGATAAATAGATTTCAGCATTGTTCAGTAGTTGTTATATTATTAATGTAGTATGTTCACAGTATTAAAAATCAAACGGATCATCCGCTTCCCACTGCCTACCAATGAAGTTTCGTGAAATTTGCATTAAGGTGAAGAGGAAAATCTGTGTGGGCAAGACTTTTCATTTTCCGGTCATGGTAACTGACCTTTCAACTACTGACTTCAAAATAAACAGGGATTATCATTTCACCAAAGGCAGTCAAAGTATGACGTTTTATGAAATTAGCTTTAGAGAAAATAAGAAAGAGTTTCATTGTGGACACGATTTTTCATGATCAAGTCACTGTGACATTGACCTCAATATTAATAGGGATCATACCCTTACCAAAGGCAGCCAACCCATGACGTTTGAATATATTAACTTCAGGGAAAATATACGGTGTGGACAGTGGTTTTCATGATCGGATCAGTGACCTTGACATTTCATCTCGAACTAAATAGGGGTCATTCTCTCACCAAATGCAGTCATGTAGTTTTAAGATACATGTATTTGCTTCAGTAAATAAGGAGTTACATTGTGGCCAAGGTATTTCATGATCGTTTCAGGGTGATATTGACCTTTGACATTTTAACCTCAAAACAAACGGTGCAATAGTCTTATCACAGGCAGTCAACTGCTGGCGTTTCAAGAGACTTCCTTCAGGAAAAGAGAAGTTACAGGACGGACAATGCGTTTCATTATCGGTCAGTGACCTTGACCGTTGACCCACTTAAAATCAAAAGGATCACCCTCTCGCCACAGGCAATCCATCCATTAAGTTTCATGAGATTTGCTTTAGGGAAAGTGGACTTACAGTTTACTACATTTTACATTATCATGTTACGGTGACTATGACCTTTGACCTAATGATCTCAAAATCAAAAGGCATCATTCTCTCACCAAATGCACTCAAACCATGAATTTTGCTGAGATTTGCTTCTAGGGAAGTGGACAGTGCAGACAAAAGGTTTTTCATAATCATTATTGGGTCACGGCACCATTGACCTTCAATATTTGATATGCACATACTGATGCTTCGTACAAAGTTTCGTCAAAATCCAACAAGTAGCGCAGGCAAGATTTGTGACGGACGAACGGAAATCTAATCTGCCTCAGCTATCACTTTGTGGTGGAAGACATAATTATAAAGACAATGTTTTAGTTCATATGTATATTTTATTAAGCAAATAACTGAGCGAACATAAACTTCTGCATTGACTCTGGCCAGTGGTGTACATGGAGTCTTCTTCCACATGACGTGCAGCCTAAAAGAAAATAAAGACATAAAATAAAAAGTTAATATAAGTCGAGCAGAGTATTCAATTTGAATCAGGTGTTGCGAGGAGAACTAGGGTATGTTTAGGGGAATGGGACAGTTTTAAATTTAATTTTTGTTAAACGCCTCATCAACACGTTATTCAGGTTATTTCGAGCCGCCCCAAAGAGAGGAGGAAATATACATATGCATCCAGAAACCCTGCCCTTCGCTTACTACTGATTAGATATCTATGGTTCTTTAACGTGGTTAGAGGACAGACTCCGATACACAGGTCCACCGGTTTACGTTCCCATCAGACGAACGAGGCTAGCAGGACACATCGAAATAACTCAGTGGCGCCAGTAAGACTTGAATCCGTGTTCACTGAATTCAAAGCCGATATGCTATAAACGTTCCTTGACCAAATCTGAGTAAATGGCACATCAAATAAAGGTTCAATATATATAATATATATTATATTGTGTATCATACGACATACGAGTATACGAGGGTGCTTCAAAAAGTTCTGTCACTATGCATATATCCTTTGAACTGAATATTACACTGAGATAAAGTAGTGTATATATAGTACTACAGGGTTCGCTTTCTTAAATTCCACAACAAAAATGAAAAAAATCCGGTTATTTATACCCTGAATTACCTCCCCCTACCACCTTTTGGATACTGGCATCTCTGAAAATGTCCTTGTTACAAAACGTTGTAAAAATTATTTGAATAATTATATGCTTTTAAATTTTCTTGTACGCCATCTGTTGTTATTCGCCCATAATCCATGAAAATGATTTTTAAGAATTCGGAAAGGTCTTGCTGCAAACCAGATATGAGTGAATGCATATGCCTTAATTTTAGCAGAAATAACACTGATTTTCTTCATTCTGTTTACAGAAATGTTATAATATTTTTTAAATGTCGTAATGAATCTCATAGTATTAATATGATTTCATATTTTTTTACAAATCCTGGTCCATCAGTGTTTAAATTTCATATTCAACACATTATTGTATAATTTGGTACAATGTTTAGTGAAAATATTGATCAACCAAAAACGCTATTTCAAAAGACTGCCCTTCCATTTAATGTCCATTTATCGTTAAATTAATTTTACACGTTAGCTTAAAATGTTAATTTCTAAGACAATGCCTTTTCATCTACCATGCTTAAATTCTGAATCGTGTAATGCATAGATATAACTGGTAATGTATGAGAAATTTCAAAGGTCTTTGACAAGTACTTAAAGAGAAACATGCATTTAAAAAAGTAACAATTAACATACCTGAAAAAACTCAGGATGAAAATGCCTCAGTATGTATAAGCGATATGTATTAAATGTTCAAATACCTTTCGTCACACAAAAGATACAGCATTCATTTTACCATCAATGGAAAGGTATTGAAACTCTTGTTCATTTGATATCTAACATTAACACTCACAACGAGCACATATTTTTTTAATCGCGTTAGTGACAGAACTTATTGAATGACCCTCGTATGATTGATCTGACATGATTACAGAACAATTTTAATGTATGTTTCACCCAACAGAACAGCAAGAATCTATTATCAGGAAAGTTAAATCTGACCGACGGTGCAATTCTCTATAAGCCATTTTTACTAGAAGGGGAATACAAAACAACTCTTGCCAAAAATCTAAAATTGTTAAATTTTACACGTTTTGGTCATAGGATATTTTACTTTAATGACTTAGTAAGATCATTTTACATGAGTAAAACAGACACACGATTGGACATTTGCTCTGTATCCCTTTAATACATTGGGGATCCATCCACTAGAACATATTCATATTGTAATTTGTTGATGTTAAAGGACACACGGCAATCTTGAAGCATTAACATTAGCATCTCCATTTGTTAACCTGGTAACATTTTAAATTGAAACCTGCTTGCATTAAAATTAAATAAAATTGTCAGTTTTCATTTTGTCTTTGTTATTCTATCAAATACTTAACTATATTATAGGTGCATTATTATCAAATGTAAGTAATGTGTGCAACAATTTCTTCTGAACCATTCTAATAAATAATATTAATGATTGCACAAATGCAAATTATGCAGAGGAATTGACCGAACTCCAGAAGTTTTAACAAATAAAGACTGCCTAGTGTCCTTTTAACACAACTTGTTTTCGCATGTATCCAGTACATGTAGTTTACACGAGCTCATATGACAATCACGCTGCATTATCTTTACTTTGAACAGCACCGTGCAAGCATAACACGTGTAGTAATACAAGCTCCATTTAAACAAGTGTAAACAACTTTTAAAAAGGCTGCCACCTCCATATTATCCAATGGCATTTAATACGGCTTGACATTCTGAAGTAGTCAGTATCAATTCACTTAGAGCTGATCAAGTGACACGATTTAAATGTGAGGCCTCACTGAAAAACAACATCAATCCAATGTCACTGATCAAACATACGTAGTTTATCCTTTGTTATACATAATGTAACATATTCAAAAAAAAGGAAAAAATAAGAACTAAATTGAATAAAGCATGAATACTACTTGTGCTCAATTAAACGGTTACTGTAATAAAAACATATCTCATCATTCATTTTACATGTTAAATATAGTGTAGCCGGAATTGGAGATCCATTAAAAACATTGTTCCATTTTCACAGCATATTTCCAGCCCATGGAATCGTCATTTCTTTTGAGACACACTGGATGCAAGCGAAGTAGCTCCACCTCCTTAAAAGCTTTTATGTGAAGTATACTTTCTTGAAATTTGGCACGTTTCTTTTTCGCAACAGAAAGTATCTAGTAAATGTAAATAAATGTAAATCAAAATCACTTCCTTACCTCAAAACTCTACTGTACATAAATATGAATCTGACCGATTTCAGTCAAATGTCAATGGCAGTTTACATTGTTTCAATGGTAGTTGTATCGGGTTATGTATTCACGAATGTGTGAGAAAATGGGATTACATAACGATATAGAGACAACGCTAACAATTTACATTAATTCATCTGAGGGTAGGGGTTGGAGGGAGTTTCTAGTTTCCTTACCCCCACCTTGTTTTCGGTATGCAAGCTCCATCTACCCCCCACGCCCCAAACCGTACTTGGGTGGGTGGGGTGGGGGCAGGGGGTGGGGCGGGGGACATTGATAGCATTTCTACTAGTAATTGTTTTATTCCACAATACGTTCTGCAGTTTACAGTACATCCAGTTACTGGAAAGATCGGAGTACACGAAAAACACTTATAGTGATTATGAACTTTCTATTATACATTAGGTATACACCACTTTTTTAGCAAATACATTTGTCCCTTTAATTAAATACGTATGATCCAAAAGTGGTGACAAAACAAATACCTTGATAATGGACCTCTAGCAGCAGACTGTAATCCCAAATCCAATTTGCACCAACATGTCAATTTATATCACGTGTCAAGTTATGTCAGGGTGACCTGTCAACAACAGTGCACCGTGTTGACACATAATGGGACATTATTTCGTCCGGTAAGGTATTCGTTTTTACATGATCTACGGTACGAAACACTGTACGCGTGCTGTTAAACTCCATAGGTACCGTAGTGCTCGACGACGTAGCGCGCCCAATTTCGGGTGTAAAAAATGTCGTCTGTTTTAATTGAAAATTCGTAAAATACCTTTACTTTCGTGAAATAGTCCGTAAAATACAATGAAATAGCCCATGTTCGCGGAGTAAAAATGCGAACAGAACTGATATGTTACAAGTCCGTGGCGTTCCTACTGGAATGCTTTTCCATATAATTGTTCCAGAGTATTGACAAGCGCTCAATTATCATGTTTACTGCATTAACGTCAACATCGCCTCTATGTGCAAGTTTTGACAAAAATATCTTTGCAGTTTTCTTTTCCGGCCTTGATGAATGCAATACGCTGGTAGTACTGCTCTTCAATTAGTTCAGTATCGATGTTTCTTGAGAGGTCATTACCTCCTACATACAGTACAACTGTATCAAATTGTTGCAGATCATATAGGTGTATGTCTGTTATAAGTGTTTTAGTTGTTGCTACTGATACAGAGTGTTTATGGAATTTGTGTTTCAGTCCCCTGGAATTGTCACCATGCAGTATAGAGTCTCACATTATCAAAACCTTCTTGTGTTTACTTGATTTTTTGTGTATTGCGTACAGGTGATTTTTTTGCCCCAGGTGGTCTCTGTGGTGTATGCATGGGTGTGACCGATAGTACAGAGACTTCACTGATGGAGGGTCTTTGACTGATCACCGCTTCAATCTCCTGCTGGGATGCAGTATTTGATGGCTGGGCGGTTGTTTGGTGTCCTGGTGGGCAATTTTCTGCATCATGTGAGTGACGCTTAAGTGTCGTCTGATCTGTTGATAAGACCTGTGATATGGTGACCCTGCTGAGAGCAGTAGCATACGTTTGCTGCTGTTTTATGGTGTTCATTTCCTGACAAAGCATCTCAGTTTCTCCCTTCAAATTACTGATTGATTCACACATGGCATGGATTAATTCCTCATTTACCCCTATCGATGATGGCAAAGTCACAAAGAGGTACTAGATCCATTTGGTGTTACCATGCAGAATGTGTCCTGAGTAGTTTCAAGGTATTTCAACTTGGTAATTTCTGTCAAATTTGTAATTGTAACATTAACAAGTTTCTCCATTAAATGCTCCCTTTTTAAATTGTTTTCCGTCCATGCTTGGTGAGCGGGTCCTGATACTTCCAACACGTGACTGTCTTAATCGAGACTAACTGTGCATCGGACATTCTTCACTCTGGTGGCTATTGTATATACCTCTATATTAAATATTTGTCAGTGATTCGTATAGGAAATACTGGGAATAGAAAAGCTATATCTACTCGTTTGCTCTACTGGGAAATAGTGGGAGATATTTCCCAGTACGCAACATTGCTCGGCCTTTTCCGCCACTGGCGGGAACGCCAAATGACGTTCCGATTGTTTTACGGACGTTGTCGTCAGATTCCGCCACTAGGGAATAACGATTACGGAAATTAACGAAGAGTTCCCGTTCAACTTGTTTTGTTTGTATGACGTAACTTCGTCTTGGATGACATAACGTCGTCTTGCCTTTCTCGTGCAAACTGGTGTTAAACGGCGTGAATCATTAGAAATATTAATAAAATATCATTTTAAACTATGTAATATATAGTTTAATAACCTGTGTTTTTGAGATACTGAAAATATCTCCCTCGGTAGAGAAATGGCCCCGATATAAGAACGAGTGCGGGCAAAAACACTGGTTATTAAACTCTATATGTCACTAGGCAAATTGAAATCTGACTTGACTTTTGCTGTGAAAGACTGAACAGCACATCTGACAGAAATGTAATGTGTGTCCTTGCATCGTCCTGTTTTATTGTGTAGAAGATCCCATCGTATAGATGACCTGTATTTATATGATGTTCTACTGAACTCTCAGCCTGAGTAAATTTGCTATTTTCCATTTCATTTGTAGTGATTTCATCTGGTGTTGACCGATGTGTAGAAGTTTCCATTTTCTACCAGAAAACGATTTATTTAATAGTTTCTCGCTTTTATTGTGAATGAATGGTTGTAAGCACTAATTTGCTACACTGGTACAGAGCTCTCATAAACATGTCTTGTCAATATGGCAGTCTAACTTGTTTGAAACGCGTATGATTAAAAATGTAATACATTCCAAAATGTCTCATCTTTACAACATAATCAGTTATTTTTGGTTTTGGCAAAACAGTTTAGTTTACAATTATTTATTTTACATCGATTATAACGAAAGATCTTTGAACTCATTTTAATCATTCCCGATGTCTTCCAGTGTAAAACCAGTACTAAGCAAATGCAGATAAAAGGTCTTGCTCAGGGACACAACACATTTGGATAATACATTTTAACTAATATGAATACACATAATCAATTAGTATTAGCTGTATAGTCCGCTTTACAGGATATGACAATATGTGTATAATACAGTTCTTTCCAACTATGGTTCATAATATTTATCCTAAAGAACGTCGGATTAATAAAGAAAATATATCTGATAATAACGCTTCTTTTCTTGATTTAGATCTCTCGATTGAAAATGGTAAAATAATTAGCAAAATCTATGACAAGAGAGATGATTTTAATTTTGACATTGTTAATTATCCCCACTTGGATGGGGATGTTCCCCGAGCAACTTCTTATGGGGTGTATCTGTCTCAACTTATTCGTTTTTCTAGAGCTTGTACTCGAGTTGAGGACTTTAATATTCGTAATCTTTGTATAACTAAAAAGTTACTCAATCAGGGTTACCGTTACCATAAACTTCGTAAAACCTTTGCAAAATTTTATTATCGTAACCCTGATCTTCTTTCCAAATATAAATGTAATTTAAGGACTCTTTTGCGACAAGGACTATCACAACCTGACTTCTATGGTGATGTGATTTATAAACTTCGTAAGATTCTTGGTCATGATCACTTTCATACTATCTTTGTTAGACTTGTTAAAACGTTTATCAAAAGAGGTTATGACCCTATCATTTTGCAACGTACTGCATGCTTGGTGGTGGACCCTTTTACAGTTCGCCACTATGCTTACCTCTTTAATTGTACGATGACCGGACAGGCTGGGGACCCTGTGATGACGCCTACCTAAAGCCCATTGGGACGGTGGCGTTTGATGTTTGTCCATGATCTTTCTTGTCGTGCCCTTAATGGTTTATTCTCTTACTGCTCTGGCTTCTGCAAAGTCAATGAGTACCTTCATTGTGGCTTTCTAGGCTATTGTTTTTTTGTATTATATTTACACGAGCATATTTGTGTTTTACTTATATTGCCTATTGATGCTGCCTTGTTGGTTAGAGATTAGATCATGGCGGGGATTTCTTTATTTACACTGTCCTGTTTTAATGGGATGACAGTAGGGTAAGTGTGAGGTTTGGTGCACCCTAGAACCGGTTTAAACCCCCAGTGGCCTACTTTGCCACTGACCGTTCCAAGGCGGTAGCCCTATTGTCAACCCTTTTGTGTTTGTGATGTCGTTTGCATTTTTTATTACTTTTGTCTTTTCGTTTGTCTGTTTGCGTGTTTGTTTTTGTGTTTTGTGGTTGACTGTCGTCCTTGAATGCTGCTTTCCCTGTCCGATATTTTTATCCTTTTTAAAGTTCAGATTTTGTTTCATGTTACTTTACAACTGAGCGCTCGTCTTTTTATTTTCGTTTCGTACGCCCAACAACATGTCCATGGCTTCATCATGATAACAGTCTACAAGCAAACTTGTCGACAAATCAGTCAAACAGGAAATAACACAGTCAACCGAAAACACGCATTAAACCAAACATCAAACACAATGTTAATAAGTAGCATGTCTTATTAACACTCAACACTATGTTAGCAAAGAACACACCAGTCTGAAAAACGTCGACATAGCAGGTCTAAGCATTACGTGACCCCGCCTTAATTCCATTACGCGATGGGAAAGCTTATATTAGCAGGAGTTTTTATAACGGATATTTCGACAATAAAACACGTTTAAAAACATTTACTGGGACAGTATGTGATAACCTATTTAAATTTACCTATTAAATGTTTTAATTTTACAATATGCAACTGTTTAACCCAAAATATTTTTTTATTTCATACCCCAGCCAACCCCGATTTCGCTTCTTGGAGAAGGGGTTGGATGGGGTATGAAAGTTAATACTCGGACCACCTAATGGAGACAGTATAGACTTCTGAAATTAATTATCACAATCCTGTAATGTAGGGTTAGCTCATGAAAAGTGTTGTTATGTTCAAGCTATTTTAAGCAAGAACTAATTTACCCAAAACGTAGAGACAGTATTGACTTCTGAAATCAATTATCACATTTCTTTATTGTAATTTAAATAGCTCATGGAAAGTGTCTATTTATGTTTGTTTTGTACTAGCTATTTTGGGAGAAGAATTAGTTTACGTGAGCAATTTAAGACAGTAATTTTATGGTATAATCTGCCATAGTCTAATTAAAGGGGCAAGGTTTTTAAAACAACTCGCGGTGTTAGTTTTTCTACATAAACTGCATTTGTTCAATCATTAATTTTAATTAATAAGCCAATGAGACTCTCATAATCGACTGAGTGAGAAGAATTTGGCAGAGATGTATATTAAAGAGTATGAGAGATGTCTTGGTTTGATTGAGACTGTTCATGAACGGTAGTGAAATATGCTGGCTACTGCTCACACCCTCTAGCCCCTGGTTGAGCAGAACTCAATATTCATAAAATCAATAATACATAATTTTAACTTTCCGAAGATGGCATGCATATGGCGGTGGACATAGAGATGTTTTCTTCCCCATGTCCAGCGGCGTATGGTCCCAGTATCTAACAAAATATTATGTTTTTAATAAGCCAGTTGACTCTTCTAAAATGCGATTTTATTAACCATTAACGTTTTTTTGTTTTTTTGTTAAAACATGCAAATCCACAGTACAGTCTGTGATTATACAAGGATTATCGGAGCCTGCGTGGCTTAATGGTTGCTTTTGATTAATCATACTACCCTTATTTATAAAGGAAAACATATTTGACTTACAGTAAGATGTATATATTTCCTCAACTGCATCAGTGTGTTCCGTTATGAAGCTGACATGGTGAACTAGTGTTGTTGTCGATGTGACCTACTTTCTTCGAAATGTAGGTCACATCCGCTTTTTGTAACAAGTAGACATAAAAGTCAAACAGGAAATATCGCATTCAAGGACGACAGTCAGACAAAAACACGCATAGAATTTAGCAATAATTACAAAAATGAATAAAAGGCTGGATATGACATCACAAACATAAAAGAGTTGACAACAGGGCTATCGCCATGGAACGGTCAATGGCAAAACATGCCGATTGACTTTAAAATATGTTATAGGGTACACCAAACTTCACTCTTACCCTATCCTATTGTTATCCCAGTGAATGAATGAATGAATGAATGAATGAATGAAAGTCTTTATTTACAGAGGGTAACCCAATTAGTATAAACTAATCTTCCTTGGGGCCCTCTAAAGCAATATTTACAAACATACAAATACATAATTATATAGCAATATTACAATCAGCATAACAAATTCAAAGTTAGCATTATTCATAAACGTGATCAACATGATAACAATGTTACACAACAACATAATACATACATATGGCGGCAGAGGTTTAACTTACAGACTTACATATGGCCATATTTACAATTTTAGCTTTATGACTGTTGATTCGAATTTATCCACTTAGTATAATTTACTGTGAAACTTTTAATACTTTCGCTCTGTCTTAATTCATTTGGAATGTTATTCCATACTTTTACCCCAGAGTAAGACATACTCCCTTTAAAAAGTTCTATATTTGGTTTGGGTATTAAAAAATCCGATTTATTTGAAGAACGTAAATGATTTGGACGCCTGACATTGTAATTGAACATATTTTGAATATATGACGGGACTGCATTTTGCGATACCCTGAAAATAAATTTGGCTTTATGAAGTGAAACCCTCTGTTCAATATTAAGAGAATTAATTATATTTAAAGCCTCGCTTAAAGTGGTATATTGTTCACCTAGAATGATACGACATGCTCTTCGTTGTAATCGCACTAAAACCTGGATATTTGATTGTTTTGTACTACCCCAAATGATTAAAACGGAACAGTGTAAATAAAGGTAGTTATGCATGTCAGCTCTTATTGGTTGGACATTGATTATTAATAAACTGAATGAGTATATTCATGTTATCGACGTGGCATAGTGCGTCCATATTTTTATTCCTGTGAACCACTTTCTCAGAAGTATGTCTTGTCCGTGTTGATCCCAGCTTTAGGTGGTGCGATATATTTTTTTGACCTGATTTGTTAAACCAATTTTTCATCACTGTGACATATTTTCTTTAAAATAAAGGTAACATCTGAATTTCGGTTTAAGTTCTGAACCTCAGCTTCTATTGGTAGGATATTTATTAGGATATTTAATAATTTGCATCAGCATGTTCGTTTTACTGACCGGACATGGCTAGTCCATCTTTGTTTCGCTGTCACCTACTTTTTCCCGAAATATAGGTCATGCTCGGTTTTAGGTACAAGTCTTGAACTCAGCTCCTATTGGTGTGATATTGATTAAATTGCATTAGTATGTTCTTTATTGACCTGGCTTGGTGAGCCCACTTTTTATTTCTGTGACATACTTTCTCCAAACTATAGGTCATGGCCAGTTCTGGTGCAAGTTCTGAACCTCAGCTTCTAGTGATGGGATATTGATCAAACTTTATCAATATGTTCGGTATGTACTTCTTACTGACCGGACCAAATGAGACCATCTTTGTGTCGCTGTCACCGACCTTCTCCGAAATATAGGTCGTGCTCGGTTTTGGATACAAGTCTTGAACTCAGCTCCAATTGGTGTGATATTGATCAAATTGCATAAGTATGTTCTTTATTGGCCTGACTCGGTTAGCCCATTTTTTATTTCTGTGACATACAATCTCCAAACTATAGGTCACGGCCAGTTTTTGGTACACGTTCTGAACCTCAGTTTCTAGTGATGGTATATTGATCAAACTTTATCAATATGTTCCTCATATTGACCTGACTTAGTGAGCCAACGGTGACCTACTTTCTTTCAATTTTCCCTATAATGTTTTTTACAATTCTCCTAGATTTTCATATATTGGATTTGGGTGTGCTTTTCTAATTCTGATATCCTTTCAATATAAATGCGATAGATTTTCATATGTTATCATTTAATGACATGTTATAGAATTTATTATGCCCCCGAAGGGTGGAATATAGTAGCCGCACTGTCTTTCCGTTCGTCGCCGTTCGTCCCCGTTTGTCTGTACAATCGTGTCCGCTTCATAACTCTGACAATAATGGACGGATTTTCAAATAACTTCGCAAAATTGTTCACCACAACAAGACGACGTGTCGCGCACAAAATCCAGGTCCGTGGCTCCAAGGTCAAGGTCACACTTAGATGTCAAATGTCAAAATAAAATGCTTTCGTGTCCGGTTAATAACTCTGACATTCATGGACAGATTTTCAAATAACTTGGCACAATTGCTCACCAGAACTAGACGACGTGTTGCGGATAAAACCCAGGTTCATGGTTCCAAGGTCACACTTAGAGGTGAAAGGTCAAAACAAAGTGCTTTCGTGGCCGGTTAATAACTCTGACATTCATGGACAGATTTTCAAATATATTGGCACAATTGCTCAACACAATTAGACGACGTGTCGTGCACAAACCCAGATCCGTGGCTCCAAGGTCAAGGTCACATTTAGAGGTCAAAGGTCAAATTGTGTCCAGTCAGTAACTCTGGCATTCCTGGACGGATATTCAAATAACTTGGCACAAGTGCTCAGCACAACCAGACGATATGTCGCGCACAAAATCCAGGTCCATCGCTCCAAGGTCAAGATCACACTAAGAGGTCAAAGGTCAAATCATGTCCGGTCAATAACTTTATATTTCTTGACGGATTTTGAATTAACTTGAAACAAGTGCTCACCAAAACAACATAATGTGTCGCGCACAAAATCCAGGTACGTGGCTCCAAGGTCAAGGTTACACATAGGTCAAAGGTCAAATCGTGTCCGGTCAATAACTCTGGCATTCCTGGACGGATTTTCAAATTACTTGGCACAAGTGCTCACCACAATATGACGATGTGTCGAGCACAAATCCAGGTCTGCGGCCCCAAGGTCAAGGTCACACTTAGAGGTCAAAGGTCAAATGGTGTGAAACAATAACTTTGGCATTCCTGGACGGATTTTCAAATAACTTGTTTAAATTAAAAAAGATTTAATTTTTCATTATTTTTTATTTTTTTTTATTTCTTAATTTTGTTTGTGATTTTTTTTTTAATTTCTAATTATTTTTTTAATTTTATTTTGAATATTTTTTTTTGTGATTTTTAAATATTTTTCTTTTTTAATTTTTTTTTTTATTTTGAATATTTTTTTTCCAATGTTTCATTTTTTTTAATATATATTTTTTAATACTTTTAATATATATATATTTTTTTTTAATATATGTATATTTTTTTTTTTCGTTTTTTGGTTTTTAATTCTTTTATTTAATTGTTTTTGTTGATTTCTTTTTATATTCAATAAGAGCCGGCCGCCGGCCGCCGGCCACAACCAGACGACATGTTGCACACAAAATCCAGGTCCGTCACTCCAAGGTCAAGGTCACACTTACAGGTCAAAGGTCACTTCGGGGGCATTTGTCACTTACTGTAACATTTCTTGTTTTAATAATGTTTTCTAGCCTATTACAGATCTAATTAGATATAATGAATGAATGAATAAATGAATGAATGGTGTTTTATGGCACGTCGACACATAAATAGGTCATATTGTGCGCAAAGACCGATGAATCATGAAATAATGAAGCAGCAATCAAAAACAATGCAAATGCACAAAGATAAAACCATCCACAAATAAGGGATGATATGGTAGCAACACAAACCATGTATATATGTAAATCAACAAACGCCCGCCAACGGGCCCGCAAACAAGTCCATATATATAGGAAAACATTATACCGATTCACAAAGTCCGACTTCTCCAAGGAAATCCAAAACAAGACAAAAATCCACAGTATCAAACAACTCCTTCAAAGCACCAACCTTGCAGCATCTTTGTCGCATAGGATCAAAGTCTACACACTCCAACAAGACATGTCTGACCGCCAACGGTGCAAAACAGGGCACACATTGCGGCAACCGCCCACCCTGTAACAAATATGAGCACAGCGCGCACTCCCCACCCCGACCCCGGCGAGGACAACCTCCCCTCGACGAACGGCCCCACCAGAAGGACGCCACTCTCCGAGCATCGGCCTAATGGAACGGAGTCCACTGCCCACCGACAAGCCCAAAGCGGCCCACCAAGAGCCACGAACATATGCGCCGACACAACCTCCAAAACCAGCACAAGGCAACCTGGCGCTAGACATATGCAAACCCAACGCTGCCCTAGCAGCACTATCAGCCCCACCACCACCACGCACCCCCACACGGCCCGGAAGCCAACAGAAAACAACAACATCATCAACCACAAGAGAATTGCACCCCTCTGAAAGTTGAAGCACAATCGGATCACCACGTCCCACATCACCCGGTGCCCAAGGAGACGAAAGGGAATTAGAAAAGATCACGAAATGGTCATCATTAGATTCCTGAACAAAACCCAAGGCAAGTTCAATTGCCCCAAGTTCAGCTGAGAAGACAGAGGCCCCGCCAGGCAGACGGCCCCCACGCCACGCCCGTGAACAACAGCCGCCGCAGCCATCCCGTCCCCATCCTTAGAACCATCTGCGCATACATGCTGAAAGCCACTGTATTTTGATTCAACCTCATTACATTTGCCCCAAAGGACAGTAGAATCTGTAATGGACTTGTCACCACCACAAAGACCAAAAATAATTGTTGGTGTCTCCAAAGTCCACGGCGGAACTTGCGGCACCAAACTCAGGTCAACCTCAGCAACTCCCAATGTTGGTTCCATACGAAGACCAAATGGCCGAACGGCCCTCGGCCCCCGACCAAAAACAGGCTCACAACTAGGACTAAAAACAGTATCGAAAGTGGATCCGAAGGGCTAGATTGCATTTCAATGGTATACTGAAGGGCCACACAGACCCTCGGCTGGCGATGCACGAAAGGCCCCCAAGGCGAGGCGCAATCCCTGACCATGCATAGAACCGAGCATCTGCAAGCACGACCTGCGAGTCGATCCACACACCATTGAGCCGCAGTCCAGCCTGGATCTGACACGCGATCACGCAAGAGGACCCCTCGATCCGCTCCCCAAGCAAGTCAATAGCCTCAAGGCATCCGGCCTTCAAGCATCCAAGGTGTGGTACAAACGCCAATTTACGGTAAAAAACAAGACCTAGGAACTTTGTCTCATCCACCACTAGCAAAAGTGAACCGTCCAGCGCTAGATGAAGGTCCTCGTGATGCTTGCGCAGTTGACAAATGTGCACACAATTGACTCAGAAAACTCAAAACCACTTTCACCAGACCAGGTCCGAAGTTCACCGAGACATTGCTGCAACCGTCCCTCTACATCATTCATGTCCCTTGCACGACATCACATAACAAATTCGTCAACATATAGAGAACAATCCACACCTCTGGACTGATGCACCTCACTAATCTGTCAATCCCTATACTAAAAGCGTGACTGAGAGCACGCTGCCCTGTGGAACATCCATCTCCTGCTCATGAACAACAGAGAGGGCCGAACCAACTCGGATACGAAGCTGTCCATCATCAAAGAACCTCTCCACAATAAAGGGCAATCGGCCTCCAAGACCAAGGTCATGAAGATCATTCACAACACCGCACTTCCATGCAGCATCACAAGCCCTCTCCAAGTCAAAAAGCACAGCGACTAGATGCTTCTCTTCCATGAGAGCCTCCCCAACAAACGATTCAAATCGAATGAGACCGTCCGCTGCGCCACGCTGGCGCCGGAATCCACCCCGACACCTTGCCATCAGCTTGCCGGACCCCAGGTACCAAACCAGCCCCTCATCAATCACTCGTTCCATGGTCCCACATATACAACTCGTCAAAGCGATTGGGCGACAATTCATTGGGTCCGCATGACCCTCTCCAGTCCCGGGGACCGGAAAAACGATTGCCTCCCGCCAAGAATCGGGGAAGCCTCCCGTCACCCACACCCCATTAAACACATCAAGAAGGGCAGAGAGACAGGTTTCAGGTAAATGCTCCAACAATTGATAATGGATATCATCAGGACCAGCTGATGTATCATGAGCCTTTTTAAAGGACTCTCGAAGTTCTTTGAGAGTGAATAGTTTATTGTATTTCTCCAAGTTTTTCGACTTGACGTTTAGCTTCTTCTGTTCTTTTAGTTTCTTATTTTTCAGAAAATTTGGTTGACAATTTTCAGAATAAGAATGTTTTGATTTTTTTCTGCCAAAGTGTTTGTAATATTTTCGACAGATGTTATATCTCCATTATTTGTTTTAAGATGATTAGAATTACCTTTACCACTTCTTTTCCGGACCATGTCCCATGTCTTCTTCAGAGATGAGCGAGAATTCAGCGTAGAGACGTAAGATCTCCAGAATTTTCTCTTGCTATCCTTAATAGTACGACGGGCTTTTGCACGAAAAACTCTAAAGTTATCTAAATTTGTTTGAAATTATTTAATGCAGCTTTACCATCGCTGACTGCTTTTTTGTAGTCATCGTCGTACCATGGTTTATGTGGGCGTTTTGGATATGGCCAAGGTTTTTGGAATAGTTTGATCAGCTATATCATGAAGAGTTTTGGTAAAAAGAGTAGTTGCGTCTTCGACATCCTCGAAAACGGAATGCTTTAATTGTTCCTTGCAAAAAGATTGAAACGTAGTCCAATCAGCCTTACGAAGTTTCCATCGTTGCGTTTTTTCGAGAAGTGGAGGGCCGATATTTTCAAGAAATTTGGGGAAGTGGTCACTTCCACAGAGATCGTCTCCAACACTTCACGAACAATCCATCAAAAGCGTTGAATAGCATCTTGTTAAATCAATGGAAGAATGAGAGCCTGTACCAGGATGTAAATCAGTATGTGACTTACTATCATTAAAAAGATACAAATTGTTTTTGGCTAAGAAATCCTCAATTTTCTTGCCATTATTGTTTATATCTTTACAACCCCAGATGTAGTTGTGTGCATTAAAATCACCCAAGAGTATAAAAGGTGATGGCAATTGTGCAACTAGGTGATTTAGATCTTTAGGGTCTAGTGAAGAACTAGGTGGTAAATATAAGGAACGTATTGTTATAACTCTGTCATCGTAACACTGACCGCAATAGCTTGCAAATTTGTTTTCAACGCAACAGGTCTGTGAGGAATGTTTCCATTAACGATTATTGAAACTCCATCAGTCGCCTTGTCCCCGGTATCACAAATATGATTGTATAGTGAGTATTATTTTAAAGATACCTTATCACTTGTCTTCAAGAATGTTTCTTGAAGACAAAAGGCAATAGAGTTGTGTTCATTTAAAACAAAGCTGATTTCATCATAATTTGGTTTCAAACCTCGACAATTCCATTGAATGATCTTATTAGTTTTACCCATTTATTAGCGCTAAACCGAATTTAATTGTAATTTTGGCCTTAGATTTAGGAGAGGTCAAGCAGTGACATCTCCACCGATGAATCCTCCTCCCTGGAAGAAGTCAGCTGAAGTGGCACCTGGACTAACTTTTCATGAGAGGATGGAAGTGGCAGTGCAGCTGCTGGCTCTGAAATGTCCATGAGCTGTTCGAATTTGTTATGCAGCTCAATAGGGCCGTTAGGCACCTTTGGCTGCTCATTGTGCTCCCTAGTTGGAGAAGCACTAGTCTTTTCAACTTCCTTAGTTGGAGCAGCACTAGGAATGTAGGCCTCAACATGTAATTGCAGATATGCCACCTTTATTGTTCTTGCTAAGATCTTACTCAAGGTACACGGCGAAACACCCTCCCATTGCAAGAGGTATTTTGTAATGTTTTACAAGGTACAAGGCGAAACACCCTCCCATTGCAAGATAAAGTGTGCTATTTTTTACAAGTTACAGGGCGAAACACCCTCCCATTGCAAGATAAAGTG
>JAWPHD010004022.1:0-199706 GCA_037043455.1 Cyrtodaria siliqua
ACATTGTAACAACACAATATAGATGTATTAAAGGTTTCAGGATTCTTGTATAAAAAAAAAATACAGAAAAATCTCCCTCAAAATTGACTTGATTTCTCTCGCATCTCTCTCGCGTCTTTCCTCCCTATAAAATACCATTTTCAAATGTTCATTTACAAATCAGAATACTGCACTAGCGTGTCGACACCTGCAACCATAAGGCACCTGGGCTTAAGGTTTCTTTTCAACATACTAGTCAGAAATAAAAGGGTTAAGTAAGGTTTCGTTCAGCACAACACGTGCAGACTTCGTTGGCTATATTTAGAAATATTTGAAATGCACACATGTTGATGAGAGGAATAGTAGTTTACATCAGAGATAAAGGGATATCTCGACACTTCAAACAGTGCTCCAAATAAGACGCGTATCTGCGTAATTATGCACTTTTTTCACCAAAATGCAATAAATAGAAAGTTACAGTGCGCCTAGTCATACTCAATAGGTACTTAATAAAGTCTGAGGTACTGAATGACAATCAAGTGTCTACAGCAAAATTTTACTATTAGATGCTTGCAAAAAAAGAGAAGAAAAATTGCCTTTTTGTCATCTGACACAAATTAATGCAATTAAGACAGAAGCAATGTTGAAAGTATATGCATGGGAAAAAGGAAATACCTGATATTTTTTATGGTAATGACTAAGGATTAAACATTTTTACATAAATGTTTAGTCAAAAACTTAAAGGGAATGTTAACGACTCAGCCCAACCATCTTTATATTGAGAGTTTTGAAATACTTGAATAAGGGTGGAAAGAATTATCAAAATCGGATGATAAAC
Source organism: Cyrtodaria siliqua (assembly GCA_037043455.1). Lineage (NCBI taxonomy): Eukaryota > Metazoa > Mollusca > Bivalvia > Adapedonta > Hiatellidae > Cyrtodaria > Cyrtodaria siliqua. Next base: position 818 of record JAWPHD010004022.1, read on the forward strand.
AAAGAAGATATGATCATTTGAAGTTTCTGTTGAAACGGATATGGAAGCGGCCATTTTGAGAGCTATGACATCACAGTTCTAAATGAACATATATGGAATATTTATAAATATGAAAATTTACTGATTTATAGGGAAAAAATGATAACTGTAAGAAAAATATGTAATACTTAATGGCAATAATGATTTATATCACCAGTAAAAACAAAATCATTCATTTGCAGTGATTTTCTTCGTTTTAAATGATATTTTATCAATATTCCATATATGGTAATATGGAACTATGACATCATAGTTCTAAAAATGGCAGCTCCAATATTCGTTTCAGAACGACCTTTAAATGGTCATATCTTTTTTGTTTATCATCCGATTCTGATAATTAGTTCACCTTTTTCCAAGTTTTTCAGAACCCTCAATAATAGAGTTTGTTTGGCTGTGTCGCTACATTCCCTTTAAGAATATGCATTTGTACACGTAAATACGTAATGCAGTTTTTTTTCATACGTACAACATGCATTGTGCTGAAAGCTTACGAATTTGAGCATTGGCTAAAGGAGACAAAATGCCACAGTTTAACTGAATTGCGGTTTTATGGCGCACAAACACAAGAAAGGTAATATGGCGCCAAACAGGGATGAAAATGCCAGGCTCATCCTCCATTTACATCTAGATAAAATATGGAGAATGGACCTAGAACCTTCTAACCTGAAGAACTGCAGAGTTGCTGCAAATTCTATTGTAGACACTCCATTTACGATGAAGTCACATTTCCACATGAGCTGTCATGAAACCACCAGTTTACTTTGAGGGTGGCAACACTATGTAAAACTCCATTTAAATAAAAAATTAACAAAATTACGGTAAAGCGATTTTTAAAAAAAATAAAAAAATAGTTCCCAGCGCCTGATGCAAGCCAGTCTAGTTTGAGAGGGCTGATCTAGACGTTAGTACAGTATTCATTTGCTCAATGTTGATTTGCCGAAAGACTTTGGGTTGCACTACACATACTTTGTTAATTTTTATGAGTCATACGGAGTCTGTGAGTCACCTTTTAATGGAAATGGGTTTATATACACTATTTACAAATATATTTGGTATATCAGAATATATACAATAACAAATTGCTTGGCAGTTTGAATATCAAGTTTCAATTCTGTAATACTAGTAGCTATCTACCCTATGAATCTAACACTACTTTTTTAAACTTAAGAATAAATCACAATGTGTTTGTAGGAATGAGCGTTCCTTTTCAACTATATGAAGAGCGTAAAGATGAACTAATATTCAACTGCATACAATTCAAGAATACATATTCAGTTGTATACAAGTACAGTTTACGTCTCTAACCTGTCATATTGACCTCAATACAAGTGGTAGTAGTAGCAAAACAAGATAAAACAATTTTCAAGAGTGATGCAAGACCCATTCCACGTACACATTGTATTGTCATTCATCCCCCTCCCACAACCCAGACCTAGTAGGAACATTATTGAGGCTTTAAAACCCATGCTGTATTGTCATTCCCCCAATCCCAAGACAGGGTAGGGACATTATTGAGGCTTCAACACCCAGGCTGTACTGTCATTTCCCCCATCCAAAGACAGGGTAGGAACATTATTGAAGTTCCAACTGTCATTTCAACCCCCCCCCCAATCCCAAGACGGGGAAGGTTCCAACACCAATGCTGTATTGTCATTCCCCCCAATCCCAAGACAGGGTAGGGACATTATTGAAGTTCCAACACCCATGCTGTATTGTCATTTCCCCCCAATCCCAAGACAGGGTAAGAACATTATGGAAGTTCCAACACCCATGCTGTACTGTCATTTCCCCCCATTCCAAGACAGGGTAAGAACATTATGGAAGTTCCAACACCCATGCTGTATTGTCATTTCCCCCCATTCCAAGACAGGGTAAGAACATTATGGAAGTTCCAACACCCATGCTGTATTGTCATTTCCCCCCATTCCAAGACAGGGTAAGAACATTATGGAAGTTCCAACACCCATGCTGTATTGTCATTTCCCCCCATTCCAAGACAGGGTAAGAACATTATGGAAGTTCCAACACCCATGCTGTATTGTCATTTCCCCCCCCATTCCAAGACAGGGTAAGAACATTATGGAAGTTCCAACACCCATGCTGTACTGTCATTTCCCCCCATTCCAAGATAGGGTAAGAACATTATTGAATCTCCAACACCCATGTACTGCCATTCCCCACATCCCAAGACAGCCTGAATTAGCCACAAGACTTATACTTCATTGGAAAAAACAAAACCATTACCGTAAAACAGGACAATTAACTAACCAATGCATCACTGATGATATTCATTCCTTCTAATACAGCCGGTTTAGACCATTATAAATACAGATCTCAAAACTCCACAGTCTGAAGCTGCTGCAAGTTTACCCCGTTGTGACATTGCGATTGAGATCTCAGTTGATTTTATACATATTTAAAATTATTTAATACAAAACTGATAATTTATACATCATCTTTTTAAAAATTCCAACCGTTTCTCCGTTATTCAGATATTTTGATATACGTTCACATCCAGCATCATTTATAGAGGTAACCATAGGCTCAAAACAAAAAAACATGAAACACATAAGAAAACTGTCATTAAAAAAAGATTATTTATTTTTCCTTTAATTACATAACAATACTTCTATCTTGTTTTCTTTTTTTTTACAAATATTACAAAACATGTGAAACATATAACATCACTGTTCGACTGTACAATAAATCTTCAATTTGTTATTTTTGATAAATATGAACTCGTATTGCAGGATCATCTTCTAATTTTTCTGACAGCTTTTTTAATTTTTCTTTCCCCTCCTGGAGCTGCTGTTGCACTGAAAAACAATAAATATGGCATCTACTGAAATAGTCGTCATCAACATGTATGTTGATAAACCTAGTAATTTTATTTAAAATGCAATTTCATATCACACATTGATAATATTTTATTTCATAGGGACATACAGCAATATCGAGGTACATTTTCAATTTTTTTCACATCAGAGAAATCAAACATCTACAAAATTATTTTCTTTTGTTCTTCTTAGCCCCCACTATTCGGTGATACTTTAAGACCAGCACCAGTTTGTGTAACCGCAAGACTAACAGTTCCTCCACCACCTATCAGCCGATCTTTGCTGTATAAACAGGAAATCCTAAGGTTGATAGTATCTCCAACCCGCACAGCTGATCTTTTCCATAAAAAAAATAAGGTTAAAAGGTGTTAAATAATTAAAACACGTTTTGGTCAGGGTAGGTGGAAAAATCTAGTTTTTCGAATATTCAAGAGCACTAAATAGGAGTTGTCTTCTAATTCTTATCTGGTATAACACACTCACCTGAAAGCATTGAAGCCAGGGGCTGAAGATGCACCAAAGTTAAAGCTAGGGGCATTACCCAGGCCAGCTGGGGTAGCATTAAAGTTGAACGCTGCACCTGTAGCAGGCTGTGCTGTCTCTGTTGGCTGTAAAACATTTACAAAACCATGAAATCTTTTGCAAATAAAACAATAACTAGAAAATGCGATCATGGGACTTGTATGCTCCGTTTTGGCCGGGGCCATCCTTAAAAAAATATTTGTTTGCTGTGCTCCGACCCTGAATTTTTTAAGTGGGTAGGTAGGTAGGTCTTTTTTTTTTTATACTGTGGTCCTGGTTAAGCATTTTTACAAATCATAATTTCCTATCTCGATGATAATGCAATGCAGTCTGTGGTTAGCCTCATTAATATTTCTTTACGAATAATTTTTAAGTAAAAAAAAAAAAAAATTAAAAAAAAAAGAAATTCTGAAAAGGCTAAAAAAAAAACACGGTCGCTGCCTTTTTAGACGGTTGGTCGGAGCACAGCAAATAAACACTTTTTTTAGGATGGCCCGGTCACTCACGCAAAATAATTTCAATCAAGTGTGCAAGTATGAAATTTGATGAATATTGCTACAGAGATTGGGTCATCATGCGAATAAAACATCTCACAATTCATTCATGACCACCTTGACCTTTGTCCTGATGACCCCAAAAAGAATAGGGATCACTCTACCAATGGAGTTTGATGAATCTAGGTTGAAGAGTTATCATGTGGATAAGGTTTTTAATGACCCGGTCTTGTGACTTTCACCTTTGACCCCTCAAAATGAAAAGGGATGGTCTCCCTCTGTAGCCTGTCTACCTGTGGAATTTGATGGTGGTTAACTAAGTTGAGGTTATCGTCTGCATAAAGTTTATTCTCATGGCAACCTTGACCTGCTGACCCCAAAATGAATAGGAGTCATCCTCTCAGTGCAGTCGTTCTGCGAATTTTGATGAACCTAGCTATAGAGGCTGACGTTATGTTACGAACAAGGTGAATCATTATCGAGTCCTGGAGACCCTGACCTTTGAACTGACCCAAATATGATGTGGTCATCCTCTTACTGTGGACAGTCCAACAATGACGTTGATTACGTTATAATTGGTTTCAATGGAACAGACTACAGATCGTTTACGGAATGACAGTAATTAGTATTTACAAATTCTGTTTATGGGGGTGTTTGTGGGCATGACTAGAAAGTGTATAATATTTGTTTAAATGCATTTTACTTAAATAATTTCAAGAATGCATACAATATGGTATATGATCAAACCAAAAATGTCCCGTCCAAAGCCATTTTTGGTTTATATAAAACGCTCCATGTTACTACCTACCTTCATTCCAAACTGATACACTCCTTGTGTGGCCTGCACTGCTGCAACAGGTGCCACACTGTTATTGAACACTGCTGCTGAAATGGTAAACATGAACAAATCAGCACGTCTGTCTTGCTTTACACAGGTCAAACTAGAAATGTCGGATACCTGGCTATGCCCCCACTAAATGCAAAACTTCCAAGTGTGTGACATTGACCTTGTGATCGCAGTTGATCAAAAATATTGAATTCCACATTAATTAGTGTACCATTCAGACACAATCATCTCAACTTGGAGTACCAGTCTGACTATTGTATCTCACATTAATAAGTGTACCAGTCAGACACAGTCACCTCAACTAAAGAGTACTAGTCTGACCCATTGTACGTCACATGAATAAGTGAACCAGTCTGACACACAGTCACCTCAAATTGCACTCACATATATCTCTGCCGACTACTAAATTACAAGATGTTGGTAAAACCTGTTAAATTGGAATATGTTTGCCTGAAACTTATTACTTGTGTAAATATAATTTTCAGAATATCTGCAAATTAGATGTTGCAAGATTTGAAATAATGCATGAAAACAATTTAGTTTTAATCGGGACTATTTTACTACAAAAATAAAACGTACTTAGGTCTCCTCAATCGAAACGCATATGTAAACATTTCAAACCGAAGCTCGATAGCAGAAAATTACTAAAAAACATTAACTGATAGAAATAAAAATTTAAATCATTTAATATAGGTCTATATTTTATCCAAAAGTATTTATTATAAACATCGTCATAACTTTTTTAAAATAATCACGTGACCTAACCGTTCGCCCCTACTTCCTTTGACGTTGACAGTCAAATGAGGAACGAGTGTACCCTGGGTAGAGATTGCTCAAATTGGAGTACCTGTCAGACAGTCACCTCAACCTAGAGTACCAGTCTGACTCATTGTACGTCTACTTACAGGTAGCTTACATGTCTGAGACCATACGTAAGCTTATTTTAAAAGTTTCTATAGGCCATTCTGTTTATATTCTCCTATGTCACATGAATAAGTGAACCAGACACAGTCACATCAAACTGGAGTACCAGTCAGACAGTCACCTCAAATTGGAGTATCAGTCAAACACAGTCACCTCAACTTGGAGAACCAGTCAGACACACAGTCACCTCAACTTAGAATACCAGTCCGACTCGTTGTATGCCACATTAATAAGTGTAGCAGTCTGACAGTCACCTCTAACTGGAGTACCAGTCAGACACAGTCACCTCAACTTAGAATACCAGTCCAACTTATTGTATGCCACATTAATAAGTGTAGCAGTCTGACAGTCACCTCTAACTGGAGTACCAGTCAGACACAGTCACCTCAACTTAGAATACCAGTCCGACTCATTGTATCCCACATTAATAAGTGTACCAGTCTGACACACAGTCACCTCAAACTGGAGTAACAGTCAGACACACAGACACCTCAAATTGGAGTACCAGTCTGACTCATACAATGTCACATTAATAAGTGTACCAGTCTGACACACAATCACCTCAAATTGGAGTATGTCCTCTGAATGTCACAGTAATTTGAGTACCAGTCAGACACATTGAATGTCACAGTAATTGGAGTACCAGTCAGACACCTTGCACGGTATATCTACACAAGTCAAGATCAAAATCAGACCATAGCTCAGATTATTTTGCTTTTTTTTCTATCATACTTATAATTGACAACTATTTAAGCTTACAAACCTCCTCATATAACATACACATAATATGGACATGAATACATTACGTATCAATAATTTTTAAATAGAGAAAATAGCCATAAAGAAATGAGGTAGTACCTGAACAGTGAGAGAAGACAGGACAGACAGACAAAGGAGAGGAACACACACAGTCAGGTATAATAGATACCAATTCTGTTCTACTTCGATAATATCCACACGCTTCTTTCTCAGGCACTTTCCTGCTTTCACTTTCATCAGCAGACTCATTGTCGTCTGGAGGCTTTGCATTCCATGAACGGTTTCCCTTGCCAGAAAAAGCGTTGAATTGACTTGAACTTCTTTTACTCAAATTGTCTCCATTCTTCATTTCTTTATCATTATCTGCCTCCATTACGTGATCACCATCTTCAGTATTGCCACAATCAGAGTGGGATGAATTGGCAGACGTCACACTGTGATCACTTTCACAGGATGTGGACGAACAACTGGAGTCTGTAGAAGTGTTGCTGGATGAACTCCGACAGTCGCTCTTACTCGAAGAAGCCGATACTGTCCCGGCGGCGGCTTGTGAAGTTGAGAGGGAAGATGTTGTGGTCTGGGATGCAGTGAACATAAATAAACTGGACGACAATTTATTACTTCCTGTAGATTGTGATCTAGATGGTGTAGAAGAGACAACAGATCTTTCGGTGGTTGCAGAACCACTAAATGCAGACACACCCGATGTAACTGGGGGTGCAGTAAACACAATTAAACTGGAGGACAATTTATTACTTCCAGTAGATTTTGATCTAGATGGTGTAGAAGAGTCAAAGGACCTTTTGGTGGTTGCAGAACCACTGAATGTAGATACACCTGGTGTAGCTGCTTTACTCTCAGATAATGTCTTATCATAAGAAGGAAATGATAAATTCTTGGTGTTTTGCTGTTCAAGTGAAGTTGTGAACAGTGATCTTGATTTTGTCGTTGCTCCTTTGAAAACAAAAGCACCTGGACTGACAGGACTTTCATTCAGTGACACCTTATAATCCATGTTATCCTTGTACAAATTCAATTTTGGTTGGTCAATGTGAGTGAATGAGGAGGTCTTAGATGTACTGGTAATGTTAAATATAGTTAAAGGTTGCCCACCTCCAAATGGGAAAACTTTTGAAGAATTTTGCTCACGTTCAATGGAATAAGTTTTGAAATCTGATTCAAGCGTAACAGATCGCTTGGTTGTATCATTATCATCTGTCGACACAAAATCTTTAACGCCACCAAATATTAAAGAAGCAGATGGGTCTTTCGTCGGTGTGAATGTCCTTGGACTAAAGCGGGACATAGATGTGTTAGATGGAGATTCAGGATGTTCATCTTCACCGAGCATGGTCGTAGAACTGAAGGCCGACACCATCTCATTGGTCTTGCTCTTTAGAATTGACCTGGCCGCACTGTTTAGCCTGGGAGATGGTTGCCTCATTTCATCACTTATCGCAATATCCAGTGGAGGACAGAAGGAAAAGCACACTTTACGTGGTGTTGGGGACTTCATTTCAGATGTTCCAGCAGATGTGGTTGCCTGGAACTGAGAGGCACCAGCATTTGTAGCTGCCTGTAACTGAGGGGCACCGGCATTTTTAGCTGCCTGGAACTGAAGGGCACCAGCATTTGTAGTTGCCTGGAACTGAGGGGCACCAGCATTTGTAGTTGCCTGGAACTGAGAGGCACCAGTATTTGTAGTTGCCTGGAATTGAGAGGCACCAGCATTTGTAGTTGCCTGGAATTGAGAGGCACCAGCATTTGTAGTTGCCTGGAATTGAGAGGCACCAGCATTTGTAGTTGCCTGGAACTGAGAGGCACTAGCAATTGTAGCTGCCAGGTACTGAAATGCACCAGCAGATTTTGAGGCCTTTAATGGTGAGTTCAAAGATTGTGTGCAAGCCTTTAACGGAGAGGTACCAGCTGACAGTAAAATCTTCGCTTGAGGGGCATTAGCTGATGTTGTGACTTGAGACTGGGAAGTAAAAGGCTGAAATAAAGTAGTTGTTTTTGAGCCTGGGAACTGAAAGGAACCAGCAGATGAAGAAGGTTGTAACTTAAAGTTATCAACTGTCCTCAGGGATTGGAACTTTGAAGTACCAAATGCCGATATCTGCCACTTAAACGTACCATTCTTTTCCACAATTTTCGTTGCATTTTCTGTTGCATTTGCCATGGTGGGGGTTTCATCATCCTCTTCCATGACAACATCATTCACAATAGGCGATGAAGTGTAAGAACTGAACACAGATGGAGGCACGCTGCATTTATTATCAAGTAATGGTTGTCTTGCTAAAGATGTTGATGGCAGACCAAATACAAACACACCTGGTGGTGTTACAGGCACAGAAGATACTGGTGGATGGAAAGTGGATTTGTCAGTACTAACTGTCGATGTAGGAATTTGTTGATTGAACCCAGTATTGTTAAAAGGTTGCCTAAGGGTGGAAGTCTGATTAGACAGCAGAGGTCTAAAGGTTGGTAGTGCTGACAGCACAAATCCTGTTGATTTTGACAGACAAAAGCCATTAGATGATGATGGTGCCGACTCGCTTTTGGAGACAGGTGACTTAGCTAGCGTAGAACTGACATTCGGCTGATTGAAAATAAAACCACTTTGTGGTTGAGCCTGGGTAGTGGTGCGCTGTTCAAACTTGAAGATGTTGGAAGGTAGTAAACCAGTCTTCACATGCAGTGGACTCGAGACACAGGTCGGGTTAAAAACAGGTACAAACGATCGAGTTATCATTGCTCCACATGAGGGTACACCTTTGCAAGTGCTAGTAACCACTACTTCAGACTTTCTGGCAAATGTCGGAGGAAACGGAGACCCACTTGACGATGAAAAAGTGAACAGTGATTGAGGTTTTGAACTGCAACTGAATTTGAACGCACCACAAGTTGTTGGCCAACAGTATGGAGTAGATGAAGCAGTTGTAAAGATGGATGGTCGACTCGCCACAGCAGGGGGTATAACACAAATAGTTGGTTTTGTTTCTAAAGCATGCCCAGTCGGAAAGAAACTGTTAGATACGGGACTGGTTACACAACTTAAAGCCGAGTTACTGACTGTTGACGGATATCCTGTATTACTAGGTTCAGGAGAAGTAAACAGAGATTTGTTTGCTAAGGAACTACTGAACGTAAATGTAGCTTTAGGTGTTGAGTATTTGAAGCTGCTTGAAACTGGACAAGTGGACCAACTTGAACCTGACAAAGCTGTAGACTGGATACTGATCACAGCACCACTGACAACCTGAGAAGCAAACACAACTTGGTTTGCTGATGGGCACCTTAAACTGTAATCTGACAAATGCAATGGAAAAGTTGTGGTTGAGGTAGACATTGCATTATCTATTGTTGCTGCGGTCAATGCAGAGGGTGCAGTGACGGGAAGTGGTCGATGGTTATACAGGAAGTGTGAGCAGGGAACAGTAGCAGGTGTAACACTGGAGCATGACGAAGCAAGATTGGCAGATGTTACAACTGCGCTACATGGACGGTATTCTTTGTATAGAACTGGTTCACGTTTGTTAATTGAATCAGGAACAGTTTGTACTACCGAACGTTGTATACCTAGATGTTCATTGACTGTGTCCGATATCAGAATTGTTTGTACAGATCTGTCAACCTTGGTAACTGTAACAGTGTTTACTTCCTGGTCTATTCCTGTATGTTTAAGTCCTACTATTGAAACTGGACACGTTTGAACAGAGCTATCTGTGATACAAGCATAGCCTAGTCGTGAGCCTGTGTCAATAACAGTCTGTACATATACATCTTTTCTTGCTGTTAATTTAGGTTCCTTTCTAGTCCGGCAAAACATTTCCTCAACAATTTGTTTCTTGCAGACTGTTTCCATGACAGCTTTATTCTTACAGTCCATTTCCGCAGCTTTACTCTTACAGGCTGTTTCCATGACACATTTATTTCCAAAGGCGGTTTCCTGGACACTAGTGTTTTCCTTAGCAACTTTGTCAAATTCAATTTCTTTGTCAAACAGATTCTTGCAGGCCGTTTCCTTAACAACATCGTTTTCGTTGGTTGTATCCTTATAAGCGTAATTCAAACCTTGAGAAATTGCAAACTTTGTCTGCAATTTGGAATTTGTACTTGAACTATCTGTTTTCACCTCTTCAATCTCACTGTTGGAAGTAGAACTGCTGCTCTCAGCTGGGCAGAAGGCACCATGCGCGCCTGACTGCAACACAGAAACTGATGGCACAAATGTAGAGACTGATGATCCAAGGCTTGATATGGTTGAGCTAATTGACAATCCAGTTTTATACACAGGTATGGATGCTGGTGATATTGTTACAGACACTGACGACAAGACATACACAGCTGAAGTAGAAACAGTAGAAGAAAGAACAGATTTGGATAGTGAATAAAATGTAGAAGATTGAGCAGCTGAAGTAGACAGACAGGAAGAGTTCACAGTGACAGGGAGCTTCCATCCTGAATTCCAGAGAAGCCCTTTACCTCCAAATGGCTGCGATGCAGTAGAAACTACGCTCATATTTGAGGATCCAAATGACGATGGTGTGGATCCAAAGGCCGGTGTGGTTGATTGCGTGTTGTCGCCAAATGCCGCGGTATTCCCTGCTCCAAATGAAGCCGAGGAACCGACTCCAAAACCTGCAGATGAACCAAAGGCCGGTGCTGCAGCAGAGTGAGGCTTGGCACCAAACTGGAACAAAGAAGAACTCGTGACTGTGACGGAGGACTCATTCTGTCCTTGTGACTTGGCCCCAAACTGGAACGGAGCAGAACTAGCGCCTGTCGTGGACAACTCCGTCTTCTGTCCTGTGAAGTTGAATGCTGGTGTACTGCTGCCAAACGCTGGTGGCTTACCTCCAGTCTGCAATAGAATTATTATTAGAATTAGTGTTTTTTAATTATTTAAAGCAGCTATCCCGCCAACAACAGCCAACATGTTCTAAACATGTACACCGTTTCTAAACTTACTGACAATGTGGTATATATAAATTATAACTTACATATTTTGAGAATCCAAACTCTTTAAACACAATACAAACGGGCGAGGCCAAAACCCAGAACTGGGGCGTATAATTAAGTTACCAATTCTGAATTCATTTGATGCATATTCAATCACGGGTATTTTTAGAATCCGTTTATAAATAATAAACCTTTACTTGCAAACGGCACATAATTATGCATTATTATAACCTGAACACCTGGATAGAGTTTTGATACATGGTTTTGAAGTGCAATTTTTACTTTTATTTTGCAGGTTAGTTTCCTTTAACCCATTGCTCTGTTAGTTGTATAATTTGAGGTTTACAAGCAATATAAAACTACTGTCTATTCGAAAGTAACGGTCAATGACTTTATTGTTTTACTATACCATTGGGTACAGGTAAACAGCACCAGTTTGGTCTGCTCTAAATCTTCTTAATCAGGCAGCTTGGGGTGTGAGAATGCAGAATCACTACTTCCATAACTCATGATATAAAACTGTAAGAAAATTAATTTGTTTTTCCCTACATACTGTTAGACCAAATATCTTGGCTCTGTAATCTATCTTTATTTCACTCTTTGTCATTCTTCAACTTTTACTTATTTCTACTGCCAAATATCAGGACAACTTACCTGTGCTGCAATAACACTACCAAATACCGGGACAGGCGTGCTGACTGGTTTACTGGTGGCGAAGTTGTTAAAAGACGGGGCAGGTATGGATGCAGATGTGGAATTTTGCTGACCAAACATACCGTAGTTGTTGGTTGTAACACTTGTACTGGATGTCGTTGCTGAAAAGATAATTTGAAACAGGATTAAATATTTTTTAATAATGCCAGAAAAAAACACACCTCTGTTTCAGGTTACCGGCGAAAAATATATATAGGTTAGGTATTGAAATCTTTTTTTCTGATAAATCTTTCCAATTGTTTTCTGGTGAAGGGAATGGCTATGTGACACATATCCATTTTGTTATACCCTTTTTGTTTAAGCTTTTTAAAAGATTAGATTGATCATATTTTTATTATGAAAGTAAGTATCCTCCGTATATCTACTACCGGTGTATATCTTCTACCGGTGTAATCCGAAATATCCGATTTTCGCGACATGCGCTTGTATCTCCATCCGGTTGTTTCTGTTTTGCAAACTCACGAAGTAATCCCGCTATCTGTCAACCCGAGAAATGAGCTTTTTACGGGTAAGTTTATTAATAAAATCATACATAAACCATTTTAAATGCAAAAAATACTGTATTTTTTGTTAAACTTACTAAAAAAATCCACATACATATAGTTATTTGATCGCGAAAGTCTTGACAAGTTTTTGACAGTTTGTCGGATGCATAATGACGTCATGGACACCTGTTTTTCTCGGAATAGGAGTCACGTTATCTCCTTATATGGAAAAGAAAACGGTGATCATATATAAATTTACTCGATTATATTTATGTATGACTGAAATATTTTTACTATGAATACCTTATTTTATTTTTGTTTTTATTTTCAGTTACCCACCACTGGACAGAAAAGGAAGAGACAGTATGAGCCCAGCCTCATCAACAAAGCTTATAATGAAAATGAATTAAAAATGTTTTGTTTTTTTGTAAAATAAATAACGTTAGATATAAAAAAAGAAAGGATGAAAATGAAAAACTGAGTAAAAGATTAAAAAAGAAGGAAAGAAATCCTATCAAACTTTATATTTGATCTGATTTTGAGTGTTTACCCTCAACCATATTTACAAACTGTACACTGAAAGCTTAAACAATGATTTATTACAGGCAATAATGGTCCATGTAGAATTCTACTATTACACCAGTAGTACAGGGTTCTCCACAGCGAACCCTAATAAACAATGATTTATTACAGGCAATAATGGTCCATGTAGATTTCTACTATTACACCGGTAGTACAGGGTTCTCCACAGCGAACCCTATATATGAAAATCAAAATCCTTATTTGCGCTGTCCTTGAAATTAGCGCGGTCCTTTAAATCCCAAGCGCGGTGCTTTGATTTACTCGATTCATGTTGCTTATCGTCCGACACATATACTATAACCAGACCCTCTACACAGGATGTTAGTCACGCGCTATCGGTGTGAAATACTACACGTCAAGGACAAGTGTGTACAGTTGTATAAACCAGTCAAATCAGGCAGAGATACGTTGTTGTCGCGTTGCGTTAGCTGTGTATCACTTGACTTTATTGTTGATCATTATTATGTCCCGACAAACATAACTTGATGGGATTAATTAGATAAGATGAAGCGATGTGACATAATTGATTGGATAATGTGATTTAAATACATGACGAGTGATTATTAAGGAGTTGTTAAAAAATATATGATGTTTTGATGTTCGTCGGCTCTCTGCGTGGATCGTCTGCAGTTTGTAAGTATTAATTTGTTGCAGATTATTTTAATTACTCGATACTTTCAGAGATTAGTTAATATCTTTAATTAATTAAGTTAATGAAGTTAAACTGGGTTACTTTGCTATAAAATGCCTGATGTTTCTATTAATTTATCATAACAAAATGTCGAAGCAAAGTAGTAAGAGACCCTTAAATGGGGGAATTGGCAAGTTTTTTGTGGTAAGAAATGTTGAGGCTGCACCTACTGTCTGTGACTCAGCATCTGAACCAGTCGCCAAAAGAGCCAGGGTCAGACTGACCGGGTTCAATCCAGACTGGGAGAAAGACTTCAAATGGGTTGAGGAAATAGAAAATGGTTAGTAAATAAATACATATAATTTAAGGGCAATCGATGTAAAGAATGAATATTAATATTATTTTATTCAAATGCAGATTATTGTAAAGTGTATGGTAGCTGATTATGGTCTAAATTTAATGGATAAAGAGTTTGTTGTATTGGGGTATATTTATTGCAGATTATTTATGTCATGTTGTAGTTTGTACTAGGGTACTGTATATTATATTTATGTACAGATTATATTTCTGTTCTGTATAATGTTTTGTCTGTATATTACATGTGGAAATGAGTTAATAAAATACTATTTTACTGTATAATTATATTCTCTTTAATATAGTTCTTCCCCCATCTTCATTTTATAATTAAAAATCATCTCAGGGCATATGGTGCACCCTAGAATTGGAAAAAAAATCGTCATAGGGAGGGGGCGGCCAAACCCACCCCCCCGCGCTGCCTATGCCAGCGCCTGAAAAAAATCCTGTGGAGGACCCTGTAGTATATATCAAGGTCATCGTACAGCAGGTGCCCGACATTGTAACTATCAGCGCAACATTTTATTGATCAGCTCTAACAGAATTCTTAAAATAGAATTCTAGGAATAACAAACACATATTTTTGTTTGATATTTTACTGGAAAGTCTGTTATAATTTGCATTATGTTTTATCTGAAGCGCTCACAAAGACTTAAGACCACCGGTAGATGATATGACCAGGATACATATTTACTATATCAGTTTGCACTCATTTTTCTCGTACAGGTTAAGATTACTCCAACACACTAAAACCAGTTTTATTTTGCATCAACTGAAAATGTACTATCGAAAACAACTTTCGCATTTCTCAACCGATTTTGAAAAAATAAATAATTTTTTATTTACTGACATCAGGGCATAAAAATCTGTTTCTGAGTTACTTGTCCTATATAATATTTTAATAGTAAAATTGATAAATTGTATCTGGATTTCCATTGGTCCTGCATCAATAAGCACTCGATTGTTAAAGAATTTATCTGGATTTCTATTGGTCCTGCAGATGAGCACTCGTCAGTGAGAGATGAGTGGAATGAGAGATGAGTGGAATTATCGTGCTCTGGATATACATCTTATTGATGTATTATTAAAACTGACTGAACTGTATTTTTTTGTAGCAGAAACAAAAGCCCCAAACAGAAGTTTTTTGTGGACCACCTATAACATGTCCAAGATAAAAATAAACCAAGACTGATCGACACAGAAGGCAATCAGAGTGACCTACTTGCACTGTTGGTCGCCCCAAACTGGAATGGTGTGGATGCCGCGTTGCTGGTTGCAGAAGCAAAACTGAACGCTTGCTTCTTGACCTGAGGCTCACTAGGGTCTGTAAAGAAGAAAATTATCATTCTGAATAATAGTAACAAGACAGCAAACCACACAAGTCAAGATGATGAAGATGTCATAGGTGTCAGAGTAAAATTAACATTGTTAAAAGTATTTCTAAAATAAATCTCAGCCACGTACAAATCTCAGTTTGCCAGAGGTTGGACATTAGCCTCATTTATAATTTCATAATGTCGAAATACAACACTTCCTTGGTATACCGTTCATCTATAAAAAACATCCATATCATTAATTTTGGTACATGTCGTAGACCAAAACAAGAAATGTAACAATAAATGACAAATGACCCATTTTTTTTTTTTTGAACAGAAATTTCGACTCATTTGACCTCCAAATGTGACCTTGCCCTTGTGTTTAACATTTGTGTGAAGTTTCATTGAAATCCCTTCAGTTCTTTCAAGTTATGGTTGAGACATGATTGTTTCGGACGGAAGGACGAACGAACGGACAGTGCAATTAATAAATGCCTCCTTTTGGGGGCATAAAAAACAAATTTGAATGTTTACCTTCCTCCCTGCCTCTCTTTGTTGGATTAACAATAGAAGTGCTGCTCTTATTGCCACCAAATGCCGCTGTCATAGAATTCTGGCCCTCTGTCGACTGTTGAGCAAAGTTAAACCCACTACCAAAGGTTGAAGGTTTAGAGGTACTTATTTCTGATGGCTGAAAGCCACTAAAAGCTTTATTTTCTGCAGGTTTTTGTACACCTGAAATAAATATTATACAACAATTTGAAACAAACTTGTTTCAAATAACACGACAGAATTAAAAAAAATTAAATAAATTTGTTGAAACTGTGGATTACAGGGCTATATATAAGCATCGCGAGCATTAGAGTAATAACTTCAACTTTATTTTTAATTCAGCATCTATTCGGAATGATGAAAGCAATTTTTTTTCTTTAATGCATTGAATTTATTTGAATGTATTGAATTGAACGTTGTTTAACGGCTCATCAACACAGTATAGGTTATTTAGAGCCGCCCCAGAGAGAGGGGAAGGATACATAGGAATCCGGGAACCTGCCCTACTCTTATTATCGAATAGATTCCTATGGTTCTTTAACGTGCTCGGAGTATAGACCGATACACGGGACCGCCCGGTTTACGTCCCCATCCGACGGACGAGGCTAAGAGAAAGTGTCTTGCCCAAGAACACACCCGACGGAACTCAGTGGCACCACGGAGGATTGAACCCGGGGCCTCTGGTTACAAATCCGCCGCGCTACCGACTGCGCCACGCCAGCCCTCTTTGAATTTATTTAAATATGGTATAAAAAGCTACAAATAATATGCTCTTTATTTTAAAAGAGTCCGACCATCACTGAAAAATAATACACTAGTTTTAAACTATGAGGCCAAAAATAAAATTATGTTTGTTTCCCCTTCCCGACCGACCCACCGAAATTGCCGCGACCCGAATTATTTTTTCGACACTGGCGAAAAAAAAATAATGTTTTTTTTTTGTGTCTTAAATGTGTCTTATAGGTAGCATGTATTCCAGTTTTGATCTCAAATAAAAGAAATGAAATAAAAAAAATATTTTACCTACCTACCTACCCAACCCTTTTTTGCATGGGTCGGGAAGGGGAAACAAACATAATTTTATTTTTGGCCTGAAGGAAACTGTCTGTGTATGCGCTGTGCAACTGGTGTCAATTAGGATGAAATGACATGTGGCCCAAACCAACATACTCACATTGCTTAATACCCATATGACTAAGAATTAATTTTTTGACAATACTCATAATACCAAATTTAATTTGGTCAATACCAGGGCCTTCCCCGACCATTTATGGCGTAGCGGCACCGCGATCCCTTAACTTTTGAAACTGACATGCCACGATCCCTTAATCTGACCGCGACCCTTTAAAACCTTTGCCGCGATCCCTTGGATGTTGGAGGAGACTTACCTTCCCTATGAGGTTCTGTCAATACGACTGAGGCGCTTGCTTTATTGTTGAAGACTGGATGACAAGCACCTGCGATATTACTTAAATACCAGTGCCCCAGATAACTTTTGGACGGTAACTTACCCGTCTTTAGGTGAGCTTTATTGACTTTTTATTCATGGCAGTGGTTTTTCAATGATTAATCATTATTTATGATTGATTTCCATAGAAACAGGAATCACATGTGTTAATTTCAGAAGTGTTTCTTAACGGTAACTCGCTTTTCAGTTTACTCTCCGTTTCGACATTTTAATCATCTGCACAACGCAAACACTTTCAAAAGTAAACAATAGTATAGACTGGTATAGCGTACATATTCAACTATATAGCATTCTCTTTTACTGCTCCACTTTATCGATAATTATGTAACGTCCCAGTCAAGATAAACACCGGAAGTAAAATCTGCTTTTTGTAAATATTGGAATATGCACGAAAACATCATACCATCAATCATTTGAACACCTTGACTGTCGATACTCTCGAAAATTAAAATGTTTGAGTGAAAAGGAAATTGCTTGCGTATCTGGTATGCATGTCAGGGAAATTAATTGGGTATTTGGCAATTTTACTTGAGTGAAATACGCAGATACCCTGCTTATCTGTGGCACTGAATACATGTAACCACAGAGTACCAAATTGATCTAGTTTCAGGTTACATTATGGTGTTTGTTGCGTCAATTCATGCAGTTGCACAGGCCCATTTTCGTCCAGATGAATTTCTGGTAAAAGTTGTAAATTTGTGTTCTACATAAAGTTTGCTAAATTTAGTTGGTTTTATTAGTCTTTGAACTAAATTTTTTGTGTCACTAGCCCGAATTCTTATATACTCAATGAAAACCCGTACATTTTCCTTTAGCCCGATTACATAAGGCCAAACAAAATAATAGGTGTGGTTCAGGTAACATTGGAAAAAAAAATAGGGTAGGTAGGTAGGGATTTTTTTTTATTTTATTTTATTTTTATTTTTTCTATCGACACGTTCCAAAAATAGGTCAAACACAGTGTTTTAATACTTTTGTAATACTTTGCTTAATATGTTTGTTTGGTTATTGGCTCTTTATACAACCAGGACAATATTTTAAAAAATGTAGCATGTCAGAGCAAAATAAATTCATTTGACTAAAATAAAAATGCACATATCTGTTTTTAAGTCCTTTTTGAAAGTGAAATATATTAAAAAGAAATTGACAAGAGGGTTGCAAAGATGCAAAGTCTGCACTCGGTATATAAGTGAATGGTGTCCCATCCACTTCTGGAGAACATTGATATTTAAACTATTATAGTACATAGTTGAAAGAAAACGGCTTCACTTTTATTTAAATATGTTCATGATTAGCAATTCATAATTTTGAGAGAGCATCATCAAAAAAACTGACCAATCAGTGACCAGAAATAAGAGCATACCAATACATTCTGGTAGGTGATAAACTCGGTCTTTATCCTTGATGTTCAACCAAGTTTACTGTTAAAATTAAGGTATGTACAGTGTGATTCTTTTAAAACCCTGCATATTTCATGCACAGTCATGCAACTTGTTTCAATATATGTATCTTCCAAAATCAAAATCTTGAAAATTATCCACTTTTTACTCTACCAAAAGTTTTTATTTTACTATAGAATCTAAGGAAAAAAAACGAGAAACAAATTTTATCACCTACTGCCATTAAAACAAAATCTCAGCATCTCTGCAATGCAAAATTATGAATGCAAACGCTTTTTTCAAATTAGAAAATATTGGGAAACTGATTAGTATTTTCTAAATAGTATCATCAAAATAGTCCATTGAGGAAAAAGAAGTAAGTTTATGAACCACCCCACATGCAAAAAAAAATATTTTTTGTGTCCAACAATTGCCAAAATGAATAAGCCTTTTTATCAATTTTTCTGAAAAAAGCAACCTAGCTGATAAATATTGTTTTTTCCTTGCAATGAAGTCATGCAGATCTTTATTTACAAAGTAATGTGTCAAATGAATGTTTCTTTCCCTTTTTCTTTTAAATATGTGCTACTATTTTCACAAGTTGGTGTTAAACCCGTCATCTTTGCTATGTAAACAAATGAGTACTCGCGTTAGATGGCCTACATGACTTATCGTGACAATGTCAAGGTCAAATTTGAACAATTCTGAAAAATGAGTAAATTAGCCTAAAAAAGCCAAAAGTTCTTTCGTGATGAATGATAACATGTGTATGAAATATTTAAAGTGTTATTTCACTAAAGAATTCATGAGAATTATTAGTGGGAACAAGTTTCTAGTCCAAAATAAGACTCGAAAAAGACGATCTTGTTTGTAGTACCACGCATGCGCATTACAGTCACATGACAAGAGTTGTCTTTTCTGATGTTAGCAGGTGTTGAAAAATGCGTAAATACACCACGAGTACGTCATTTTTTGTGAGATTAAATATAAAACAAATTGAAGATTAATTATTGAAGTACTTTATTTGTACATAAACTAGAGCGTAATCATCCGATTTAATACTGAACTTCCAAAAACCGCACTTCGCTTCCATTTATTTTTCATCTACCAATAAATAACAAAAGCCGTGAGGTCAATTACGTAATGTATGCAGTGTTTTCTTCCTATATTCAACATAAAAAGTTCCACTTTTTAGTGTCTTAGCACTTAAAAGATGCGTAATTTGACGTACCCAACTCCAGGTTGGGATATTCCTAAATTCTAAATATAGCTTACGCGGCGCCACCTATCGGGTTTTGCATTGCTATCATGATCGTGTCGCATGTTTAAAAAATACCTCGAAGGGACTTCCATCTCCCATATTCTTATAGGCGAAACACTGAAATGAACTGGTTTTTAAGCCAGAATCGTGGTGATTTTCTTGAAATATATCGATCAATGTAGCTTGGTTTACGACTGCCTTCATCATTTTTTTTTCCGGGCCGTGAATACATCTTTCGAAAGTAAACGCGAACACGGTCGCCGCCATGTTGTATTATGCGGTGTTTCGTACTCGCGGCGTTTCGTACTTCGCGGTGTTTCATACTCTTTACCGAACGTACCCACGAAAATTCGTTCTCAACCCGAAAAAAATAAATAGGGTCGGCAATTCGGCGGTAAATAAATAGGGTCGGTCGGGTTACCTGAACCACAACTATTATTTTGTTTGGCCTAAATAAAAAAAAAATCACTAGCCCGAATGACAGTTTACTAGCCCCGGGCTTCGGACTAGTGGTTTAATCGAAGACTGTTATTATGTTATTATTATTATTATTTTTTTTATTAAAGTGGCCCTTGGCAATTTTTACTTGGCGGCCTTTGTTTTGCATGGCGGTATGTGTCGATAGCATGGCAGATCGCAATCATAAAAGTGCTCTTGGAGAACCATGAGCATCTGCCAAGTTTCATTTCAACATTCAAATTGAACGTTTCAACAAACAGGACTGTAAAGTAATTAATTTCGAAAAACAAAACAGAATGAGTACAAACATGACTATGAAGTTTGCTTTCTGCTGCTTTAATTGAAAGACTGAGCAAAAACAGAACAGACACAGTTGAAAAACAGCTTACCTTGTGTTGCATTACTCTGTGTCGCTGTGGCACCAGTAAACGTAAATCCACCAACAGAATTTTGAGTTGTGAAGTTATTTTGTAATGAACCTGTAGATGTAACACTGTTCACAGATTTACTACCAAAATTAAATCCACCAATACTTTGTGAGGTTGACACAGCCTGTGATTGTAAAGATTCACTAGCACTTGATATCGAGTCTGTCGCCTTAAAATTAAAACCACCAGGAACTGATGTTGTGGCTATTACTGGGTCTTTTGCACCGTTTTCTGTTGTTTGACCGTAAGCTAATCCTGCTTGTAAAGAACTAGGAACTGATTTTGTTTCTGCTGACACACTATTGGGTGTAGCTAATGATACTGATGCTGGTTTCCCGAACTGAAAACCTCCCGTTGGTAAGGCATTGGAATTTTCCTTGGTGTCACTATCACTACTACCAAATTTAAATCCACCTGCACTGGGCTTCTCAGAATTTTCCTTATCCGACCTTGATGAAGTGCCAAATTTAAAACCCGAGACAGGAGTAGTTTCCGTAGTTGAACCACTAAATTTAAAACCACCTTCCGATAATGTAGATGAATTTGATTTCTCAGCTGGCTCTGCGCTTGATGAACCAAACTTAAATCCTGATGTGGAATTTGTACTTGAAACGTCTGCATCAATAAATTTAAATCCCCCCTCACTAGATAATGATATGCTACATGGTTTAGTTTCTGATGCTGGTATTTTAAAACCACTGGACTGGGACATTGTATACGACTTTACACAGCTGGGCACTGAAATTGAGAAAAGAAGCTTTACTCTGTATTGAAAGGTGCCAGGATGTTTAAAGGTATTATTAAATAAAATAAATATGTTAAATAATAAGTATCAGTCAGCTTCAAGTTTCCTGTGAAAGGTCATACATGTATAAACAGTATTAAAAAACATGACGGATTATCATGCCACAATCTAACAACTGATCTTTATTTTAGGTCAGTTACACACTATACATGACATGATCCCTATATAGCTCCCACTTCACTTTGTGAAAGCGGGGGTAAAATTACAAAAGCTTCTCTGAATCTCTACTATACCTGTGTGTGTTCTTGGAGGTCCAGGACGTGCATAATTACATGCAACGCATGCCTCATCTGTCTCTTTGTTGTTCACTAGACACGTATCGCACACCCAATCTCCTGGCGGGTGCTTGAAGAACTTGAGAGGCTTGGGTGTCTGACAGGCAACACATGACGACGACTCTGTCTTGTTCTGCACCAGGCACACTTCACACTCCCACTGCCCTGATGGTGCCTTGAACTTGTTAAATAGGTTGTCATTCGTACTAGTAGTAGGAGTAGCTGAAATACATGTTAACAGTACAGAGAAACCGGCTTGTCATTTATGCTGGTACCCAGTATTCAATAATGAAACATAAGTAGCTGAAATACATGCAGACAACAGTAAAATAGGCCGCCATTCTTGTAAGTACCCAGCAGTGTATTAGCCAACCAACCGTACATCTGTCTTTTGCACGTTTTTTTTGGGAAAATCGCGGCTAACATTTGGAGGAGCAGGTGGGGTAAAAAAAAAAGAAGTTTTTTTCTTTGTTTTGCTTTTTGCTAAACAACACTTCCAAACTCTTACTTTCTCAATAGGGTTATGTTCTGTATACATTTACAGAAGCAAGATGATCTAAAATGCCCCTTTTCCACCTTTATCTGTGAAAATACATTAGCCCATAGACACCCACTTGGCGCGAATATGTGCTTAACATCTGTTGGCAAATTATTTTGCCCACCCTGTTTTCATATTTGCACACCCAGTTCTTGAATTTCTGCCTAATACACTGGTACCCAGTACTTGACAATGATCCAGGAGTGAGTAGTTGAAACACATGTAGACAGTATATACAGTGAAATGGTCAAGTCAGCGTTTTTTTTCACCATTTTGGGAATGGGTCCGTGACCGATCAAATTGGGAAAAAACACGCGATTTTTCTCAAAATTGGGAAAAAACGCGCGTTTTTTCTCAGAATTGGGAAAAAAATTGTTTTTGTATTTTGTTCAATTTACACAGAAAAGCAGAAGAAATGTCGAAAACCCTGGTAAAAAACTTTATTAAGAAGATTATTCTAAAGCATTTTACAATTTTGGGAAGAAAAATCTTGAATCTGGAATTGGGAATTTTTTATATTTTTTTTGGCGATTGGGAACGGGTCCGGGTCCGTTTACCGGACCCGTCCAAAGAAGGGAAAAAAAACGCTGTCAAGTCCACATAAAAACGGACTACAGTGAACCCTGAGTGAAATAGGCTGTCATTGTTGTTGGTACTGAACAGGGAGAATATGATTTGTAACAATGGCGATCAATGTAAAACTCGAAGAGTGTTCCACGGAACACTTGTGTCGCCTGCTGTGTGTTTATTTTAGCTAACTATAAAGTTTGAAGACGGGTGCAATCTTTTATGAATTATGGAGCAGATTTTTTTTAAAGTGTTAAAGCTTATGAAAACATAAGAACATTACTTGGGTTAAGATAAAGATGTGTGTGAAGTTTCATGAACACAGGTCAAATACATTTCAAGTTATGGCGAATTTTAGGTTGCTGGTTAAAATGTGACGGACGGACAACGGGCAAGGAGATCCCTAAGTGTCTGCCATGCTACGCAGGCGCCACAACAAATTAATCAACATGATAAAAAGTATACGTACATGTGCTGGGTTTGCTGGCCTTACATGCACCACACACATCTGCCTCCCTCTTGTTCTGTATCAAACATGTCTTACATATCCAGTTACCGGGCATAAGGCTACCATGACTGGACACAAGCAACGTGTGGCTTGGTGTACTTGACCCTGAAATAATAATAGTAATATTAACAGCACGACTCTGAAACAGCGATTATCCCCCCCAAATTATATAGAGTAATCGTAAAATGATTAATAAACTGTAAAATTGTTATGTCTATGAAACAAACAGAAAAATGTTAACCATAAGGGTGTTCTTCAGAACACTTCTGTCGCCTGTCGTATGCTTATTTAAAGTTATGACCTAGGCCAGGTTAAAAAGCTCTAAGAAAAAGGGGCATAACTCTGCCGAAATGAAAGTCGAGAGTTACTGGACGCGTGTAATGATATTCATTGGGGTGAGATGAAGATGTTAATGACATTTCATGAACGTAGGTAAAATACTTTTCAATTTATGGCTAAGGTCTGGTTGCAGGTGAAAGTGTGATGGACAGACGACAGACAAAGTGATCCCTAAGTGTCCTCTATGCAAAGCAGACGACACAAAAATTTGTTTTTCTACTTGAACCGTTGGCAACTGTTGTATTGTTTCAAGGAACTATTGAAAGTCAGTCTGAATCACAGTTCTTGCAAGCAAATGATACCAACAGATGTTTTTTTTAAAATATATTTATTTAAGGCAAGCTTGATTATCAGTTTTCTAACCAATGCCAGACAAAGAGGTTTGTAGTCAGTAGAAATACATTGCTTTGTAGGTATTGTTGGCTATTTTGTTGATTATGAGCATATCAAATAGCAGTTGAATTTTACTGACCTGGTTTCTGTGCCTGACATGCAACACATTTACTGATATCAGATTTGTTTGAAACCAGACAGCTGTCGCACGTCCAGGAACCAGATGGCTGCTGGAACTTGTTGAATAGATCTGTTACGGGTACCGCTGACAATGATGGAGTTGCCGACTGGGCTGAAATTTAAGAGAGTTAATGAACATAATACGTAAATAAAAATGCGAATCACAAGACATATTAAAACATCTAGTCACCGATTTAAAGAACATGTTCAAAATTTGATGAAAACCAGTTGTTTTATTTAATAGCATTTAAAATCGGGGTACTCATGAAAGTGTTGTCTAGCGTAAATGTACTAAGTGTCGCCTATTGTAAATGTACTTAAGTGTAGTCTAGTGTAAATGTACTAAGTGTCGCCTATTGTAAATGTACTTAAATGTAGTCTAGTGTAAATGTACTTATGTGTTGTCTAGTATAAATGTACTTATGTGTTGTCTAGTGTAAAAGTACTTACACGTGTCGTCTAATGTAAATGTACTTATACATGTTGTCTATGGTAAATATACTTACAAGTGTTGTCTAGTATAAATGTTCTTACAAGTGTCGTCTAATGTAAATGTACTTACAAGTGTCGTCTAATGTAAATGTACTTATAAGTGTCGTCTAATGTAAATGTACTTACAAGTGTTGTCTAGTGTAAATGTACTTACAAGTGTTGTCTAGTGTAAGTGTACTTACAAGTGTTGTCTAATGTAAATGTACTTATACGTGTTGTCTATGGTAAATGTACCTACAAGTGTCATCTAATGTAAATGTACTTACAATTGTTGTCTATGGTAAATGTACTTACAAGTGTCATCTAATGTAAATGTACTTACAATTGTTGTCTAGTGTAAATGTACTTACAAGTGTTGTCTAGTGTAAGTGTACTTACAAGTGTTGTCTAATGTAAATGTACTTACAAGTGTCATCTAATGTAAATGTACTTACAAGTGTCGTCTATGGTAAATGTACTTACAAGTGTTGTCTATGGTAAATGTACTTACAAGTGTTGTCTAGTGTAAATGTACTTACAAGTGTTGTCTAGTGTAAGTGTACTTACAAGTGTTGTCTAAAGTAAATGTACTTACAAGTGTCATCTAATGTAAATATACTTACAAGTGTTGTCTAGTGTAAATGTACTTACAAGTGTTGTCTAGTGTAAATGTACTTACAAGTGTTGTCTAGTGTAAGTGTACTTACAAGTGTTGTCTAATGTAAATGTACTTACAAGTGTCATCTAATGTAAATATACTTACAAGTGTTGTCTAGTGTAAATGTACTTACAAGTGTTGTCTAGTGTAAGTGTACTTACAAGTGTTGTCTAATGTAAATGTACTTACAAGTGTTGTCTAGTGTAAATGTACTTACAAGTGTTGTCTAGTGTAAATGTACTTACAAGTGTCATCTAATGTAAATGTACTTACAAGTGTTGTCTAGTGTAAATGTACTTACAAGTGTTGTCTAGTGTAAGTGTACTTACAAGTGTTGTCTAATGTAAATGTACTTACAAGTGTTGTCTAGTGTAAATATACTTACAAGTGTTGTCTAGTGTAAATGTACTTACAAGTGTTGTCTAGTGTAAGTGTACTTACAAGTGTCATCTAATGTAAATGTACTTACAAGTGTTGTCTAGTGTAAATGTACTTACAAGTGTTGTCTAGTGTAAATGTACTTACAAGTGTTGTCTAGTGTAAGTGTACTTACAAGTGTTGTCTATGGTAAATGTACTTACAAGTGTTGTCTAGTGTAAATGTACTTACAAGTGTTGTCTAGTGTAAGTGTACTTACAAGTGTTGTCTAATGTAAATGTACTTACAAGTGTCATCTAATGTAAATATACTTACAAGTGTTGTCTAGTGTAAATGTACTTACAAGTGTTGTCTAGTGTAAATGTACTTACAAGTGTTGTCTAGTGTAAGTGTACTTACAAGTGTTGTCTAATGTAAATGTACTTACAAGTGTCATCTAATGTAAATGTACTTACAAGTGTCGTCTATGGTAAATGTACTTACAAGTGTTGTCTATGGTAAATGTACTTACAAGTGTTGTCTAGTGTAAATGTACTTACAAGTGTCGTCTAATGTAAATGTACTTACAAGTGTTGTCTAGTGTAAATGTACTTACAAGTGTTGTCTAGTGTAAATGTACTTACAAGTGTTGTCTAGTGTAAATGTACTTACAAGTGTTGTCTAGTGTAAATGTACTTACAAGTGTCGTCTAATGTAAATGTACTTACAAGTGTTGTCTAATTTAAATGTACTTACAAGTGCTGTCTAGTGGTAATGTACTTACAAGTGTTGTCTATGGTAAATGTACTTACAAGTGTTGTCTAGTGTAAATGTACTTACAAGTGTCGTCTAATGTAAATGTACTTACAAGTGTTGTCTAGTGTAAATGTACTTACAAGTGTTGTCTATGGTAAATGTACTTACAAGTGTTGCCTATGGTAAATGTACTTACAAGTGTTGTCTAGTGTAAATGTACTTACAAGTGTCGTCTAATGTAAATGTACTAACAAGTGTTGTCTAGTGTAATATACTTACAAGTGTTGTCTATGGTAAATGTACTTACAAGTGTTGTCTAGTGTAAATGTACTTACAAGTGTTGTCTAATGTAAATGTACTTACAAGTGTTGTCTAATGTAAATGTACTTATGTGTCGTCTAGTGTATATGTTCGATATTTATTACTGTGGGATAGCTGAAAATCAAAATCAAAAGATGATGGGGAGCTGAAAATCAGAATCCACCTGTATATGGTGGGGATAACAAACAAAATGCCTACAAAATCCCACCCTCCATGTACGTTTTTCTGCCCTGTAATTTACATCAACATGATTCTCATAAACCAACCTTTTTTTACTCCAGGTCTCGGAGTCATACATGCCAAACATGCGTCTGCATCGTTTTTATTGTTTACCA
The DNA here is from genome assembly GCA_037043455.1 of Cyrtodaria siliqua. Taxonomy (NCBI): domain Eukaryota; kingdom Metazoa; phylum Mollusca; class Bivalvia; order Adapedonta; family Hiatellidae; genus Cyrtodaria; species Cyrtodaria siliqua. The sequence continues at coordinate 28,274 of JAWPHD010004022.1, forward strand.
GGCACACGTCACAACTCCATCCAGAGGCCTTAAACAGGGTACTAAGGGCGGGGCCCTTCGATACCTGTGCCCCACCAATCCCTGTGAACAACGTTGCGTTACTTTGCGTCGAAGCTGGTGACGATGATGTAGAGTTACTCCCACCCAGTATATCCATAACACTTCCCTGTTTAAGCTTGGATGCTGCTTTTAGGCCACCGCTACTAGCACCACCGAGGATATCCATCACACTACCTTGCTTCAGCTCCGAGGCGGGAGCCATACCACCAAAACTCGTCTCTGAACTTGATGGACCTACAGCATATTGTAGAATAATTAATAAAGGACTATTTGGATGTTCACATCCCAATTCATTTTTTTGAAGGTAATTTCATTATAAACTGATCTTAGAATATTAACATAATTTTGTTACCATCTACAATAGCTGTCACACTATCACAATCACAGTTACACTTTCCCCCCTTTTCTATTAAAGGTAACTATTTCAAATACAAAATGAGTTATCTTAAAACCCATATTAAACGAACCCGGGGACGTTACATTTTTCAAAAGGTTACAATACCGAAAAGTTGAAAACTGCGTAAAGATGCTGAATACACAGGATTTGTATTTTTCATGGTCAGTTTTCATTCCCTACGGATTATTTTTCCAGATGTCTTTGTCATATATTTTACCTATTGAATGTCAAAGTGGCTTGGTGGGCGTTAAATTACCAGGCAGGATGTTTAAAAGGGGTTTTACTGTAGATACGACATTATTATTTACCGTCGAGTACATACCATTCATTTTAGGTTTGGGAGCAGTAGAAAAGGTAGGTCCTGAGACGTGAAAGCAACCAGATTCTTGTTTGGCACTGAAGACGAATCCATCTTGTCTGTCTGGATGCATCAGGCAGATTTTTCTTGTCCAAACTGATTGGTGAACTGAACTGGAACCCCTACAAGATGAAAGCATGTACAATAGATATTAAGTGATTTTACACTTACCAATTACAGGTGTTTACTTACAATTACAGGTGTTTACTATAACTACTACAACTAAGCTATCAATCACTGAAGGTGATGATTCTGAATACCCCAACTGAAATTCTAAGCCAAACAAAGGCAGTGTTTCCCGCGAGAGCGCGTTTCTTGCGTTTTTGACGCACTACAATGATCGGCGATGCAACACTTCCAGCCCAATTCATTCAAGGTCAAGGTCACACTTAGAGGGCGAAGGTCATATGCCCTATATTTTGTTTCTCTGTCCGTCACAAGTCTGTCTCACCATATCTCTGGAACTACTTTGAGTGATTTGGAAATAACTTGCCACAAACGTTCACCATATCGAGATGCTGTGCAGAGCGCAACTTCCAGCCACATCTGTTCAAAGTCAAGGTCACACTTAGAGGTCGAAGGTCATATGCACTACATTTCGTGTCTCCACCATATGTCGGAGGTTATATGCACTATATTTCATGCTCCTCCATATTTCTTGAACCCGCTTGAGGATTTGAATAACTTGGCACAAATGCTCACCATATCAAGACGACGTGCAGAGCGCAATTTTCAGCAGGTTGGTTCATCAGTTATGGGAGGAGACCTATGTTTTATTTCAGAATTATGGCCCTTTGTCCTTTGCAGTGTTTCTGCAGGTCTAAATGTTTTAGGAGTCATCTTGACCCCCTATGGAATAAACTGGGGTCATTTGTAAATATAGGGGTAATATTTTTTGACATGCATTTATGAATAGACCATGTGATGTCTATCTGTCAGATAGACATGCATTATTAGTTGATTAGACATCTTCGGTGAATTGGTCAGTAAAAAAAAGGAAGTTAACCGGCGTAATGTTTCATTTTGGGTTTGTATGCTATTTTAGCAGCCGTATCATGATCTACGCCCTTTTATTTGCTAGTGTTTTTCTATAAGCGTCTACCTACTCGGACCCACATACAAGTGATCGATATGACGACGACGATAATGCGGAAAGTACAGACATTAGTTTAACCTGTTCTAAAAATAGACCAAGAATTAATAACTTTATTTTCCAATCATGGGCCACAAAGATGGCATTATAATCACTGTAAAATGAACAACATAATGAAACATAACAAAAGCCTAATTCTGATTAGCATAATAACAGTAAATTGAAATGAAATTATAAGATGTAATATGATCGATATGAGGATGACAATGACATGAAAGTACAGGTATAAATTTTTCCTGTTCTAAATATAGACCAAGAAGTAAATATACTCAGCAAAAAATAAAAAGTATCCACTTTGTTTTCCTGCATGTTGACCTTCGCCCTCTAAGTGTGACCTTGACCTTGAATGGAAGTGATCTGGAAGTTGCGCTCTGCACTTCATCTCGATATGGTAAACATTTGTGCCAAGTTATTTCAAAATCCCTCAAGCGGTTCAAGAAATATGGAGGAGACACGAAATATAGTGCATATGACCTTCAAACTCTAAGTGTAACCTTGACCGGACGTGGCTGGAAGTTGCGCTCTGCATGTCTTCTCGATATGGTGAACATTTATGGCAAGTTATTTCAAAATCCCTCAAGCGGTTCAAGAGATATGGTGGAGACACGATTTGATCCAGACAAGACATCCAAGCTAAAAAGAATGGGGGGGGGGGGGGGGGGGGGGGGGGTGACGGGACAAGACATAATTCGGCAATCAACAATTGGTGATGTAGAGGGATAATAACAAGAAATGTCAATCGTCTGTATTTCCACAATACCTTGGTTTTGTGCGCGACATGTCATCTCCTTATGGTGAAATTTTCTGCCAGGTTATATGAAAATCCCCAACCTATGACAAAGTTATACACCTTACACAACTAATATGACTTCATTCAAATACAGGGTCATAAAGCATCTTCTGACCACTAAGCGTGACCTTGAAGCTACTGATCTGGATTTTGCGCGCGACACATCATCTTGTTGTGGTGAACACTTGTGGCAGGTATTTGAATACCCTCCATGAATGTCACAGACAAGAAATATGGAACCGAAAGTATTTATTTTTGACCTCTGGCCTGAGTCTTAGTGTGGCCTTGACTTCGGAGCCACGGACCTGGATTTTGAGCACAACATGTCGTCTCGTTGCGTTGAACACTTTTGCTAAGTTATTTGAAAATCCGTTCATGAATGCCAGTTATTTACCGACACGCAAGCACTTCTTTTTGACCTTTGACCTCTAAGTGTGACCTTGACCTCGGAGCCACAGACCTGGATTTGCGCGCGACACATCATCTTGTTGTTGTGAACACTTGTGCCAAGTTATTTGAAAATCCGTCCATGAATGTCAGTTATTTACCAGACACGAAATATGAACAAGAAAGCACTTCTTTTTTACCTCTAAGTGTGACCTTGGAGCCATGGACCTGGATTTTGTGCGCGACACATCTTGTTGTTGTGAGCACTTGTTCCAAGTTATTTGAAAAACTGTCCACAAATGTCAGTTATTTACCGGACACGATGGTACGGACAAACGGACGGACGGACTGACTGTGCGAGTACTATATGTCACCCTACGGGGGTATAAAAATGTGTTACAGGACGCGACACGATGGGACAATAATGTGTCGCGCGAAGGGACGTTACGGACAACGCAATTCCTATATAGCCCTCACTTTACTTTGTGAAAGCGGGCGTATAATGAACATCTTTTAACTTTTTTATTGTTTAATGTTAAATTCACACATGAGAACTTAAGATGATGCAAGAAGTGATCATGCATACTTTGAGAAAAATATGAAATATTCCAAGCTTTTATGAGATTATTTTTGTCAAGTGAACATTGAAGAAGTCGAAAAGAAGAAAATCCTGCTAATAGATCACAACAATCCCTATGTTGTGAAGGTTTATATATCAACAAGTTTAGTAAATTTGTAGATCAATCTTACCGCTTTATTTTTTGGCGAGACAGGTTTAGTCTGCGGTACAGATTCTTGTATTGGGGAGGAGAAGGTAAAGTTGAGAGCGGGTTTGTTCGGGGTACTGGTGCTCTGTGATGAAGGAGCTGCAAAGCTAAACTTTGGCATGGAGGAAACAGGCAGTGGGGCAAAGCCAGACTTCAACTCGGGCAGAATCATCTGAAAGTACATTATGTAGTAATGTAATGTAAAGAAATTTATGCAGTAAACTACATGTATGCTCGTTTACTTTTTCAAAGCAGACATAGGTATTAAATAAACGCATAACAGCGGCCTTAACTTCCCAAACAACAGGACCAGTCATAACGCTGGTGTCTACTGTGCATTTCAGGGTGCCTAGACGTCGAATATGAATCGAGATTTTTTATTATTATTTGCTGTATGTTTTCATACCTGATATGTTTAGATAGAATGAAAACAGACGCTCCTGGATCTGTTTACAATCTTCTCATGGCCATCCGTTATGCTTTACAAAGCCTTTCGGCTGTCAATAAAATTACATGTAAACCTTGGGGTCAAAATGCTTTGCGAAGCTTAGCGGATATCTACAGCAAGATTGCAAACAGATTCAGGAGCATTGATTTTCATTCTATCTAACCATATCAGGTATGAAAACATATAGCAAGTAATAAAAAAAAATCTGGATTCATATATTCAACATCTAGGCACCCTGAAATGCACAGTATACTTGTTATGGACTTGATCTCGCCATGTATGTAGACAGGAGAGACAAAAAAGTGTTTTGTTTTCATAAACCAGGCTAGCGCTAGGATTTTCAACCCTTTAGCCAAATCACCCAAATCTGGCTAAAGCCCTAAAATTTCTTTAGCCAGATTAGAATGTCTTTAGCCAGACTTTTGCAGAGACATTTTGGAACTTAACCTGAAGGCACTAAAACCTCGCGTTTGCGTACACATCAAAAGTAAGTTAAAAGAGTGTGCTTAATATTAACCTATAGGGTATCAATATTTCCATATGCATGCTGCATTCTGCTTTAGTGCTTATAATTAAAAGTTGAGTAGCACAATATTCAAAACTTTTTAAAAATTGTATTTAATTTAATGTAATTTAATTTTAAAAAATTGTCAGGACTGAAATTTTAAAAAGGACAGAATGAATGCATGTTGGAATCTGTGACTCAGTCTATAGCTGTTTCCTGTTTTAACAGGGGTTCCAAAGAAGCTAGAAAGATCGCGTTGCATTGCGAGACAAAATTCAGAAATGCTACAAACACCACGACATAGAATAAGTAATAAAAGCCACTTCATTCTAAAATTGTACCTGGTCCAATATTTTGAGTAATCGCACCTTTTGTATCGACTATTGTTTCATGTTGATTGAATTATCAAACATAAAACTGTCACAATTTACAGACAGCCGATCGAACACGTTCACACTTGCCATTGTTCCAGTTTACGCTACTGTGTGTACAACTAATTAGTGGGCACTCCATACTTACCAGTGATCGTAAAGTTCAAAAAGATCGTCGGCTTTAAACAGAGCATCTCTGGCTTATTAATTCTTAAACAGCGTCACACTTCATGCGCTTTCTGTTTTGATCAGCCATTTTGGCTGTAAGAGGGCGCCACATTATTTGATGTTTTTACCCGGCTCAATAACGCAATTAAATATATGGTAATATTGAGCGCGGGGACACAAACAAGTTGACTGACAGCGAGAGGCGGAACAGTGGGCGGCGTCTATCGCACACACAACAATTTGACAGTGGGTTTCAATAAACACTGCGATAATTAGTTATCGGTCCAAGGGGAGGAGGAGGAGCCCATGCCCCAATATGGGTGAAGTGTATGAATAAGATGCATAATGCTATAAGAAATCCCAAACCAAAATTATAGATATATATATGCTTACATGCAAACCTAGATCTGCTTTTATTGCACATTTTATCGGCCATCACAATTTGGGTTCCATGGAAGTACTTATCCAACCCTTTACAACATACTATAAGGAAACCAATTCCAAAATTTAGTTCATCTAGGACAAGAAATGTAAGAGATATAGACCTGTAAACACAGCTTACACGCAAAATTTGATGTGAAATGGGACACATTTTATGGGCTATCATAATTTGGGTTCCATGAACCAAAATTGCTTATGCAGCCCTTAAGATAATGCTATAAGGAAGCTAATGGCCAAATCTGGTTGTGCTAGGGTAAGAATTGTAAGAGATATATATTCGTAAACACAGCTTACATGCAAAATTTGATGTGAAATGGGACACATTTTATGAGCTATCATAATTTGGGTTCCATAGGAGCCCATGGGTTACAGGAACCAAAATTGCTTATGCAGCCCTTAAGATAATGCTATAAGGAAGCCCATGGCCAAATTTGGTTGTGCTAGGATAAGAAATGTAAGAGATATAGACTTGTAAACACAGCTTACACGCAAACCTTGATGTGGGACGCCGACCCCGGGGTGATCACATAAGCTCTCTTATTCTTCGAATAGTCGAGCTAAAAAACAATGTCAATGATAAATGTTATAATTTTACGTGATGTGGCTAAGCTCAACCCTCTCCCACTACTGCCCACGTCGTTTGGTTGTGGTGAGCACTTGTGCCAAGTTATTTGAAAATCTGTTCATGAATGCCAGAGTTATTGACCGGACACAATTTGACTTTTGACCTCCAAGTGTGACCTTGAAGACCTGGTTTTGCGCGCGAAACATCGTCATGTTATGGTGATCACTTGTGCCAAGTTATTTAAAAAATCCCTGCATAGGATGTGACGTTACGGTCCGGACACGTAATTGCGTACCTGTTTTTGACCTATGAACTGCAAGTGACCTTGACCTTTGAGGTACGGACCTGGGTTTGCGCGCGACACATCGTCTTATGATGATCACTTGTGCCAAGTTTATTAAAACTCCATGCAGGGTTTTTGAAGGTACAGTCCGGACACAAACTGCGGACTGACGGACGAACCGACGGATGGTGCGATCACTATATGCCCCGAAACCCTTTCAGGGGCATAAAAAATAAGTAATGATGAAATGAAAGCCGACTTATACACAGAGGCACATGTATTTTTATGGTCTTATGTTACGTATGCATAGAGATAAAATAGAGGTTTTAACTTTAAAGCTCGACAAATTCTTCAAGACTGCCATGTGTCCCTCTAAAACACTTACCGTGTCCTGCTGTTCCAGAGATGCCTTAGCAGAGGCGCTGCCCCTGTGGTAAGACTTGTCGTGTCTCATCTTGCCAGATGGGGCTGAGGACCCTGGTGGCCCCGTACCGCCAAATAACACGGTGTCCTGTCTAGTCGGCCTCATCTGTTGCTCGTAACGAATCTGTTACAAAACCAGCAAGAGTTTTAAAACGGGGAAATTCATGTAGAGCTCAACTGATAACACAGGACCATAATTAAAACTTAAGTTAAGTTAGAATAGTATAAAGAAATGTTTGCAGAACTTTTCTTAAATACATCTTCTGCAACAGTCTAACACTAAAATCTGATTCTAGTTTCAAAATAAATATGATTTCATACTACCAATACAAATGACAAGAAATATCACCTATAGGTGACAAATGCCCCACCAAAGTTGATTTGACCTCCAAGAGTGACCTTGACCTTTGATGTTAGGACCCGATTCTTGCGCACGACACATTCTCATTGTGATTCACATCTGTGTGAAATTCCCTTCAGTAATTTCGTGTACAAACGGATGGACGTCGAGATTACTTTATAAAAAAGGTACCATATACACTCCGTACATTTGAAAACGCACATCTTTTTGCTGATGAAATTTATTATGATCCCATAAAGCTACAACAAAATTTTGTAGTATTCATATATCATCTTTATTTTATTCATTTGCCAAATTTCATCAATATCATACAGAAAATTCATGTATTTTTACTTATTCAGTTACCCACTTCATAAACCAAAGTCACAAAGTTAATATCGCGTGTGACCACTCGAGCGAAGGTGCCAGGCATTGTTAAACGCTCGAGGTGGTCACACGCGATATTAACTTTGTGACTTTGGTTTATGAAGTGGGTAACTTTGAATAAGTAAAAAAACATGAATTTGCGTGTATAAAGATATCATTATATGAAAATGATGAACAAAATGAATGCATTACCCTATAATACTATCAATGAAACTGAAGGACAAGAAAGCAATCTCTACAGGATTTCTTCAAATTCATGTAACGGGGGAGTAAAATTGGGATCATAATGGATCAATCTAATTGCATTTCCAAGCAAAAGTGGTACTTTTCAGTCTTACTTTTTCCAGTTATAGAGCTAATCTAATGCGTTTATAACGACATATCTTTTGGTGGGGTATAGTTGACAACGTTATGGTCAAAAACAATAACACGCTTGGCTGATGAGCACTATAAATGGCAGAATTGGTTTGCAAACTTCTGCCGATAACTCTCTGCATTATCTACATTGCCGAAGGCAGGTCAACACAAAGTTAGTTCAATAATTAGTTAAATTCAAGAAATATTTAACTTGTGTCATAAATGTCTTAAGGCTAATCTTTACTTTTTAGGCCGAGGCGATTTATTATGTCTGCTATACAGGGAACAGGCAAGTTTTAACAAGTCGAGGAACCACTGCCATACATTCGGATAATGTACCCATTGTCGCCCCAAAATGTGAAACTTACCTGACTAGAGGAGGGTTGTTGTTGATGTTCGATTGAGGTTGAGCTGACCTGCCTATTCTTGCTGATAGATGCCAGAGTATTAATGTTCAGTTTCTGTGTAGGTGGACCACTCCTCAATGGAGTCTGTCAAAATATTATAAATGCATGCATCTAGGTAGATGTACAAATGTATATTAAAGTTGTACATAGGCAAACTTGCCACATATGAAACTCATATGAAAGGATATTCATATGAAATTCATATGAAAATCATATGAGAATCATATGAAAATTGTTTCATATGATTCTCATATGAAACATTTCATATGAAAATCATATGAAAGGTATCATATGACAATCATATGGAACAATTATCATATGAATATCATATGCAATTTAGTTCATATGATAATCATATGATTCTCATATGAGAATCATATGAAATGTTAAGCAATACTATTTGTAAATTATGACATTATTATGGTCGTGTAAAGTGTCACACAGTAGTCTTGATTCTTTAAATATCGCGATGTGTCATTAGTTTTCTACATATAAGTTCAAGGGGCGTAGCGTGGCATACTCCCTTACTCCCGGGAGTAACTTGGAAAAAAAAAGATCATAAAAAAATCTCCCATTTGGAGTATGTTGAAAACAGGCTACGCTCCTAATAACAGGTTGCACAATTATTAATTATTAGACTATGTCTTAACTATTTGTTTTGCATAGTACTAACTGTTGATTGTAATGTATATTTAAACATATGGAAGAATAACAAAGAAAAAAAAAATTGGTGGCGGGTGGGAGAGGGTGGAGTGGATTGATCAAATTGTGTGTGGGAGTGGGGGAGTGGAGGTATCCCAGGGTGTTATTCAGGATATCCGCCTGGGGTGGGAGAGGGGATGTCTCCCAGGGTCGTATCAAGGATATCAGATTTGGGGTGTACATTTTGGGGAGAGGGGATGTCTCCCAGGGTCGTATCAAGGATATCAGATTTGGGGCGTATATTTTTGGGAGAGGGGATGTCTCCCAGGGTCGTATCAAGGATATCATATTGGGGGAGTACGTTTTAGTCCAAAATGATCGTTGACAGTAGCCATTTTTTTTTTTTTAAATAAGCACCCCTTAATCTCAATATATTCTATGAACATGTTGTAGGTACATTTTGAACAGTGGGGAGGCCCCTCTCCCCTTGGGTGAACCTGACCGAGTAAGCCAACGTCTACAAATTTCCTGACAACAACAAACCAACCTAGACCAACAAACCCACCAAAATAGAAACTTGTTTGTAATCAAATGTCAGCATTCCTGATCCCAATACCCAATGATGTCCTGACCCGTTATTGAATAAGAAGTTGCTTTAATAAAGTTGTGTGTACCATGCGGTTGCCCTCCTACCACCCAAACACCCCGATCCCCAATAATCTATAGACTAAGAGAGAGTCTAGAGTATGTTTTGCCATGACCACCCCAGTAGTGTTGACCTCCCCCACCCAACCACATACACAAACACCTATACCCACCCACAATCTTATTATTTCCTAAAATGTTTATGATAAAGCGTAAAAAAAGAAAGAAAAGGTTCTAGATCTACGAACGAATTATTGAAGATAAATGTTCAGTTGCAACCCCCTCCCTCCCCTCCCCTCCACTACTGCCCCCATCCCACCCCACCCCGTCACTTTCACTTTGTTCCCAGTCATACGTCAATGACTTTATTACTTTATGTGTTATTCACGGTCACTTATTTAGGGGGTATTCTAATGCCCCCACCCCACCCTGCCGTCATGGCTGCTACGCTCCTTATTATCTTCAATTACGAGTTTGACGTCATCAAGTCAGATTGTGACGCGATCATAACGGCGCGTGCAGAAAAACGTCCACGATAAAATAGAACGCATAGCAGTCGCAGCCGTCAACAAGTCAGACTGTTATTTCACATGCTTTTCCACAAGGATACATCTTTATCACTTTTATAGAAGTAAGTATTGTGTGTTCTTTCCTAACTACACTTGACACAGTAACTAGATCTATTCATGCAACTAATTTGAACCATGCATTGCCGAAATATTATTAGTTTTCGCGAACGTTTTTTTTGTATTTACAAACATTTGTTCAGGGCGCTTGTTTCAGCAAAATGAGTTTTGGACTTTTAAGATAAAGTTTAACTAGTAGGTTTACCTAAAAAAGGTGTATATCAGCGAAACAACATTTCCAGTGGTAAATAAAAACACCTTTTTTAAATCGAAACCCGCGTTATTCGTCAAATTATTGTGCAGTACAAATTGAGATAAACTTAGAAGTTAGATCGAACGTGTTTTTCTTGGGTTGATTTTTTAGAATTTGTATTCAAAATGGGTTCATTGTGTTGGATAAATATATTGAGGCTAACTGAAGTAATTTGAGGTGTCTTAATGTTCTGCCGTCCAAGTTCTATAACATAAAACGTCACAAAATATTTAAATCTTTCATGGAGACATTTAATTTTTTATCAATTTTTATTTTTTTTATTATTTTTTTTATTATTCAGTATTGTGACTCGGGATAAGTGAAAATAAATTTAAAAAAAAAACAGCATAAAAAATGTTAAATTGATGGTTATTATCCCGACGTTAAATATTATTGAACTACAGTGCTTTTGGGGTGTATAGAATCATTGGTAGTAAAGAATCATTTTCTGTTTAAATTCAATTTTCTCAGCTCATATATTTTAGATTATTTTAAAACTTTCCAGGCTTGAAGATATATCATATAAGCATACATTTATTCAACGGTGAAATTATTTGGGACATTTTTCCATGCAAAATATATCACTACGTGCAACACCTCTCAGAAAAAATGATTCTATACTACCTGAATGAAGTGTGTTTTTGAAACGAAAAATTCATACTGTCACAATAAACTCAGAAATAAATATTTGCTGTTTTAACAAATGTTAGGGACAAAAGTCAAAATGCAATCATCAATTAAGGTAACTTGTTGAGTTTGGCACTTTTAAGGATAAAAATGAAATTATGTAAATATTGGTGCAAAAACGCCTATTAAAAAATCACAGTTTAAGGACAATAATTTTAGAAATTTTGCTATCATACAACTAAAAGGGTAAATCTAAATCAGAAATTAAATAGACATTTTCCTTTCATTTTAAAATTAGACGTTTAACCCGAGTGATTCTATACCACCCAAAGCACTGTACATGTACTGCTGTCCCAGCAACAAGGAATTTCGTGAATTTACATGGGAAAAGCCCCACCAAAAAGTATTTTGGCTTCAAAATATTTGTTTCTCCACCGATTTTCAAAAATAAGGTATTTTTATTATTTATTATTTACCTAACCAATAAGAATACCAGTTCTAATTGTATATAATGTATGTACATATATGTATTAATTATATTGATCACGTTAATGCTAAAAATCCTTTGGCTGAAACAAGCGCACCAAACAATACATTTACGTGCATCTTAGTAGTTATTATTCTGTAAGATTTATGTATGTTTTGTGTCAAAAGACCCGCACAAGCAATAGAATTGCAGCCGTAAAAAATTTCCGAATATTGGCAAGCAATTGAATTTGTTCTGGAACTGAGTTACTCACAGAATCGGACAATACGGTAGAATATTTTTTGGCAGTCATGGATCTTTAAACTTCTTCTGTATTTTAGACTGGTCAGCTCCTACATGCTTCTTCCGATTGTATTTCATATGTATACACCTTTATTCAGGGAGCATCCATCTTGTTTTTATTTTATTTGTGCAGTGTGTAGATCTACGCAGCTGCTTACTATTATGTACATGTAGCTATGCCCCTGAGACAGTGAGTTTGTTAGGTAGACTGTTGCTCAGTCATGCTCAGTCTTTTTTTGACGTAATGGGACGTTATAAGTTATGTGATAAATAGAATCTAACATTCAAGAGCCTCGCATTATATCATTTTGCCAACTCGTTTAATAAATTCAATAATGAATGAGCACTCATGTAAGATCCTCTATATATATTTTTTTTATTTAAAAAACTTTCTTGCTCACATCACATTTCTACTTTCAGTATGTTGGGCCTTTGCTATTGCAAGTGTGTTCTGTGGGTTGGTCAAAGACTCCATGCAAAATGGAGCTGTCGGATGGAGCATTACTACACTATACAGAGTTGGAGACCCAGTTTCAATCTTTTGGGTTCACCAGAAACTGACATTTAGTAAGTACATGCATTCGTTTTTTTGCTTAGGCCAGAAAAAAAATAGGTGTGTTTCCTATTGCATGCTCTTAAAAAATAGGGTAGGTCGGTAGGCATATTCTTTTTTTTTTTTTTGGAACAAGATATTGTGAGATTCTACATGTATTTAGCTCATAAACCCCATACAAGTTGATGATATTAAGTTTCTCTGTGATGTCAGTTTACCTCGATATATTGTGACAAATCAGGCCAAAAAAAAAAAAGGTTTGTTTCCGCTAACGGATTAAAAAAAAATAAGGTAGGTAGGTAGGATTTTTTTTTTTTATTATTATTAATGACCCTATTTTTGCTAATGATTTTTTTAATATGATAAAAAGTACTGGGGGAGGTATTAATACCTAGATATTACATGGTTATGGCCCTTTTTCAATATTTGGTAATGTAGAGTGGAAACCCCAGAGGTCGTGAGTTCAAATCTCACTGGAGGAATATTTTTTTATTTGTTATCTCCATAAGAAACATTGGTTCAACTTGTTAGTATTATTTATTTATTTTTTAAAAAACAAATTTTAATAATTTTTTTTATTTTTTCGGTCGCGTTAGCGGAAACAACCCCTTTTTTTATGCCTCATTGTTCAGAACATTTTTTTTTCCATTTTTTTTTAATGCATAAAATGTTTTAGGGTAGGCCCCTTAAAAATAGTGTCGGGCGAGCAACCAGAAACACAGGTGCTTTATTTTCCTTATTAAATACCCAGATGGTTCCGCCTATTCCGTATAGGACTTGGACGGGTTGCATGTTGGGGCAGAAAGGACATAATGATCTTTTCCAAATTTAGATTAAATTAATGTTTTCTGGTTCATATTAGTTAGTGTCAATTCTAATATGTATACGGGAGGTATACAGTACTGGTTCACCCCCACCCCCACCGTGGAAAAAGTGGGTGGTCTGTCTTCAAAACTAAACATCGACCAGTCTATTATATAGCCTAAAATGTGCTGAAAATGACCTAAAACACAATTTAACTAACATATTTGGTGGTTATTGTTTTTTAAACAAAGTTATTATTAATAATTATCGGTTATCTTAATTTATTTTTGCTACTCGGCAGAGATTCTAAAAATAAATCCCTACCTACCCTTTTTTCAAAGCTTAAGGGAAACACAGTGTATTTTTGTTTGGCCTTTAAGTACTGAAACAGCTTTAGCATGTTATCTCAATCTATATGTTAAAAAAAGGTTACTATCTACAACTGTATAGGGTATAGTTTAAATATTTATTGCACATGACTGATGTATTGATAGGCACCAATTTTACTTTCAGAAAATGTGTACAGTATGAATGATGAGGGTGCCCCATAAAACTTTGTTTGGATACATTCAACCTTGTTTGGATACCAACTTACCAAGTACAGTAATGTGCCACCAGGTAAGTTTAGATTAAAAGTTTCTGACCTTGATATTCACATTAAATGTTATTTTTGATTATGCCGTGGTAGGGAGTTTTAATATTTGAAAGTACTAAAGGGAATTGCATGAAACTTAACACACATATACTTTATACAATGAAGAAGTGTGTTGTGTCCAATAATCGAGCCTGTACCTCAAAGTTCAAGATTTCACTTGGAGGACAAATACATTTTTCTGGAGCATTTGTCACTTACTACTAGTTCACTTTTATTGTTGAACCTGTTTTAATCCGTTTAAATACAGGGCCTAGTTTGGTGAAGACATGAACAGATTATAGAAAAAGTTAAGATTAAAACATGACTGAACAAACTGACCTGAGCTATGAGTTTGACCTTTATATACTGCAAAGGTCACATGAAGTGTAAATATAGAAAGATTGAGGAAATTATATGAGGAAATGAAAAAGTTACAGCCATTATGTTTTTGTGACAGCCGAGATCGTACATGTGATCCCTATATATTGTTATGAAAAACTATGCGTGTAATACCTGAAAGAAGTATATTGTGTACATAAATAAGTTTACTAGTGTTGCTCATTTAATAAGGCAGGATACAAATAAAATAAAAGTCCTTTTAAATGCACGAACATTTGACAAAAAGGTCAAGTAAAAGACTGTTGAGGTCGGTGATCTTTAATATCTACCCCGCCTCACTAATCGTTTGGATTAGAAAACACCAACCATAAATAATAAAGGTTAGAGGTTACAAGTGTATCTATGTTTCAGGCTTATTTGAAATCACAGAGGTGGTGTGTCAAGGGAAGTCAAGTGTGGAACAGACTATTACGCAAGACGTATTACAGGAATCCAGTACAACATGATACTAGGTGGGTTTAATCATTGGCAATATTCACAATATTTCTCTTCGGATTTAAGGTGTTATGGTAAAGTACAGACACTTTTTCATCATTGAAAAATAAAGTTCTGAGGGTTAAATCATTTAAGGTACTACTTGTGACATTGGTTATTTTTGCCCGAGTTATATTGAGATCATGTGAACTATTACCTAAGGCCAAAAGTAGAGATCCCTTGGTGATCTTTTAAGTCCCCCTACCTTCGGTCGTGGGTAATAGTTCACACAATCTTTTCATGCAGTGGAGGCAAATAGTTCTACTATGGTAAGCCATTCAACTACTTTATTATAAGCCGTCATATACCGGTAGTCAAAATTATTTTTCAACATTTTGGGAACATATTAAACCCATACCCTCAACATTGGGAATTTTAGCGTGATTTTTCATAAAATTGGGAAACAAAACAGTCAAACATTTATTTCCTAATTGTATCTTTCATACTGTTTACAGTACAAAAAGATCAACAGAGGCATTTAAAACATTCCATATTCAATACTTGTCACATTTTTGCTACTTTTCAGTGTTCTTTCTTTTTCTTCTTTCAATTGGGAATTTTCTTCTCAAAATTGGAAAAAAAAAAAATGTTTTGTCATTGGGAATATGACCCAATAACGGCTCTATAAACAGCCCAAAAAAAAGCCCTGCATACTATAATTCGCAATGTATGCTCTCTCATATACACTTTACAAGTGATGTCCTAAAGTCCATCTACATCACACGTTGATTACTTAATTTATTGCAGAAGTATGACCCTTTGTTTGACTTATTCATCTACTTCAGTGATAGTTCTAGTATGTATGTTATTATTTGTTCTTGCACTTAAAACAATTTTATATTTTACTCTTTCCAGATCATTCTGTGGTTTTGAGACCTGATATGTCAAGGACGTCTAGAGCAGGCTAGAGGAGATATTGATCCAGAGATGCTTGCTGACATTAACTAGAAATTCAAAAATGTAAATTGAAAAAAAATAAAATCTTAATATATTTTAAAATAGTGTTTATTTATCCTTTCGGTAAATATATTAACATAATAGCGATGCCGCAGTTTAGGTTATATTTTAAAATGTTATTTTAGTTGACGTCATTATTTTGCTGTTAACTATTTAATAATGAAGATTTTATAGCATGTCTACGTAATTTTGAATCTTCCCTCGTATATAAAACAAGACGCCTTGAATTTTGAAATAGTCAAGATTGCCGTGTGACCCTTTAAAACATGATCTAAATGCATTACTATGTATATAAATGAAGTCATTTTTTTTTGTTATTTTACCTTATCACAAAAGGATGTCCCATTTATAGACATCAGCTAAATAAACTGTATTTGGTTATTTAGAGCTACTACCAATGCGTGTGAGAAATTGAAAATACAGAATAACTTTACTCTTATGCTATCAATCTTATGCTATCAAGTAGATTCCTCTAGTTCCTTTAAATACATCAAACATGAATGGATATATCATACAGTGCACTGCAAGAACTTGTCAAAGATCAATGAGCATGGAAACATTATACCACCAAAAACAGACAAGATTGGGATCACTGAGTGACCAAATAGGATACTTCTGGAAGTGATAATTGCTAAAAGTGTTAAACCAAACAAGGACAATGCAATCCATATAAATGTAACCAATCAACTTGAAAATGCACCTTAAAATCTGTGTGAAGACCTAGACATTTTTAAATTGAATGAACTATCAAAATGTCTTTCAGATTGGCTTTTAAGAAAGACAGAACAAAATACCTATTAATGTAACATTCATTAAAAACACAGATTGTTAAGTGTATTTTGAAAGTTTTTAGGTTTCATGGGATATTTAAAAGCATATAAATTTCATATGCAGCTCCTTTCATATGCTTTTCATATGATACCTTACATATGATTTTCATATGAAAGGAGCTTCATGTGATTCTCATATGATACTTTACATATGATTTTCATATGAAAGGAGCTTCATGTGATTCTCATATGATACTTTACATATGATTTTCATATGAAAGGAGCTTCATATGATTCTCATATGAAAATCATATGAAATTCATATGAAAATCATATGCATTTCATATGAAAATCATATGGAACTCCTTTCATATGAAAATCATATGATTCTCATATGAAAATCATATGAAAGGTTTCATATGAAAATCATATGCGGCTCCTTTTTGTTGATTCTCATATGAAACCTTTCATATGAAAATCATATGAGAATCATATGATTTTCATATGTGGCAAGATTGCCTGTGTAGTCCGAAAAAATGTCACAAATAAAATTTCTTAATTCTTCCTGAATATACATGAGGAAAGTCTACTGATAATATGGCAATATTCAAAGGCGTATCATTTTGTAACAAGCCAAGACAATTTGAAAGTTTGTCATTAAAATGTTGTTTAACAGCTATGAACATTTTATTTTGAGCCACTCCTGGTGAGGTAGACCATCACTATATATATGAACGGCCAATTAACGTATTCGACATAGTCTTCAGGTGATCTACCCAATGAGCTAGCCGGCCGGACATTGCTACCGTACATCAATTTACCTCGTAAGATATCTACGAACCGTAACATATTCCCTCTACAAACTGAAATTCGTTCCAGAATTTCCAGGGAATCGCACTGTAACAAGACTTGAGTTTTATCTACTCACGATCCTGCAGGAATGATTAAATGGCATTGGGCTAGAAAATGTGATTGGAGCCAACTGATCAGACAATGCTCCATCTGACCTATCTGTCTGACAAAGCCGTGGGAGTTTATTGTTCAAGATCACAAGCGCATTGTTCTGTGGCAGAGTCTTGAACTTGCAACCTTCGGGTACCAGTACAGCAAGCTTCCACCAGACCTTATTCAAGTTAACTTAAACAATTTAACTCTTCAAATTTATTTCTTGTTAATACTGCAAACATGCTTTTTGCCAATGAGTGCGAATTTGTATCACGCTGATGCATATTTTTCCAATAATAAATAGCTAAAATAAAATTCCTTACCTTATCCCTTGAGAAAAATGACTGAAATAAAAAATATATAACATGCTTTGTTTGTTTGTTTGTATGGTGTTTTACGTCATTTTCAACACATGTAAGGTTATATACGACGGTCGATTTTTTGTAGTGGAGGCAGACCACCCATATTTCCTGGGTAGAACCAGAACTGTACACCTCCCGCCATCCGTAAGAATCGACACTTCCTCACTTACAAGTCGAGCCCCCATGCATTTAATATTTTCAACACTTGTGACACATTTCGTTTTCTTCCTAAGTTGCATTTTTGCAATCCTAATTACAAGTTATTTTTTGTTGTTGCACATTTCTTATTGTTGATATATTCCATCAATAATATATTTAAAGCTATGGTAGAATAATGAAAAATCTTCCCACATTTATTTGTTTCAATTTAGTTTTATGCAAGTGGCTCTAAAGCCCGAATGATTGAAAGTCGATTAATAATTCCAAGTTCTAATGATAAATACTTCAAGATTGCAGTGTACCCCTTTAAAACACAGTGAAGAATGAAGACTACATTGGAAAACTTCTTAAATAGGTAAATACAGGTTTTTGATGGCAATACAACTCTTTATCATGATCATTTACATCAACTCAATATTTTATATTATTCAATACTTCAAAACTGTGTTTCATGTATACTTACCGGACTGTCTGTCCACTGTTTTGGCACAATGAGTGGAATCTTCCTCGCATCCTGAAATAGAAGGACATAATATCAGCAACATACCCACAACCAAGGTGTTGAAGGTACATATGTTTATCACACAACTTGTAGCGTGGGAACGTAATGAAGCCATGACATAAATATCACGATAGCTATACACTGGTGTAATAAATACGTAAATGAAAGCGGAATCATTTCTACATTTAGCTTGGGTTGCAATCGGAATTGCCTCATTATTTCTGTAACTTAAAAAAGACCAGATACTGAGATTACAGAAATCCAAGAGTCAGATCCGTTGGCTCATTGTGGTATGTAAGACCGAAGCAACACAGCTTTATGCAGCTACATTAATAAAGCATTTTGTTTGTCATTTTTGGAGTCTGATAAATAGTATCTGCTTCACACATTCGTGCTTAATAATATTTAACTCTGTATTTATTTAACTTGTTCAATAAAACTGAATGATGCTCGGCACAACCGATATAAAAATCAATATTAAAGAGACTTGTGTTAAGATCCTCAATATACAAAATAACTAGAACTGTCGGATATCCAACTAATGCCCCAGCTAAATGCAAAACTTCCATGTATGTGACCCTGAAGTCGCAGGCGATCAGAAATGTGACGGAATGTTTTAGTACAACCTTAGTAATCAAAAAATAAAATATGAAAGCAATCTGTGAAAGCATTTTGAAAATACGAGCAAAAAACGCCAGACAGACGAACTAACGCATGGACAAGGTCAACATAGTATAGGCCCCACCAATTTTGGTAGGCATAAAACTATTTAGAAAGGGATATAACTAATACACCAATAAACACTAAAAACGTCTAGACTGTAGACTTCAGTATGATCATGAAGTCCTGTGACACAAACATGTTAATAATATGCTACTTTAGATAACTATTAAAATGAGATATGAACTTACATTGAGTGGGGTTGGCATTTTGTCAAGTGCCTCGAGAATCCTCTTGGCCGTCGAGCTTGTCACAGCCTCCTTGTAAGGGTTCACTCGTGGCTTTGCCTTCATGAAAGCCTTCACTGGGATTGACAACTGGAAAATAGATACTTACTGTTGAAACATATTTCTGAGCGTTAAAGGTCAGGGATTTTTCTAGACCCAATTTGGGACCGAATTTCGGCCTCATCCCAATCCACAATATCCTCATATTTTCCAGGGGAAAAAAGCAAAATATTTTCCCAAAATACAGAAAAAACACATTTTTTTCTCCCTTATATGTAGCCCTATTTGACAATGGATTTGTTGCAGACTTGTATAAGAGCTTGATTTTGAAACTTTACCAAACATTTTTAGTGCCTAATATAGTAGGATTACTCTTTTTCCCAATTTGTAGTTTGCACGTGCATTTTCCCTAATTCAAAAGACCACTGGCCCCACTTCCAATAATGCAGAAAAATCCCGGATGGTAACAAAATACAATTGTATCTACAGCTACTTACATTTCTGTAAACTGAATTTAAATAAAATTTCTTTTAAAACAAAAAAATGTGTCCATGGAATACGGATGCCTCCATTTTAATGCAATGCAAATATCTTAATACAAGTCGACTCATGATAAGTATATCTTGTTTGTTTGTATGGTGCATTACGTCATTTTCAACACATGTAAGGTTA
Organism: Cyrtodaria siliqua; assembly: GCA_037043455.1. Lineage (NCBI taxonomy): Eukaryota > Metazoa > Mollusca > Bivalvia > Adapedonta > Hiatellidae > Cyrtodaria > Cyrtodaria siliqua. The sequence goes on from JAWPHD010004022.1 coordinate 48,621, forward strand.
TATAGGATGGTCGATTTTTTGGTCTGCCACCCTTTTTTCCTGGGTAGAACCAGTACTGTACACCTCCTGCCATCCGTAAGAACTGACAGTTCCTCACTTACAAGTCGAGCTCCCAGTGGGATTCGAACCCGCAGCGGTGAGCATCTTGTAAAATTCTGAAACAACCTGTGGAAAACAGTGGGAGCACTTTGAAATTATTCTTATACAACATTTGAACAAGAGCTGTCGGATGGCTCGAGGCTTTGTCTATTTATTGGGAAATGTAAGTTGAATTGGGCTTTAAGACGCACCAACACATGAAAGGTTAAATGACGCCTAACAGGAAAGTACGTGCCAGGCTCATCCTCCATTTACATCCAGATAAAATATGGAGAATGCGGAGTGGGGGTGTCCTACCCCTCTGCATGTGACAGTGTGTTTGTGAGATTACTGTGGTTGTATTCTGCCCCGGCAACCACACGGGGACAACTTAAGTTGATAACAGGTGCCTAATTCTGTTAAAATATCATGTAAATATGGTAAAATTGTGGTAAACGCAATATTCATGCGTCAAGGAAAACACTGCATATCTATTTATACCAAATATATATAAAGTTCCTTTGAATTCTGTCGAGTGGTTTCCGAGATATGAGCTTACCGAAATATGTTAAGCAACAGTGATGGACACGCAGAACCCAGAAGAGTAGTTAAGCTCGTCATTTCTTAAACACTTCAAGGGAAAAATTGTCGCAACTCTGATAATATGCCTCCAATTTTTATGCCTGATATTTACATCTTGGCATTTGAAACAATCTATGGAAAACAGTAGGAAGAGTTTATGCTTTATCAAGTTAAGTATGCAATACCTACCCGACTTGGCAGTGACTGGTTGAGGTCATTCTTTTGTTTTCTAGATTTGAACAACAAAGACGAACGACCGCCATACGTTGTCTTGCCAGGGTAGAAGCTTGACTCGTGGAAACTTGTACCTAGAAGCGATGACTCGTCCTGAAACATAACAAAACATGTCAAAGCGTGACAGATAACCCTGGATGATCTTTATCAGAGGATGGATCTCCGATTAAATGGGCAGTGAACAACATTGCTGTGATGTACATTTGTACAAAATAAACTCTGAAACAGATTAAAATTAGAACAAAGCCGATTGCAGTCTGCAAATATCTGTGGTGGTGGAAGAATTACAACCAGCTTAAAGCACCTCGAAGACCTTTTATTTGATACCCATGACTATGGTTCGATGTTCCTCTGTTGTTGGACATGTGTCATGTGGTCCAAGAGGTCATGTAAAGATTGAAAAACAGCTTCACTTAAAGTACCCTCAAAGACCTTTAAATTACAACTGGTGATGTTACTGTTTGATGATGTCTCATGTTTTGACACCTATGACCACCTGTTATACAATACAGACTCACAAGACATGTAATATAGCCGCTTTTGTTAAAAGCCGGCTTTAAAAACACTGATGCTCTGCAGGATATCAGTATTTTTAACCGGTTTAACAGGATATTCAGAAGTCTTCAATCTTTCCAATAATGGCTGCTCACTTACGTTCATAGGAGATCCAAACAGCGATGTGTTAAATGACGGCTTGTTGACAGCAGCAGGTGCCTGCTGTTTAACCAGCATATCACTACATCCCCGGGACCACATCTTACTATTATTCAGGTTCACTTGCACTGAAATTGGAAAAAATAATGAAATAGGCAAAGAAAATATCAACTCCAAAGTACATAGAATTATTACCTGATTATCAGTGTATAAAAATATTTTTATTTTTTCAATTATAGTGTGTGTAAACATAAAATACTTTTTATCAGTCATTTAAATAGTGTAAACGGACACTTCTCCGAAAAAAGTTTAAATAGCAAAGCGATCGATACCGACAGAAAATACATCGAGACCGTACAGGGCTTTTTTGTGGCTGTTTTTATAGCCGTTATTGGGTCATATTCCCAATGACAAAACATATTCTGAGATTTCTGAGAGTATTGAATATGAAATGCTTTTAAATGCCTCTATTGATCTTGTTGTACTGTAAGCAGTATGAAAGATACAATTATGAAATAAATGTTTGACCGTTTTGTTTCACAATTTTATGAAAAATCACACTAAAAATTCCAATTTTGAAGGTATGGGTTACGTTCCCAAAATGTAGAAAAAAAGCACTGCCAGTTAAGGCAGATGAGCTGAAGTTATCGCTTGAGTGCATTTTCTCTTACTCTGGGCTGACACTAGTTACAGTGCCTCTAGCTAGGGTGTAACTAGGACATGGTTCATACAGAAGGGGCTGGCGTGGCGCAGTCGGTAGCGCGGCGGATTTGTAACCGGAGGCTCCGGGTTCAATCCTCCGTGGTGCCACTGAGTTCCGTCGGTGTGTTTTTGGGCAAGACACTTTACCTTAGCCTCGTCCGTCGGATGGGGACGTAAACCGGGCGATCACGTGTATCGGTCTATCCTCCGAGCATGTTAAAGAACCATAGGAATCTATTCGATAATAAGAGTAGGGCAGGTTCCCGGATTCCTATGTATCCTTCCCCTCTCTCTGGGGCGGCTCTAAATAACCTATACTGTGTTGATGAGCCGTTAAACAACATTCAGTTCAATTCATACAGAATTATCATTATGATACTAGAACATGGTTCATACAGAATTATCATTATGAAATTTAAGGACTTTTTAAGGACTTTAAAGGCCCTAATAACCCATTTTTAAGGCCCGGTTTAACTCCTAATATTTTGCCGATTACTAGGAAAAAGGGGCGCACAAAACCTTCAACCTGCAATTTTGTGGCAAGAAATTCCTAATACAAGACATACATTTACCTACTTTGTAAACATAGTTTAATTTAACTCTGATCTATACTTACATCTTTGCCTTTTGGATGGCTGTGCCATGGGCGAGGGTGGGCTCCTACTACCAGTGGTATCCTTGTCACTAATCTTCCGCTTCTCTTGACCGTGTTTATCTGCCTGGGGGACCATGGACGAACAACCACTTGTCGACTTCGACACATCGCTTCTCTGCGACATGGTATCTTCTTTGAAATATTAATGGAAACTACAGTTTATACCTATCTAGATCAAGGAAACTTTCAAATAATTTACTTCACCACCTTACTGATTAGTCTGGTTCTTTGGCTTTAATTTCATATGGCATTTACCTGAGCAAAACTGGCCTTTAATAAAGTTGACTTTTTGCAATACTTTAAGCAATTTAAATTTATATATTATGTCATTTCAATTCATTCATTTAATTGACATGTCGCCAGTACTTAGATATCTCAGCCCTATTGTTAATGTCGGAGTATATTGACAATAGTTTATATAACATAGCTGTACATGCTTTATACACGTGCTGTTGTTTGTCGGAGGTATCGTTCTGGTTTGATTGGTTGAAATGGATCAATGATTGACAAATGATTGACAACTGGCGACATGTTAATTGTATATATTGTCAGGGGTCACGCGATTAGGCGCAGTCGCTAAAAACTTCGCTGTAGTTTGGCCGACTTCGCTTTTTTATTCATGTGGGGCGAAATTTGAGTCGCCGTCATTTTCGGCAAATTCGGCAATTTCAAATGTGATTAACCTCATAATAAACAAAAGCCTCTAAAATATACAATCAGCGCGTGTATCACAAGTACCTTATTTAATCCCATTACCATTAATAAATAACACCGCGACTCTTATCTAATCAGGGCAATAGCCTAATTATCGATCTTTATCGGCTTGCCTTAGGCGAGATGAGAATATCAACCGCCATGTTTGCTTGTTAGGCGATCACGTGATTAGATCATGTGGGGAACCATGTGCGCATTCTATTTAAGTAAACCAATGAAAGCTGTCGTATTTTTTCGTTTGATGAATAATTAAAAATCGTACTACAAAACACTGCGCAAGGGCGGGGTTATGATTATGATTGACAACAAGATACCTTGAAAAATCTCCCACGATAAATAAATGGAAAATACAGTGTATATAAATTATATGATTGACATCGGCACAGTTAATTGTAAAGAATCTTTAATAAGCAAGGGGGGGGGGGGGGGGGGGGGGTTCAGGACAGATAGGATTTTTGGCACTGTTCACTTTGAAGTTTGTATTAAGGCCTTGGGAAAATAATAATAATAACAAAATGATAATAATAATACATGCTTTATTAGTATTATGCATTATTTTAGTTATTAACAGAAATAATACCAATACAACTAATTAATAAAATAACATGCAATTGGTTAACTCGATATATAATCGTCCGTCTCATGTCGACCGACCTCAAGTCTCCCTGTTTTGAAAAACTTCTCCCTGTTTTGACTGGAGGGAGAAGTGACTTCTCCCTATTTTTGGAGTCTGGCTTGACCCCTGTATTGTAACATTATAAACTGTTAACTATAGGCGACTTATAGGCCCATTAGTCCGGGTGCTATTTATTTCCTTCTGTACTATGATTGTATTGTATCTTATGCACATGTCACTATCATATAATATTTACTTAATTATTTATAAACTGAACAGAAAAGAATTAAATATTACCATTTGCCAAAACACTGTCGGATTTCTCTGTCAGTCTGGCCAGCGGCAGCTGAGATGAGGTGAACTCTGATATCGGTGGTGGGATGCTTGCCTGCTGATAAGGCGAGGCCATCATTGCAGTCTGGCCTTGAGGCATGTTGCTCCTGAAGTCTAACGTGCGTGGCTGACCATTCCCCTGGGTTGACAACTGATTCTGAAATGGCAAGAAGTTGGTCTGCTGCTGCATTCCACTTCTAGGCATACTCGCCGGAACTGAACTGACAGGACTCTGTAAAAATGAAACATTATCTTAAGTATACACAAAATTCATTCTGCAAACTATGAAGTTACACAATACTGCTTAACTTGGCTTTTTCCAACCAACTAGTTATTTTGATGTGTACAAAAATACTCACTACAACATGCATCGTTCATGGTACATGGATGTCCACTTTACATTTTGGATGGCAGAATATATTGTATTTAGTATTTTTTTAGCAGCTGATGTGATGTACTAAGTGTAAAAACTGTATCGGTGTGATAGATATTGAGAAACAAAACATGTATCAGTACAGGGTCTTTCACAGGAATATTTTAAGTAGTGGCATTTTAAACATTATGGATGGTTATGGAAGAGGGGTAACAAAAACAAACAACATTATGGGACAGTGTTTTTTTTTTATGCCTAATTTGGGGCCGTTATTTGGCCCCATTCACAATGCCAAAAAGTATACTTTTTTCACAATTATATCCAAAAAATTCACAATCTGAAAAATCTTTTTTAGGGTAAATACAGACCAATAAGGATACTAGTCAGTCTTAATATACGCTGGTGTTAAAACTAGTCTGTATTTACCAAAAACAAAACTTAAATCCAAGGGATATTAAACTGTGAAATTAAAAGTGAAAAAAGTTTCTATTTCTTTTGTTACACAATTTTCACAATTTCTAGAAAAATGCCGCTATTTTTCACAATGGCACAGGCACAGGCTGCATTCACAAAACACATAAAAAAAACATTGTGGGAGATGGGTATTCATTTGGTCTGAAAAATAAACTATTTTTTGGAAATTCAGATGTTATGTCATTTGATTTTTTTTAGTATACTTACTTTAGAGACTAAATTAAATGGCTTTTGTTACAGATAGTTACTTTAAAAAAAACAAGAGGCCCAAGAGGGCCTGTGGACGCTCTACTGGCTAACATGGCTCTTATAACATCAATGAAGCGAGTGACTGCCATTAACGTTTTTTTGGAAGTTTCGGGAAAAAACAGCTTTTGAACTAAATCAAGGGCCATAACTAAAGAATCTGTTAAAGTTCAGTAAAGATCAGATGAAAATGAAGACCCTACCTTTAACGAGGCAAAATATAGCATTTTTAACAAAATCAAGACCCATAACTCCAGTGTTACTGGTCCGACATAGAGCTAAAAAAATTATTAATTAAAAAAAATTAAAAGAAAAAATTAAAAAAATAAAAAAAAAAAAATAATTAAAATTAAAAAATTAAAAAAAAAAAATAATAAAAAAAAAAATATATTAATTTAAAAAAATAATTAAAAAAATAAAAGTTTGGTAACGATCGGATGAAAAATGAAGGCCCTCTCGTCTTAACGAGGCAAAATATAGCGTTTTGAACTAAATCAAGGGCCATAACTAAGTTGTTACTGGTCCGATATGTTTGGTTTTCAAACTTCTCCGAGCTTTCATTGATATTAACAATCTGATAAAGTTTGGTAAAGATCGGATGAACAATGAAGCCCCAATCGTCTTAATGAGGCAAACTATAGCATTTTTAACTAAATCAAGGGCCATAACTCCGCTGTTACTGGTCCGATATGGCTAGTTTTCGAACTTGCTCGAGCTTTCATTGATATTAACAATCTGATAAAATTTGATAAAGATCGGATGAACAATGAAGCCTCTATCGTCTTAACGAGGCAAAATATAGCATTTTTAACTAAATCAAGGGCCATAACTCTGGTGTTACTGGTCCGATATGGCTGGTTTTCGAACTTGTCCGAGCTTTCATTGATATTAACAATGTGGTAAAGTTTGGTAAAGATAGGATAAAAAATGAAGGCCCTATTGTCTTAACGAGGCAAAATATAGCATTTTTAACTAAATCAAGGGCCATAACTCCGCTGTTACTTGGCCGATCTAGCTGGTTTTCGAACTCATCCGAGCTTTCATTGATATTAACAACCTGTTAAAGTTTGGTAAAGATTGGATGAACAATGAAGCCTCTATCGTCTTAACGAGGCAAAATATAGCATTTTTAACTAAATCAAGGGCCATAACTCTGGTGTTACTGGTCCGATCTGGCTGGTTTTCGAACTTGTCCGAGCTTTCATTGATATTAACAATGTGGTAAAGTTTGGTATAGATAGGTTGAATAATGAAGGCCCTATCGTCTTGAGACAAAATATAGCAATATAGCATTTTTAACTAAATCAAGGGCCATAACTCCGCTGTTACTTGGCCGATCTGGCTGGTTTTCGAACTCATCCGAGCTTTCATTGATATTAACAACCTGTTAAAGTTTAGTAAATATTGGATGAAAAATGAAGGCCCTATCGTCTTAACGAGACAAAAGTTAACAACGGACGGACGACGGACAACTCGGCATCCCATAAGCGGCCAGTAGAGCTAAAAATTAAAAAAATGTACAGTTGTAAATGGATCATGATAAGTTTTGAAAAGAATTTAAGGAGTAGCAGTCAAAAAAATTAGGATTTTTGTTCACTAGCCCGAATTATTATTTAAGCATTTATACTTACAATTTTCACAAGCCCAACTATATAGAGTTCTAGATTTTTACTAGCCCAAATTAAAATTTACGAGCTTTTCACCTTCGGGCTAGTGCTAATTTCGACCACTGGAGTAGTGGCAGAATTAAGGAATAGTGGCAAGCACCTGCTTAAATTTAAGGAGTGGTGCCACTATGCCTTAATGGCCTAGGGAAGACTCTGCAGTATTGATCACTGAACTGTAAAATGTAGGCCAAGGACTACCACTAAGGTATCTCGAGGGGCTAGCTACAACCTAGAAACAAGCACTTATAAAAACTTAAAATCAATGAAATGTTTAAAAACAGGTGAAGGTCTGTATGGCAACACTCTTTTTGGTATGGCTGTATAAAACTCATCTGGTTTAACAGATGTTTCTGTGTAAAAAGGTTTATAGAATACATGGCTTGGCTAAGAAACATGGCCACTAAAATGGACAGAAAAAGGTAACACTATAATTGTAGTGTGGGGCATGAACATAATGAGAAGTTGTGTCTTGTGATTACAAAGACATAAATTATGTTTCCATGATGCCAGGCCTTTCTAATTGATTAATATTTTACAGTGAGACAATGTTCAAAGATACTAGACAATAAAGTTGAACATTGGTTTGATATGCTACTCTGGTAACAGACATTTGACAGAATTTTCAGCGCACCATAAACATTTCTTTATCCTTGGGGACCTGGTCATTACTGCCTGCTGGTGGAGATTCCTTTTTCACGTTGCTGACAATGTCTGACAACCAGGATGGAGATAGCATCTCCTTCACAGAATCTTTTACTTTGGAGAACAGTGACTGAAATACAAAAAAAGTTTTCTTACAGTAACAATTCCCATGTTTAGTAATTTATATTTTAAAATCTGGCAAGTAGTACATGAATTCTGAAGTCTTCAAAATGCATAATCTTTACAAATAGAATCTAACATTTGTTCACATTTTTCATTTACAAAAATGTGTATATTCTTTTTGATGTACATTCTTTTTGACCGGGACAACTTTCAAATAAAAAAAATTTCTATTCCATTTTATGCTTCCATTCCTAGAATAGCCAAATTGGAGGTAACATTATCTCCATATCTGGCGATTAACCAGTGTTAGTATAAAAGATGAACTCGGGTAATTAGTCCATTTATTTTTTCCATCTTTTAACAAACTTCTTATACTTTATAGCGTTATGAAATCCTTAAAAAAAAATGTTTTTTTTATGTTTTTTTTGTCATTACTATTTGCTTTCCGTTATCCTTAGGCCAAATAAAATAATAGGTGTGTTTCCGGTTACCCGACCTACCCTAGAAATTCCCGCCGACCCTATGGTTTTTATTGCATTCCAAAAAAAAAAAAAAAAAAATCAAGCCGAACCCCGTTCGTAATGGATTCCGGAATATACCGTCTCCCTGTCAGGCAGGCGCTTGATTGAGTTGATAGATATCAGGGTTCTCAATAGACGCGTACACACGCGTTTTGACGCATGGAAATTCAATTTGACCCAGTTCTGACGCAGCTAATTTGCCACCTGTGCGTATTTGCTTCCAAGCATCAATCCAATACATACACTTCTCAAAACTGCTAACTACACCGCTCACGTTTTGGGTTATATATATCGATGGGTTGAATGTTTTTCAATAAAATAAAAAGGAAATACCAATTCAATCATTTTTACATCATTTCATTTTATTTTTTTCATGGGCAATGCTAGAACTAAACCACAATAAGCAATTACAAACGACCCATGTAAACACTAAAGTCACACTTTTCCCATATCTACAATGCTAGAACTAAACCACAATAAGCAATTACAAACGACCCATGTAAACACTAAAGTCACACTTTTCCCATATCTACACATGTAGATATGGGAAAAGTGTGACTTTAGTGTGTAGATATGGGAAAAGTGTGACTTTAGTGTTTACATGGGTCGTTTGTAATTGCTTATTGTGGTTTAGTTCTAGCATTGCCCATGAAAAAATAAAATGAAATGAATGTGTAGATATGGGAAAAGTGTGACTTTAGTGTTTACATGGGTCGTTTGTAATTGCTTATTGTGGTTTAGTTCTAGCATTGCCCATGAAAAAAATAAAATGAAATGATGTAAAAATGATTGAATTGGTATTTCCTTTTTATTTTATTGAAAAACATTCAACCCATCGATATATATAACCCAAAACGTGAGCGGTGTAGTTAGCAGTTTTGAGAAGTGTATGTACCTATTTTCGATAGCCTAAACATCACAATAATGAGCACGCGCTGCATAACAGTGATTGACACCTTGGCTGACGACCTTGATCGCCTCTCGACCAATCAAATTCGCTGCTGTCACAGCTTGTGACACAGAGGCGGAAATAACCTGTCTATAAATGGTGTCAGTGTGTAATCTAATCGCTGCTATTGTGTTAATAAGTTAACGATTATCTTTGAAGTTTATGATGCTTTTTGCGGGTGGAGACTATTATGACCTCATTGGATTAACTGTTTAATTGATTGCTACCGGCTTCTGATTGATTACCGGTTAATCAGACCGAACTGAAATAAAACAAATGCTAGCTGTCAAACATGTGAAAAATATAAAAAATCGGCAAAAAATAAAATTGACTTTATTTGTGTTTGTTGACGTTGTTTTTTATTTGTGTTTGTTGTTTGTTAATTTTGTTTTACGCACGTTTTAAAGAACAAAGAAATATAATTTTAATGAGGATAATTTAAATATTTATAAATCGGCGAAATGTACATCAACAGCGCGTATTTTAACCTGGGTTATCGTTCAGTCAAAACTTACCGGACATTACGCATTGTTATATTTTGTGTTGACAAACTATTTTTGTGCTGTCGAGTAACGGACTTTATTAATTTATGTATGTTCAATACACAAATGGCGCAAAGAAGTATATTTTCATTTATGTCATCGCAGTCTACGAAACGGCCTGTGTGTTGGGGATGCACCAGGGTCCGACAAATCTTTAAAATCTGTTGTAGCCCACTGGGCTACCAGAAACTGAACTTGGTAGCCCGGCATGCGCGCGGCAGACTCTAGGCGATTCATTAACATTTTTCACTGTTATTGAACATGTTTGTATGTAAATGGATTTACCAACACAATTATTTATATAATTGTATGAGTTTTGACTTTGTTGTTTTACCAATATAAAAATAAAACAAATTATCAAATTCCTTTTAAGTAATTTAGAGGCATTTTATAAAGATCTAAATCTAGATCTAAATCTAGGCTTTAAGGGTTTAACTAAATTTTAGAAAGATATTTTAAATCATGTGGGTGCTAAAGCAAAATTATTATAAAATGCCTCTTAATCATTGAAATGAAATGGATAATGTTTTATTTTTGACAGTGTCACTTTAAAGTTTGTTGTTATATTTTCGTACTTAAAAAACATAACAATATTGAGAAAGTAAGAGTTTAAAAAAAACACAAAAAAAACTCTTTTTTTTACCCCACCCACTCCACCAAATATTGGGCGCGATTTTTTCAAAAATGGCCGTGCAACGACGGCTGCACGGAACTTCCCCTCTGAAAAATAACCGATAGTATGAATCAAATTGAGTACGATGTACAATAGTACGAACCCAATTGATGACGAAGTACGAAATTTCGTAGGAGCTGTCGTTCTTAAATACATTCTATTTTTAGAAGCAAAAAGCCTTGACAAGTCTGCTTATCAACGAGTATTCGAGAAAAAAATGTGTTTTGTTAACTTGAAAAGCACCCCATCTTGATTAAAAATGTTTGAGACCCCATTTTGATTGATTTATTTCAGATACCCCCCATTAGCCACAACTCAATTGTTTACCCACCCACCTGTAGATGCGATATTCCGGAGTTAGGACGTTTTTTTTGGGACAAGGCACCCTACCGTGTATTATCTATAAATCGCCGTACGCTACTCACTGGTATGTTTTAATGGAACAGCCCTTACATACAAATTCTTGCAGAATGAAACAATCATGCTTGTTTCTCGATCATAAACTTTCATTTTTGGCAATTGTTCTACTCAGCTCAACACATGTCCCTCATCAATAAAGCACCGTGTCCTAATTACTCAACACTAACAAGTGTATACACAGGTCACGGGTCAGGTCACAGGTGGTAATCAGTAGTCCGCTATCGCGAATATGATTGGCTGATAGCTTATTTAGTGGGAGCGACAATAAATCTGTCAATCAGATTCAGGCACACGCAGGACTGCAATTGTTTCAAGTGGCATAATGCTTTCGGATTTAAGGGATGTCGCGGAGATCAAAGGATGACGGAAATTCGCCGCCGGGCATTAAAGCATGTCGCATGCGACATCTGATATAGGTCTTGGGAAAACCCTGTACATAACTAATCTGTCAATCGATCTGATCCGATCACCCGTGGTGTCTAAACACCTTGTTAATTGGTGTTATTATTGACGCGTGGCGGTGTAATTTTATCTGACTAATTAGCTGGGAACACAGGATTTTGTGATATGGATTAGAGCTAAAATCTGTTTTTTTGCCGGGCTACTTCAAAAGAAAATTTGCAGTAGCCCGCCGGAAAGCGAGATAGAAAAAAATGGTAGTCCGGATCTCGACTTTTGGTAGCCCGCGGGCTCCGGCAGAGGATTTGTCGGACCCTGTGCACTGTCTGAGGTAGTCTCATTTATTTGACGTCTTCGGGTGCCTCTATTTTTTTACATACGGACGTTTAATAAGATGCACCCTAGGTGCAGTCTGACCCCGAAGAAGCAGAAAATAAGAGAGCTAGTGTTATAATAACACCAATAACTTATAATATATAATATCACCAATAACTTAAAATTTTAACAGATGTGGACCCCAACTTATTAAACAGCCTTTCATAACTTTGAATCTTTGACATAATGACACTTTATTATAAAATGGAATAGTAGTTTTTTAAGTTCAAATGCATATCCTTGCACACCTTTCTTGGCAATAAAATATTTACAGAAATCACAAAAATTAAAGTTATTAAAGGATGTTTTATAAAACGGCGCTTCGATTTTTTTATTTATATTTGACCTTTGACATTTCAATGTTATGTAATATACATAGTGATATAGAACATGTGTAATATACATAGTGATAGAACATGTGTAATAACATAGTGATATAGAACACAAGACGAGGCAGGAATTGTCCGGCACCAGTTTCAGCACCATTTATTAAGGTTATAAAAAATATGTCACAAAGTAGGTGATATTAAAGAGTGTGAACTTGCTCTATATCACGAGGAGTTTTACTGTCGGACAAAAAAAAAATCCCTACCTACCCTACTAAATTGGCTAAAAAGTAAAACAAAAATAAAAAGATTTCACCTACCTACCTACCCTATCTTTTTTTTTCCAATGTAACAGGAAACAAACCTATTATTTTATTTGGCCTTATTAATATAGATGTCTTGCATTGTTCAGAAATAGAAATAGGCAATTTCAGGAATAATTTCATGAAAACTGGTGTGTTGGATTGTGCACATGGCAGATTGTGATATTTTTCCCCAGAAATAAAGCATTTCCTTATTAAAAAAAACAAAACTTTTAATTCACTGATGATACATCATTTGTCACATTTGATTTTATTAATTTACTCTGGAAGCCCTGTTCCATAATCATATATCGATTTTGTGTCGAGATATGACTTGGTAAAACTCATGTGGCATTTTTTTTTTACTTTGCAATAACCGTTACATCAGCAAATCTGACGTCAATGGGACAGGGTTAAAATGGGGTAGCTGTTTGTATTTAAAATGCAAGGGACCATTTTTATGAAAGTAGGTCAAAAACATTTCACTGTATTTTCATAGGGTGTCCGAGAAGGGTTTTATCGTTTCCCCATTTTGATTTGTGTACATTAAATAAGTCATGCAGGGCTGTACAAATCCTTTAGCCTGACGCCCGGGACTAGTCCAAAACCAGTTGGGCGTGTCACTTTTTCAAAGATTTCAGTCCCGGACTAGTCCAATTTTAAAAAAAAGAGAAAGTCGGGCGTGTCACTGTTTGAAAGATTCAGTCCCAGATTTGTCCAATTAACAATGTCGGCCACCTGTCATAAAACAACCCCAGCACACTTCTCAACGTAATCCTTTAATTGCACTCGCTCATGTAATGCAATTAGCAGCCACAGCGGCGATCAGCGATTACCCGGGGCAATTTTATCAACAATCAACCATGCCGGAAGTCCCGCCTCCAAATTACTTTAATTGACAGTCGGCATTGTCAACATTATCCAATCAATTGACCCGATCTATTTTAATCACCCGCTAGCCAATGAAACGACTACTACAGGTAAATCACGTTCGTCACGTGATTACCTGTTCGTCACTTGGTGAGCTGAAAACGGCGATACACTGAAACAATAACACCAACACGTTGATTAATTAGCAATCAGGCCGATTTGTCGGCAATCTTTCAATGAGTAAAGAAACTAAGGACGTTTGATAATGGAAGAATGTTTGATATGGAACGGTAGGTGTATTTTTTTTATTGTTTCTCGGTGTATTGTTGAGTGTAATTTTAACAGATATGAAAGGCGGTTGGGGTAACGGTTTGTGCATAGTAAGCGTACTAATTACGTTCGAAGATCTGAGTTGTCAAAAAAATTAAATAAAAACAAAACAAACTGATATACATAATCAGTTTGATTTCGTATTCGGCAGTGCTAATGTTTACATTTCAAAAATGAGTTTGTTGAACTTTTTCTGTGTTAAAAATAAGGAAACTATTCAGAGTGAAAGCGAAAGTGAGTAAGAAAAAAAAATGAGGACACCAATCAAGAAGTTAAAATCATCTGGTGTAGTGGACAAAAACATAAAAATAAAATGTTTATATTGATTCACATGTTTTTTGTGTTTTTTTTGCATTAGGTAAAATGTAAGAATCTCATCTGTAGCCCCTTACCTTAGTCCTTTATAAAGTTATGACTTTTTTTCTCTCCATTAAATGATTATCTGAACTGTAATATGAAACTCAATATCTATATTGAAATTTAAAAATGCAGATGTGATTCTTACTATTGCTACTGTTTCACCCAATGGCAGTCTACAATCTATACCACTGAAACATACATTAAATGTCTAAAGAGTAAATAAGGATTTTTTCCTTTATTGTGTATAATGAATTGTAATGAGTATGCAAGACGCAGTTTTAACATATTGAGAATCGCAAGAATTCAGGCCTTGTGTCCATTTTTTGGGACCAGTCACAATTGTTTTGGGACTAGTCACTTTTGATAGGGTGACTAGTCCCGGACTAGTGGCTAAAAAAAGTATTTGAACAGCCCTGTCATGGTTAGTAAAACATGAATTAACTTTTAATCAGTAAGTTGTTTGGTAGTCCTATTTGTATCGTGACGACCAACAAGTACCCTGATAACAAGGTGAACGAGCATATAGGTCACACTTAATTATAAAGAGCACGGGTAGTAAAATGTTCATAAATAATTGCTGCAAGATCTAGCACGGGTACATGTAGTAAAATGTTCATAATTGCTGCAAGATCTGCGACAAATAAAAGTTAAGTAAGGCAAATTAATGTTCGTAATTGACTGCAGATCCATGGAAAACACACCTGACAAAGAAATGAAGCTTGAACATTTTTGGCGTTTGCATGTTTGATCGCTTTGCCTTTGCTTTGGTGGGGTACACTCATTTTACAGGATTTGTTTGTGGACGAATGTTTCGAGATTGTTTAGCATTTGTTTTGACTATTTAACCAATGTTCCAAGCACTGTTACTTGTATCATCAATTCACGTGTATGTATTTTGTATCAACTGAAACACACGTATAGATCGCAATTTCACAGAAATTAGAAAATGTCAATAAATTGTTGGTTGAAAATGATTATTCGTCTCACCTTTCGTCTTTCTTTCCTTGCATAAGGAACTTTTTGGGAGTGGGAACTATGGCGATCCATTTTCCCACTTCCCTTATAAAATGGCAAAATAACTGTCTTATTATTTATCTTTCTACAATTAGAATAGTTTTATATAATTTTTGGCTCTTCCACATGCAGTTTTCTAACGAAAAAGATGGCGGCAATACTGGCCGTTGGGGATTGGTTGAACGGTGATCACATGGTTTATTGTCTGGTGAGTATCCTATAGGTCATTGAAGAATTAACAAGGGAGACAATAACCAAAGGTAGGAGATCACTAAAATTTCGAGGTGTAGGTATAGGTGTAACACACCCATTGATTGTTCATCTACATCTATATTATACGTTGATCTGTCAAAATATGACAATCATTCAACGGAAAAACGACTTTTCATCTCGGTTATTAATGTGAGCACAAGATAAAATAAGAGTTAAGAGAAGCAAGTACAGGATGAACTAGAATAAATAATAAAGACAATAATAGACGTAAATATTGCTATAAGGTAAATAAATACAAGAATAAATGGGTATAGGTAATACAGATAGAGGTACAGGTAAGATGCCCAAACCTACATAGAATCATCTGATATGAACCAATTCAGCTTCCGAGGCGGTACCAGGGACAAGTGTGTCCCTGCTGACACAGCTTCACATCATCACTTGACTCATAGTAGGTTTAGTTGATATTCTGGTTTAAGGGCTGAGAGCGGAAAGCTCCCTCTTGAAGTGTACCAAGGAGGGGGCCTCAGCTGCAGCAGCTGGGAGTGAGTTCCAGGCAGGGATAGTTCTCGGAAAGAAACTAAACTTGAATGTGTCCGTTTTTGCAGAAAAGTGTTGGAATTTCCTGGAATTGTTGCACTGAGTTGTGTGTGAATTAAAATTTAAATGCTATGTTGTCATTCATATCTGGGCCCAAATTAAAAATGAATAACTTACATTCTCATCACAAATGACACATATGCTGCCAAAAAATCCACAGAAAAATGGGGGTCATGTATCTTCTAAGAAAGAACTTGTCTCATGAATGAATGGTCCCTTTAAAAACATAAACACTGAGATGCCATAATATTGTATTCATACACTCATTTCCATATAAGCAAAATAAATTAAAAACTCACAATTTTAACATGGCAATGCTTGAAAAATGTAACAAATAGATCAACAATGTGATATAAACCAAAAATAGCACTTTAAATTAGTGAAAATGCCTTTTTTTACAAAAAGAAATCAGAATTATTTATTGACGCCATTATGCGATACCCCAGGCCGACACTTCCTGTGTTGCAATTGGTGTGCTACACCTATAACACACCCGTTGCGTCACTGGAAGTGTCGGCCTGGGGTAACTCGAGGTGTAAGTATAACACACCCATTGCGTCACAATGACTCTACCCCAGGAAACCACAGGAAGTCTCGGTCTGGGGTAGAGTCGCATAATTGCGGTCAGTAAATAATTCTCATTTTGTTTTGCAAAAAAAAAGGCATTTTTTTGGCTAATTTAACGTGTAATTTTTGGTTTATATCACATTGTTGATCTATTAGTTACATTTTTCAAGGTTAGTCATTTTAAAATAGTGAGTTTTGATTTTTCTTTGCTTATATGGAAATGTGTGTATGAATATTTATTACTGTACAGTATTGTTACCAAATTAACATGTCGCCAGTTGTCAATCATTTATCCAAACAAAACGATACCTCCGACAAACAACAGCATGTGTCACTGTATAATAAAGCACGTGCAACTATTTTTGATATAACCTATTGTCAGTACTAGTATACTCCGACATCAACAATAGGGCGGAGATATCTAAACTTATACTGGCGACATGTCAGTTAAGGTATGATGCCACAAATAATGAAAAATTGCTTTGAAGATTGGATTCTGGCATGAAAAATCGGCACATTTTGCATTCAAAAAGTATTTTTGGTACCTAAACCTCTTGATTTCTTCATGTTTATTGACATTATTAAGCATTTAATCCATTAAATCAAGTATAGGTATGCCCAATGTCATACAGTTAGGGTATGTTAATCCTGAAAAAACTTACACTGATTTTTGTCCCTTTCGACAGCTCTGTTCTTTTTTTGAAACGCATATAACTTGATCGATGCTCGGTCGATTCGCGAAAACATGTTTTAATACGCTATAGTGTAGGCTTTGTCAGGATAGCTGCTTTAGAAATCCACTCACAATTTAAGTGTTCTTATAAGTATAAAACACACATTGCGTCAAAGGAAGTGTCGGCCTGGGGTAGTCGCACAATGTGGTCAGTAAATAATTCTCATTTCTTTTTGTAAAAAAAAGGCATTTTCATTAATTTAAAGTTTCATTTACGCATTGTTGATCTATTTGTTACATTTTTCAAGCATTGTCATTTTAAAAATTGTGAGTTTTTTTTTTTTTGCTTATATGGAAATGAGTGTATGAATACAATATGTTGCCATGTCAGTGTTTATGTTTTTAAAGGGAGCATTCATTCATGAGACAAGAGCATTCATTCATGAGACAAGTTATTTATTAGAAGATACATGACCCCCATTTTTCTGTGGATTTTTTGGCAGCATAGGTGTCATTTGTGATGAGAATGTAAGTTATTCAGTTTTAAATTTGGGCCTAGATATGAATGACAACATGGCATTTTAATTCATACACAACTCAGTTCAAACATCAATGGGCGTGTTACACCTGTAGTTAACATACCTATGCCAAAATAAAAGTCCGAGTTATTGGAAATGTCAACATAATTGAATAACTGATAAAAAACAATTGTATAAAGTTTTAAATCTAAATTGTAACCCAACAAACTTCATGCAAAGGAGGTACACTCGGCAATATAAACAATACCACAAAGTACCAAAATTTCAAATAAAGCAAAGCCTAGCTACCATCGTCCCTGGCTATTTGTACCAAAATAAAACCAAAACGTAGAGATCCATATAAAACCAAACAAAGTTATAGACTTACCCTACTCTACATATTTTCACTTCTCACGTGCAACAAAATCCAGGCCCCATTTCAGTTCCTAGTCAGAATGATTTGTCAAATTCCCATGTGGTATAGGCAATAAGAATGTCACATGGGACCCATTAGAAAAAGGAATAGCTTGCGATAACTGTGACACATGTTTCTACGGTAGCTGCCAAGGCAATGGCGATGCCACTTATGACTTCCTGTCGGATTCCAAGGTCAACGCACAATGGGAATGCTCCCACTGTCGCCTTCCCAACCACTCCGCAAACATATTTGACTCGCTGGATACTTTATCCGAGTCAAACCTGGATAGCTCAGTGGATTTATCATTACCGCATCAAGCCACCCCTCCCATATAACTACACCGCAAGCCACGTCCTCTCCTAAATTAAAAAAGCAACAAAACAAGTCGTCAAATTTTAATCGTAAAAGACTCACTGTAACTGTAGAAAAAAAAGTCTGTCCTTGAATTGTTGAAAAAAAATATCCTGGCTCTGACTTGAGGGGAAAAAAAAACAGTACCTCAAATTGTTGAAAAAAAATTAATCCAGCCTTCTCTCATATTCGTGGAGAGAAAAATTCTGGCTGTGAGTCCAGTTAGAGCAAAAAAATAACCCGGCTCCCTCTTCAGTCTATGATAAATGTAGATCTACTCCGTCAGCCACTGGATTCAACATGGAGATGTGGCTACATCCATAACTTCTGCTCAGAAGTTTATCGAAATATCCAGTTGAAATGAGTTTAGTGATTGTATTCATGGTTGTAATACATGTGATGTACATAGATCATGGTAGTAATACATGTGATGTACATAGATCATGGTAGTTATAAATGTGATGTACATAGATCATGGTAGTAATACATGTGATGTACATAGATCATGGTAGTAATACATGTGATGTACATAGATCATGGTAGTTATAAATGTGATGTACATAGATCATGGTAGTAATACATGTGATGTACATAGATCATGGTAGTTATAAATGTGATGTACATAGATCATGGTAGTAATACATGTGATGTACATAGATCATGGTAGTTATAAATGTGATGTACATAGATCATGGTAGTAATACATGTGATGTACATAGATCATGGTTGTAATACATGTGATGTACATAGATCATGGTAGTAATACATGTGGTATTCATGAGTCATGGTAGTTATAAATGTGATAAATGTGGTATACACTGGCAATGGTGGTAGTAAATATGTTGTACATTGTATAAAGTGGTATAAAGTGGTAATGGTAGTAATTTGGTATGCATTGTCATGGTAGTAATGAATGTGAGATTCATATAAAGTCATGGTTATAATTAATGTGGTATACATAAGTCATGGTTGTAATAAGGCCATTATTTTTTTATATATAAATTCGTTTTACGAACCCTCCTACCAAACGAAATTAGGTATTTTATTTTTCCGTAGGGAATTTGATAGTTTGTGTTTTTACCTCCTCCCAGATTTTAATAGAACATTTCATTCTCTTCCTTTCAATAAAATAATTAAACTATGCTTTACCAATTTTTTATTTTTATTTTTTGCCCTTCCTCCTACAGCAATTCTCTGTCTTGATGGTTCGTAAAACAAATAATAAAAAATAATGGCCTAAATGTGTTATACATTGGTCATGGTAGTATGTAAATATTGCAATCCTGTGAGGGTAAGTGAACATTTGTCATTTTATTATACTGAACATATATGTTTGAAAATGATATTTGGTTCTGCTAAATATTCCTTTGAAATAAAACATGAGAAAACATTGTTACTTATGTCTGTTCAAAATCACTATTCTCAGCACCTAGAAAATAAATTTCTGCGGATGGTCCTTTGTGTTATTTCGGAATCTTCAGCTATGAACTCATGAGTAAACTTTTCAAATAATCCTCAGAAAGTTGTGCAAACCGTGTCCGCCTTTTTAGAAAATGTTCACTGATTTTCATCATTTGTGCATATTCATACTCCTACACTGTTCATCACAGGACATCCGACTACATATAAACTTGCTTTGACTAAACAATCATTAGACAGTACAAAGTATATGGGGTGGCATTACAAAAAATACCAGCATTCAGTGACTCACTCCATGGAGACATTACAAGTGATATGAGATATTACAAAAATGGGAAAATAACAGCCTATGGAAATTTAACATGAGTGTTTGACTTTCATTATTAATAAATATGGTATCAGTGGTCATGGTAGTAATGAATTTAGTATGCATAACTCATGGTAGCAATACACAGGGTATTATGTGGTCATGGTAGTCATGAATGGGGTATTCAGTGGTCATGGTAGTAATACATGTGGTATTTAGTCTTAGTAGTCATGGTAGTATTAAATTTGGTATTTAGTCTTAGTAGTCATGGTAGTATTAAATTTGGTATTTAGTCTTAGTAGCCATGGTAGTATTAAATGTGGTATTTAGTCTTAGTAGCCATGGTAGTATTAAATGTGGTATTAAGTCTTAATAGCCATGGTAGTATTAAATGACAGTGGTCATTGTAGTATAAAATATGGTAAAGAGTAGCCATGATAGTTATACATGTGATGTACTTTGGACATGTTAGTAATCAATGTGGTATGCAGTGGTCATGGTAGTATTACAATACAATGGTCCTGGTACTTGTGCAATGGACTTTGCGAATATCACCAACAAGTAAGTGGACTTAAGAAGCAGCTTCAGCCACATGCAATGCAAGGGTACAGACAAACTATGCCTATATCCCAGTGTTAATAAGAATGGTATTGAACATGGTAGATATTACCCAGTAGAAGACAATCTCCTACACCACCAAACAAACATCCAATCAATACATACTGTAGAAGAGCAAAAGGGGCAGTAGCTCAAAAGGGGGCTCACATAGAAAGCAGACAAGGACAAGCATAAATTAAGATTAAAACGAGCACATGGAGTTCATTATCCACCAAAATGGAACGATCCATATTAAACAAGAGCTGTAGAAAGGACAGCATGCTCCATTATTCAAAGTCAATTTTAAACAAGGCCACTGACACTTCTGTCTCACCAACCATGGTGCGAGTTCATTCACAAGGTTGTCTTAATTGTGAAAGTTAGGTGGTGGTGTGTAGGGGCTACAGGAGGGGCTGTCAGTAAACATATATACCAAATATCAAAGCAAGATATTCAATACCCCAGAAAGCATATGAACTTGAAGAGGGTGGGGAGGGGAAGTGAAATGTTACTGAATAGGAAAGAAACATAATACAATACAATATTTCCATTGGGAGGGTCTAAGGTGGAGAGTATGTGTGTTTGTGTGTGTTATGGGTGGTGTGGGGTGGGGGGGGGGGGGGGGGGTTGAGGGGTTGTAAGAAAACAGGATGCAGACATGGTAAATGAAGAGAAACCCAAAAGAATAGGGTCTTCCACAGAAATTATTCAAGGGATAGGGGAAATTAAATTTGAATGTTATGGGTGGGTGTGCGAGGGACCTTTCGGGTGACCAATATTTTCATGATTTATTTAGATGCAAGTTGAAGTATATTTCGACTGTAAATAAAAGGATTTTAAGAAGTATAGCCAACTTGGAGCTATTCATAGACAGGTAAAATGCATTTTGCAGTTTTTTTTGCTGCTTTAAGGGATAGGGTAGAGAGATCAAAGGATATGGGGTTAAGGAATAGAGGGATATCAGAGTTTAAATTAAAGGATAGGGGGAATATGCTCTTAAATGGCCTGTGGAAGACCCTGCCTGGATATTCCAAGCTTTATTGAAGTTTTGTTGATGTACGACTTTCAGTTGTTAAAATATATGGTCTTTTCAAAAAATAACTTGAAAACCAGAAATTCAAAGTAAGAAAATGGCATGCTTTTGCTTAAATGCAATACAGAGTTATGGAACATGTGTCTACCAGTGTTCTTGATGGTACTGATGATATATTTCAAGTTTCACTGTCCAGTGGTTCCTGAAATAATTGGACTTGGCCAACGTACAACTGAAAACCAACGTCGACGCAGAAGTTGAGTAGTTCTACAACAGCTCTTCTTATTCTACGAATAGTAAAACTAAAAAAAAAAAATATTCTGGCTTTCAAGCTGATGAAACAAAATAATCTGGCCGGTGTACTAGGCGAAATAAAAATCCCGGCTTTAAAGAAATGCAAAAAAAATATTCCGACTGAAAGGAAAATCCCAGGCCCTCCCCAGGAATCAAAAGGGTCGGTCCCTAATAAATATGAACTGCAGATCTATTGTACAGATCTACTGTACATATCTATTGTACAGATCTATTGTAAATAAAAAGACAGACGTACACCAAGTCATACATCAGGTTAAACCAGACATGTTGGAACTGAGTCGTGGCTAACTCCTGATATCAACACTTCAGAAACTATGGTTACACAATATACAGAAAAGATAGAACTGGACACGTGGTGCAAATCAGAAATTCAAAAGCCACAAAGAACATCATACTGGTCATATGTCGAAAGTATCGTCACAAATGACGCAAACAATTAGAACTCGATAGTGTCTAAACATGTTTCGTCATTTCGTCTTATCATTAATAATAATTCACTGACATCGTGAATCACTAAACAACTCTCGAAGTAGTTGTTGCTATATACAATTATACATAATAAAGCAATAATCATGTTGTTTTCACGTTCTGTCTGAAGTAAAATCAAATAAAACGATGCCGTAACCAGACGTTTTTCCCCAATATGATCAACTATTTTATTGGATTAAACAAGGCAAATTCTGTAGACACAATTGATATATTGTCATTTGGAATATTATTGTTTTCATATTACATACACTGCTCGTCTTAGTTTTAAGTCAGTTCTTCTCATTACATTCCGTTCATGCAAACCCGGAGGCGCTATTTATCTACGCGACGGCATTATAATTTTAATGCTGTTCGACTGCCACTTGTGCTATTTCTAGCTCAGAAATCTGGCCAGTCTTCAATTTTTGGTATACCATTCGTAAAAATCGTATTTATAATGATATTTAATACTTAAAAACATATCAAAAGCGGATTTGTTGATTTAAGACCAATTTCTGCTTTAACATAGAAAATAAAAAATGTTGCTTTTTCAAACGTACCGAGTATACATACTTTAAAGCAGGAATATGATATCGGTCAAGTGCCAATGAACATTTGTTGTTCAGTCGATTCCCGGTGTGGTAAAGTTAACCCGAATGTAGTCTTATTTATTTGACGTCTTCGGGTGCTTTTTTTTCTCTTAACATACGGACGTTTAAAGATGCATCCTAGACGACGGCACATATCAATCAAAGCACTGAAAGTGCTGATGGACGGTGCCACTCAGAAAGTATTGATTCCGAAAAACAAGAGGCCCAAGAGGGCCTGTGGACGCTCTACTGGCTAACACGGCTCTTATAACATCAATGAAGCGAGTGACTGCCATTAAAAAACAGCTTTTTAACTAAATCAAGGGCCATAACTAAAGAATCTGGTAAAGTTTGGTAAAGATCAGATGAAAATGAAGGCCCTACCGTATTAAAGAGGCAAAATATAGCATTTTTAACTAAATCAAGAGCCATAACTCCTCTGTTACTGGTCCGACTGGTCCAACAAAGAGCTAAATAAAATTAAAAAAAAAAAATTAAAAAAAATATTAGTCAAAAAAACAAAAAAAAAACAATTATTAAAAAAAAAAAAGAAGAAAAAAAAAATAAAAATAAAAATAAAAAAATAATATAGAAAAAAAGAAAGTCATAAAATCTGCTAAAGTTTGGCAAAGATCAGATGCAAAATGAAGGCCCTATCGTATGACGAGGCAAATTATAGCACTTTTAACAAAATCAAGGGCCATAACTCCACTGTTACTGGTTCGTTATGGTTGGTTTTCGAACTTGACCAATCTTTCATAGACATTAACAATATGATAAAGTTTGGTAAAGATCGGATGAAAAATCTTAACGAGGCAAAATATATCATTTTGAACTAAATCAAGGGCCATAACTCCGCTGTTACTGGTCCGATATGAATGTTTTTTTAACTTGTCCCGAGCTTTCATTGATATTAACAATCTGATAAAGTTTGATAAAGATCGGATGAACAATGAAGCCCCTATCGTCTTAACGACGCAAAATATAGCATTTTTAACTAAATCAAGGGCCATAACTCCGCTGTTACTGGTCCAATATGGCTGGTTTTCGAACTTATTTGAGCTTTCAACGACATTAACAATCTGATAAAGTTTGGTAAAGATCGGATGAACAATGAAGCCCATATCGTCTTAACGAGGCAAAATATAGCATTTTTAACTAAATCAAGGGCCATAACTCCGCTTTTACTAATCCGATATGGCTGGTTTTCGAACTTGTCCGAGCTTTCATTGATATTAACAATCTGATAAAGTTTGGTAAAGATCGGATGAACAATGAAGCCCCTATCGTCTTAACGAGGCAAAATATAGCATTTTTAACTAAATCAAGGGCCATAACTCCGCCGTTACTGGTCCGATATGGCTGGTTTTCAAACTTGTTTGAGCTTTCAACGACATTAACAATCTGATAAAGATTGGTACAGATCGGATGAACAATGAAGCCCCTATCATCTTAACGATGCAAAATATAGCATTTTAACTAAATCAAGGGCCATAACTCCGCTGTTACTGATCCGATATGGCTGGTTTTCGAACTTGTTCGAGCTTCCATTGATATTAACAATGTGGTAAAGTTTAGTAAAGATAGGATTAAAAACGAAGGCCCTATCGTCTTAACGAGGCAAAATATAGCAATATAGCATTTTTAACTAAATCAAGGGCCATAACTCCGCTGTTACTGGTCTGATCTAGCTGGTTTTCGAACTTGTCCGAGCTTTCATTGATATTAACATTGTGATAAAGTTTGGTAAAGATAGGATGAAAAATGAAGGCCCTATCGTCTTAACGAGGCAAAATACAGCAGTATAGCATTTTTAACTAAATCAAGGGCCATAACTCCGCTGTTACTTGTCCGATCTGGCTAGTTTTCGAACTCATCCGAGCTTTGATTGATATTAACAACCTGTTAAAGTATGGTAAAGATCGGATGAAAAATGAAGGCCCTATCATCTTAACGAGACAAAAGTTAACGCCGACGACGGACAGCGGACAACTCGGCATCCAATAAGCTCTGCTGCCTTCGGCCAGTAGAGCTGAAATGGGTTTGCATACTAAGGTGTTGACATTGCAAACTTTTATTGAAATCGGATGAGGCATTACCAACGTTATGGGACCGGATGGACGGAAGGACAGACGGACAACGGCAATTCCGTATCCCTCCGCCTAATCGGCGGGAAAAAGTGAAATTATGTAGAAATGTTTAAATTGTATATGTGTCAAATAGGAATAATTGTAAAAAGAAAATGTCAGGGAAAGTTGGTCACAGCATACGAAAACATAAGATCTCGATTATTTTCGAAAACCAATCAGATTCAATTATGCATGACAGAGTTATCGCCCCTTGAACGTCTGAAAAATAGGATTTCTGCAAAAACGTTTCCGGTGGCGATACGGCTAAAACAAAATAAACTTCATTGAATTAGACTAAGTATAAAAATAAATAAATAATAATAAGAATAAATACATGTAGTCTGATGTATCGGTAGTCAGAGTTTATATGTATTGTTCTAAATTCCCTAAATATAAATGCTTTTTAAACACAATATTGATAATGGTAATAATATGTGATGAAATGCCATTGATTGAACGTAATATCTATTCCACTGTAAGATATGTATTCATTTGATATGTATTCATTTTCAAATTTTGAAAACTCGGTATTGTCTACTGAAAGCTACTGAAAGCTTGCTTTTCTCTGCTCGAAACTCGATTCAATCATGCATGACAGAGTTATCGCCCCTTGAATGACTGAAAAATAGGATTTCTGCAAAGACGTTTCCGGTGGCAACATGCCAGAGTTATTGACCGGACACAATTTGACTTTTGACCTCCAAGTGTGACCTTGACCTTGAAGACCTGGGTTTTGCGTGCGACACATCGTCTTGTTATGGTGATCACTTGTGCCAGGTTACTTAAAAATCCCTGCATGGGTTGTGCATGACTAGAGTTTGATGTGCGATAATTCATCATTGTGCTTATATATCAGAAACCCTCAAAATGGGCGATCGCGCTAAATTTTGAAACTCGGTATTGTCTACTGAAAGCTACTGAAAGCTACTGAAAGCTTGCTTTTCTCTGCTCGAAACTCGATTCACTCGAAACTCGAATTTTCTCCACTCGAAACTCGATATTCTCTACTCGAAACTCGATTTTCTCTTCTCGAAACTCGGAACCTTTCTACTCGAAACTCGAATTTCTCTACTCGAAACTCAAAATTTTCTACCCGAAACTCGATCTACTCGAAACTTTAACATTTCTACTGGAAATTCGATTTTCTACTCGAAACTCTATTTTCTCTAGTCGAAACTCGATATTTTCTACTCGAAACTCGAATTTCTCTACTCGAAACTCGATCTATTCTACTCGAAACTGGACACTCGAAGAAAAGAATTCCTCTTGAGAAACATAGCTTAAATTGTATGTGTTTGATTGATTTGCTCAAGGGTCTTTTCAGACTTATTGCAACATTCATTTTATATGTACATTTGTAAGGTTTATGGAAGATGGCCTCGAACCTCCATATATCTTTCTTTCTTTCAACACTGGTGTTTCATGGCAGGTCTTTGACGCCAAGGTAAGTGTCGCACTCTTCACAATATGCAAGGTTTAGCCGTGGATAGTGTAAGAGCTTCTACGAGGTTCCTCTTGTTTGTCACTCTCATGAATTCATACTTACCTGGGTTTATCTGCATCTGCCATGTACATTCCCATTGTTGAAGTTTGTTAATGTCTTCTGGCAGTTGGGTTGGGCAATCATCGGCGAATATTCTTGTGGGTGACTTTGCTGAGACGCATTCACGCATGTCATTCATGTAGACCAGGAATATGAGAGGCAGTGGGACTGATCCATGTGGGACGTCCGATGTTGCTAGCTGTCTAAGAATGGACCAGGAATATGGGAGGCAGTGGGACTGAACCCTATGGGACGCCCTGTGTTGCTAGCTGTTTTAGAGTTTTTTTGCTTCCAGGACGACCTCCTGTTTTATATCTGCGAGGAAGCCACATAAGTAAGAGGCCATGGACTCCACAATGTCTCAGTTTCTGTAGTAGGCGGGTATAATAGAAGACTTTGTAGAAATCAAGCATGACATCATAATTGTTGTCTCTGGTCTTTGCTTTCGCTATGTACATTGACTACAAGTTAGGATTCACAGGACCGATGTTTCCGAAAGCTATGTTGGTAATCAGATGAGTAGATCTTCGAAGCCCGCATTCTGGTAATAGTTAGCACATGGCATTCCTCGATTTGTGGAAAAAGAAGAAATTTAAATACAAAAACAATCTTGCACACTGTTGAACACCTCTATCTCAGTTCCGGCAATTTTGATCGCGCGCCTGCATTACTGGAAATCCTCCGCATTAAACTCTCGGTATTGCCAAAAGCAATGCTGGCGGTGCGATTCCCATGCGTGCAACAACTCAGTTTCGTAGATTTTATAGTCACTGGCGGAAAATCCCGAGAGGCAGCAAAAATCAGAAATCGACGACAGCAGGTCGGAACCATATCATAGTTTGAAAAAGTCATACGTTTTCTACAATTATTAGAAAATAACTAGATGAGTGTTCCGAGGAACACGTGTGTCGCCTGTCATCGCTTTGTCAGTATAACAAGTTTTTTTGTATTCAGATAAATGACCTTGACAGACTGGCCTGACAAATTTTTCGTGAAGAAAATAATGAGCATTTAACCCATATAATGACCTTCCGTGTGCCCTTGACCTTATATTTGAGTATGGCCATGTCGATGTTGTCATGACAAGTGTATATTGAAATATTGATGAAGAAATAAAAAGAATTGAGAAAGTTAGATCCAACGGTGAGTTTTCGTGAAGAAAAAAAGAGTATTTGACCCAAATAATGACAGTATATATTGAAAGTTTGATGCAATAAATATCAAGAAATGAGAAAGTTATAGGCAACGTTAAGTTTTCGTGAACAAAAAATGAGTATTTAACCCATATAATGCCTTCAGTGTGACCTTGACCTTTATATTTTAGCATGGTCATGTCGCTGTTGTCATGATGAGTGTATATCGAAAGTCTGATGAAGAAATATCAAGAAATGAGAAAGTTATAGCCAACGTTAAGTTTTCATGAAGACAAACAAAAGGGTATTTAATCCTTATAATGACCTTCAGTGTGACCTTGAATCCACGACCTTTATATTTTAGCATGGTCATGTCGGTGTTGTCATGATGAGTATATATTGAACGTTTGATGAAGAAATATCAAGAAATGAGAACGTTATAGCCAACGTTAAGTATTCATGAAGAAAAAAACGTGTTATAGCTAGATATTTATTGACACTATATATTTACAGCATTTACATATAATATTAATAATACAAAACAGTTACCGTCTGACGTATTTTGCATACATGCATACATCAAACTCCTCAACAATTAAATCCTTACTATACATATATATTACATATATGGAAAAATATTGTCAACAGTGCATTACAACTTCATACTCTAAACTGGTTTTCGCCATTACGGCTTCATCAGAGAGTAATAAACATAAAACATAAAACATAAACGTACAGCGATACACATGTGAAAGAAACATACAAAGGTAACTAAACTATTAGTGTACCTCCAAAGGCGCCCATCAGATACTACAAAACTGCGTCTTTCTCACTAAAGCTGTCTTTTTAGCGAGAAACACTGCCAGACGATACATTGTTTTTAAACAGCCTTCTATTTCAGAGTTTTTATTTGTTTCGTATTTGTTCTTTTCGTGTCTGTACCCCCCGATGAAGGCGTAAGCCGAAAGCGCCTGGGTTTACAAACTATAGCACTGTTGAAATGTTATATAACAACACACAGGAATTCAGAGAAAAATATAGTTAATTATATGTTTATTTGTTTAAGTCTCATCACAATAAACAACATAATCTATGCTTTTTCCTGTGGTTCTTTAACGTGCTTGGAGGGCAGCCTCCGATACACAGGACTACCCGGTTTACATTCCCATCAGACGGATGAGGCTATGTTGTCTTGTCGCAGGACACATCGAAGTAACGCAGTGGCGCCAGAAAGAATTGAATTCGTGCATTTTCACTGGATTCAAAGCCGAGTATGCTATCCGTCCCTTGACAAAAACTGAGTATACGGCAACATCAAATAAAGATCAATACATATTATATTTTGTATTATACGAGTATAAAATACATATTATATTTTGTATCATACGAGTATATGACTGATCTAACAATGACATGATCTCACACTTAAAGTGGCACACAACAACACAACAATTTTAATGTATTTTTCACCCAACAGTAAAGCAAGAATAAGGAAAGTTAAATGATAGAGGCTGCAATGTTCTATAATTAAGCCATTTATTTACTAAAAGGGAAATAAAGGACAACTCTTGCCAAAAATCTAAAAATGTTAAATTTTACACGTTTTGTTCTTATTTTACTTTAATGACTTAGTTAGGTCATTTTATATCAGGGGAAAATATTAATATACGATTATTTATTTTCTCTCTCAAAACCTGATGATGCCATGAAAACACAAAACGTTTAAATAGGGGAGATGGGGAAAGACACTTTTGTACATGTTTTGTCTGTTTTGATATCTGAAAATGAGACCCAGAACATAGAGACTATATTTCAGAATGAGAACATAATCACATTCTAATTTGTTGATGTTAAAGGGACACATGGCAATCTTGAACTATTTATCAAGCATTAATATTAGCATCTCCATTTATTAACCTGATATTATTTTAACTTTAAACCTGCTTGCATTAAATTAAGTGTCAGTTTTCATTTTGTCTTCGTTATTCTATCAACTACTATTATAGGTGCACTATTATCAACAGTATTGTAATGTTCTGAACTAGTCTAATAAGTAATATTATTCTATACCTAATTTATACATCCAATCGTAGACGCTCTTTCGAGTCATGTGACCGTACAATATATTTCCGTATCGGGACGCACGCGCGTACAAAATATCCCGTATTTTGTTCGTATTGTACGCTTCACAGGTTCCATGTTAAACCTATGATAAAGACCGAAACGCGTGAAAAGGTCCGAATAAAAATCAGAACCGACAGGCTTCTGTCATTACCTAACCATAAATTGTTGTCAAGTAATGAAAACCTATCTATTGCACATATTTTTATTTAATTTTCCTTTATAACAAAAAAAAAACACAAAAAACTAGCATAATATATCATTGTTTGAAACTGACCTTCGGTAGTATTTAATCACTGTTGACAACGGAGAAATGGGCATTCTTTCAAGCAAATAAAGCTTGAGAGTAAGCCATGTCGAACACAATATATAAAATACATAGACCTACATGCAATTGTGCTTTCGATGTTCATAGCGACTTGCTTGAAAGCATGAAACAAACGAAAGTTATATCCGAATTATAAATGATTGGTTAAAATAAAGGTATAGAATAAAAAGGTTACTTAACATGGTTCTGTACAATACGGGATATATTTGGACTCGTACACAGCTGGAAAAAATCATATTGGACTCGCCTAACGGCTCGTCCAATATGACTTTTCCAGCTGTGTACTCGTCCAAATATATCTCCGTATTGTACAGAACCATGTTAAATAACCTATAATTAATGATTGCACAAATGCAAATTATTTTAAAAACTGACCGGACGCCAGAAGTTTGAAACAAATAAAAGACTGCAGTGTGTCCCTTTAACACAACTTTTTCCCCGCATGTATTCAGTATATATGTAGTCAACACAAACACGAGCTCATATATAACAATCACTCTGCATTATCACTGAAAACAAATGTTATTCTAACGTTGAACAGCACCGTATAAGCATAACACGTGTGGTAATACAAGATCCATTTAAAGAACTAACAAAAGTGCGGAGGCAGATTTTTATCAGAGCACAAACCATTTTTTAAAAGGCTCCCACCTCCATATGATCTAATGGCATTTAATACGGCTGGACATTAGGAAGTCGTCAGTATCAATTCACTTAGTGCTACTCTAGTGCACAATTCCCATTTGGAGCCTCTCTGAAAAACAACATCAGTGCAGTGTCAGTGATCAAACATACATAGTTTATCCTTTGTTATAATGTAACATATATTTAGAAAAAAACAAAACTAAATTGAATAAAACATGAATTCATAGTATTGGTCAGTATTTACTACTGTTCAATTACACTGTTAATGTAATAAAAACATCACTCATCATTCATTATACATGTAAAATATACTTTAGCCCGAACTGGAGATCCATTTAAAAAAAATTCCACTTAAAAAGTCCGATTGATCAATTGTTTTTTAATTATTTTTGTGTTGCGTTTTTAGATGTATATCGGAAGGATTAAAGGAAGATACAGATTAATTAGGAATTTAATTTTTGAACAGCATTGTAGCTATTTAAGACGTGATCAACATTTTTTGGAAATAATGCGGTTTTAAATGGCATTTTCATTGAAGCGCTTTAGCATAAAAGCTCTAAAAAACCAGATTTACATTATTTTCTCGTCGCTATAGTACCAACAATAACGTGCTATGGGAGAATGATAATGATAAAAAAGTATAATAGAGACAACATATGTCATCATATTACCAGCCAATGGAATTGCCATTCCTTTTGAGACACACTGGATGCAAGCGTTACAAGTAGATCCACCTCCTTAAACAAATTTAAAGTGAAGTTTATTTTTCGAAATTTGTCGCTTTTGTTTTCTCAACAGAAAGTATCTAGTAAATGTAAATAACTGTAAATGCAAAATCATTTCCTTGCCTCAAAACTCTACATAAATATTTATGAATCTGACCGATTTCAGACCAAGTGTCAATGGCAGTTTACATTGTTTCAATTGGTTGTTTTATCGGGTTTTGTATTCACGAATGTGCGAGAAAATGGGATGATATAGAGACAACGCTAAAACTGTACAGTATGTATCTGAGGGGTGGGGTGGAAGGCGTTTCTAGTTTCCTAACCCACTCCTTGTTGTCGGAATACAAGCTCCATCATCTCCTCTCCATCCCTCTATCTTTCTTGGGTGGGGGAGGGGTTGCAGGGGACATTGATAGATGCATTTCTACGAGTAACTGTTTTATTGCATGAAAATTGATACAGCATGCAGTAGGCCTCCAGTCAGTTACTAGAAAGATCGGAGTACATCGAAAGATATGAACTTTCTATCGATCTAATATGAAATTATTCGATAGGCCATAGACATCAATAATGGTATTGATGGTATTGATGTCTATGAATAGGCCTACAAACCACTTTAGATCGTACATATTTAGGCATTGGCTGATTATTTAATGACAAACACATTTTAATGACAAAACAAATACCTTGAAATTGACCCCTAGCAGCCGATAGAGTAATCCAAATCCAGCTTGCACATATCAATTTATTTCACGTTGACCTGTTAAACAAGTTTATACATAATGTCCGGTAATGGATTAGTTTTACATAATTCACGGTATGGAACACTATACGCGTGATTCTAGACTCCAGATGTGCCCGTTGTGCTCGCCCAATTCTTACGCGAATTTTGTAAAAAAAATAAAATGTTTAATTGAAAATTCGTATAATAGTCCGTATTTAAAAAGATGCGAAGAAATAGTCTATGTTCGCGGAAGAAAAATGCGAATAGAACTGATATGTTATAGGTCCGTGGTGCTCCTACTGTACGGTGTAGTTGTCCGATTACCGCTTTAATATTGTTTCAGGCAAAACATGTAGTTTTTCGCTCCAACAAAAGTAGTTTGAATAATAGCATGTGTGGAAAGGTTGTATACAGTGTGGAAAATGAGGTTACCAAGACTGGTACGTAGCTATGCTGGTACGGAAATGATGCGCACACCCTATATTATACTTGTACGGAGATGATGCACATCTCATATAATATGTTGGTACGGAGATGATGCACATGCCATATATTATGCTGGTATGGAAATGATGCACACCCGATATACTATGCTGGTACGGAGATAATGCACATCCCATATACTATGCCTGCACGGAAATAATTCACGTCACATATACTATGCTGGTACGGATATGATGCACATCCCATATGCTTTGTTGGTACGGAGAGAATACATATCCGATATACTGTGCTGGTACGAAATGATACACATCCCATATACTACGCTGGTACGGACATGATGCACATCCCATATGCTTTGTTGGTACGGAGAGAATACATATCCGATATACTGTGCTGGTACGAAATGATACACACCCCATATACTACGCTGGTACAGAGATAATTATTGTAACATATAATATGCTGGTACGGATATGATGCACATCCCAAATACTATGTTGGTACGAAGAGGATGTATATATATCCGATATACTGTGCTGGTACGGAAATGATACACATCCCATATACTATGCTGGTACGGATATGATGCACATCCCATATACTATGTTGGTACGAAGAGGATGTATATATATCCGATATACTGTGCTGGTACGGAAATGATACACATCCCATATACTATGCTGGTACGGATATGATGCACATCCCATATACTATGTTGGTACGAAGAGGATGTATATATATCCGATATACTGTGCTGGTACGGAAATGATACACATCCCATATACTATGCTGGTACAGAAATGATACACATCCCATATACTATGCTGATACGGAGATGATGCACATCCCATTGACTATGTTGGTACGGAATTGATGCACATCACATATACTATGTTGATGCGGAATTTATGCACATCCGATCGAGGGTTCAGTGCAAAATTATTGTATCTCCTTCTTCATTCACATGTAGTTACAATAGTTTTGCACTGACCTCTCACGATATACAATGTTAATACGGAAATGATACACATCCCATATACTAAACTGGTACGGAGATGATGCAAATACCATATACTATGCTGGTACGGAGATGATGCGCATACCATATACTATGCTTGTACGGAGATGATGCACACACCATATACTATGCTTGTACGGAGATGATGCACACACCATATACTATGCTTGTACGGAGATGATGCAAATACCATATACTATACTGGAACGGAGATGATGCAAATACCATATACTATGCTGGTACGAAGATGATGCACATACCATATACTATGCTGGTACGGAGATGATGCAAATATCATATACTATACTGGTACGGAGATGATGCAAATACCATATACTATGCTGGTACGGAGATGATGCACATCCCATATACTATACTGGAACGGAGATGATGCACACACCATATACTATGCTGGTACTGAGACGATGCAAATACTATATACTATGCTGGTACGGAGATGATGCACATACCATATACTATACTGGTACAGAGATGATGCACATACCATATACTATACTGGAACGGAGATGATGCACACACCATATACTATGCTTTTACGGAGACGATGCAAATACTATATACTATGCTGGTACGGAGATGATGCACATACCCTATACTATGCTGGTACGGAGATGATGCAAATACCATATACTATGCTGGTACGGAGATAATGCACATACCATATACTATGCTTGTACGGAGATGATGCAAATACCATATACTATGCTGGTACGGAGATGATGCACATACCATATACTATGCTTGTACGGAGATGATGCAAATACTATATACTATGCTGGTACGGAGATGATGCAAATACTATATACTATGCTGGTACGGAGATGATGCACATACCATATACTATGCTTGTACGGAGATGATGCAAATACCATATACTATGCTGGTACGGAGATGATGCTAAAACTATATACTATGCTTGTACGGAGATGATGCAAATACTATATACTACGCTGGTACGGAGATGATGCAAATACCATACTCTATGCTGGTACGGAGATGATGCAAATAATATATACTATGCTTGTACGGAGATGATGCACATACCATATACTATGCTTGTACGGAGATGATGCAAGTACTATATACTATGCTAGTACGGAGATGATGCAAATACTATATACTATGCTGGTACGGAGATGATGCACATACCATATACTATGCTTGTACGGAGATGATGCAAATACCATATACTATGCTGGTACGGAGATGATGCAAAAACTATATACTATGCTTGTACGGAGATGATGCAAATACAATATACTATGCTGGTACGGAGATGATGCACGTCCCATATACTATACTGGTACGGAGATGATGCAAATAATGTATACTATGCTGGTACGGAGATGATGCACGTCCCATATACTATGCTGGTACGGAGATGATGCACGTCCCATATACTATGCTGGTACGGAGATGATGCAAATACTGTATACTATGCTGGTACGGAGATGATGCACGTCCCATATACTATGCTAGTACGGAGATGATGCACATACTATATACTATGCTGGTACGGAGATGATGCACATACGATATACTATGCCTGTACGGAGATGATGCAAATACTATATACTTTTAAAGATATGATATACAGGACCATTTTCAATAACGTCGATATACAATATGTTCGTACCTGTTTTCCTTCCGAAGTGGCCACAGACGTGACTTCGATCAATGAGAAAAAGTCGATTCTTACGGATGGCGGGAGGATTTACCCGAGGAAAAAGTGGTTGATCTGCCTCCACCAGGAAAACATTGACCGTCATCTAGAGACTGTTCACTTCAGCTACTGTGTACTGAACACGATCTTGACAGCATGCTAAAGGGGATTGCCTCCATGGCAAAATGAGGCTAAAATGAACTGTACTTTGGCATAACATGGCGTTGTCTGACGTTGAGTAGTCAACATAGTCTGGTAGTTTCACTTGAGTGTTTTTTGTATATCTTGTAGAAAGTAGTTAGTCGTTTGTTGCTTCTGCATTGTTGTAGAGGTTGCCATTGTAGATCATTAAGCAATGATATTACGCTGTCCGTCTATGACTATTGTCCTGTTATAAATATGGAAATGAGGTTACCAAGACTGGTACGTAGCTATGCTGGTACGGAAATGATGCGCACACCTTATATTATGCTTGTACGGAGATGATGCACATCTCATATAATATGCTGGTATGGAGATGATGCACATGCCATATATTATGCTGGTATGGAAATGATGCACACCCGATATACTATGCTGGTACGGAGTTAATGCACATCCCATATACTATGCCTGTACGGAGATAATTCACGTCACATATACTATGCTGGTACGGATATGATGCACATCCCATATGCTATGTTGGTACGGAGAGAATACATATCCGATATACTGTGCTGGTACGAAATGATACACATCCCATATACTACGCTGGTACAGAGATAATTATTGTAACATATAATATGCTGGTACGGATATGATGCACATCCCATATACTATGTTGGTACGAAGAGGATGTATATATATCCAATATACTGTGCTGGTACGGAAATGATACACATCCCATATACTATGCTGGTACGGATATGATACACATACCATATACTATGCTGATACGGAGATGATACACATCCCATTGACTATGTTGGTACGGAATTGATGCACATCACATATACTATGTTGATGCGGAATTTATGCACAATCCATTGAGGGTTCAGTGCAAAATTATTGTATCTCCTTCTTCATTCACCTGTAGTTACAATACCTTTGCACTGACCTCTCACGATATACAATGTTAATACGGAAATGATACAAATCCCATATACTAAACTGGTACGGAGATGATGCAAATACTATATACTATGCTTGTACGGAGACGATGCTAATACCATATACTATGCTGGTACGGAGATGATGCAAATACCATATACAATGCTGGTACGGAGATGATGCACATACCATATACTATGCTAGTACGGAGATGATGCAAATAATATATACTATGCTTGTACGGAGACGATGCAAATACCATATACCATGCTGGTACGGAGATGATACAAATACAATTTACTATGCTGGTACGGAGATGATTCACATACCATATACTATACTGGTACGGAGATGATGCAAATACTATATACTATGCTGGTAAAGAGATGATGCACATACCATATACTATGCTGGTACGGAGATGATACAAATACCATATACTATGCTTGTACGGAGACGATGCAAATACCATATACCATGCTGGTACGGAGATGATACAAATACCATATACTATGCTGGTACGGAGATGATACAAATACCATATACTATGCTTGTACGGAGACGATGCAAATACCATATACCATGCTGGTACGGAGATGATACAAATACTATATACTATGCTGGTACGGAGATGATGCACATACCATATACTATGCTGGTACGGAGATGATGCAAATACTATATACTATGTTTGTACGGAGACGATGCACATACCATATACCATGCTTGTACGGAGACGATGCAAATACCATATACTATGCTGGTACGGAGATGATGCACATACCATATACTATACTGGTACGGAGATGATGCAAATACTATATACTATGCTGGAACGGAGATGATGCACATACCATATACTAAGCTTGTACGGAGACGATGCTCATACCATATACTATGCTGGTACGGAGATGATTCTCATACCATATACTATACTGGTACGGAGATGATGCAAATACTATATACTATGCTGGTACGGAGATGATGCACATACCATATACTATGCTTGTACGGAGATGATGCAAATACCATATACTATGCTGGTACGGAGATGATGCACATACAATACACTATGCTTGTACGGAGATGATGCAAATACTATATACTATGATGGTACGGAGATGATGCAAATAGTATATACTATGCTGGTACAGAGATGATGCACATACCATATACTATGCTTGTACGGAGATGATGCAAATACCATATACTATGCTGGTACGGAGATGATGCAAAAACTATATACTATGCTTGTACGGAGATGATGCAAATATTATATACTATGCTGGTACGGAGATGATGCAAATACTGTATACTATGCTGGTACGGAGATGATGCAAATAATATATACTACGCTTGTACGGAGATGATGCACATACCATATACCATGCTGGTACGGAGATGATGCAAATACTATATACTATGCTTGTACGGAGATGATGCAAGTACTATATACTATGCTAGTACGGAGATGATGCACATACTATATACTATGCTGGTATGGAGATGATGCACATACCATATACTATGCCTGTACGGAGATGATGCAAATACTATATACTTTTAAAGATATGATATACAGGACCATTTACAATAACGTCGATATACAACTTGTTCGTTCCTGTTTTCCTTCCGATGTGGCCACAAACGTGACTTCGATCAGTGAGAGGGGCTGGCGTGGCGCAGTCGGTAGCGCGGCGGATTTGTAACCGGAGGCCCCGGGTTCAATCCTCCGTGGTGCCACTGAGTTCCGTCGGTGTGTTCTTGGGCAAGACACTTTACCTTAGCCTCGTCCGTCGGATGGGGACGTAAACCGGGCGGTCCCGTGTATCGGTCTATCCTCCGAGCACGTTAAAGAACCATAGGAATCTATTCGATAATAAGAGTAGGGCAGGTTCCCGGATTCCTATGTATCCTTCCCCTCTCTCTGGGGCGGCTCTAAATAACCTATACTGTGTTGATGAGCCGTTAAACAACATTCCATTTAATTCAATTCAATTCGATCAGTTAGAAAATGTCGATTCTTACGGATGGCGGGAGGTTTTACCCGAAGAAAAAGTGGTTGATCTGCCTCCACCAGGAAAGCATCGACCGTCATCTAGAGACTGTTCACTTCGGCTACTGTGCACTGAACACGATATTGACAGTATGTTAAAGGGGATTGTCTCCATGGCAAAATGAGGCCAAAATGAACTGTACTTTGGTATAACATGGCGTTGTCTGACGTTGAGTAGTCAACATAGTCTGGTAGTTTCACTTGAGTGTTTTTTGTATATCTTGTAGAAATAGTTAGTCGTTTGTTGCTTCTGTATTGTTGTAGAGGTTGCCATTGTAGATCATTAAGCAATGATATTACGTTGTCCGTCTATGACTATTGTCCTGTTATAAATATGGCCCCTTTTCGACGTATTTTTTCTAGCTGAAGAATGTCCTGCTTGAAGTATGGGTCTCAGACGAAATGAGACAGCGCTTGATATTTTAAAAAACAAACGTTCAAGAAAAATATGTTTGCTGAAACATGGAGTCGTACACACATTTCTTAGATCGACGTGATATTCTTCTCTTTGGTGAGTTGTGTC
The DNA here is from genome assembly GCA_037043455.1 of Cyrtodaria siliqua. Taxonomy (NCBI): domain Eukaryota; kingdom Metazoa; phylum Mollusca; class Bivalvia; order Adapedonta; family Hiatellidae; genus Cyrtodaria; species Cyrtodaria siliqua. The sequence goes on from JAWPHD010004022.1 coordinate 88,026, forward strand.
CATGCATGGTATTAAGGTTTAGTCTATTGAAATACAGCGGTTGTTTATGCAGGCATTGCTTGACATCTTCAGAATCCCTGATACCTTTCTAAAACAGCATCGCATCGTAGCTCTATGGTAGGTATATAGATACATATGGCAGATATAGATCAAGTGAAATTTTGGAGCACATGTATAGATAAGGCATGAACAATGTCACCTCGTACATGGCAGTAATTCATTGATGTAAACATAATATCAGAATACGTATGACAGAAATTGCGGCCTTTATATCCGAAAAAATTGGAACATTTTCCTCAAAGTTGTTTTGTGTTTTACCAGAAATAAGTTGGTCAATAGAATAGTCCATTATCTATCTAGAGCTGACGAGATATCATTGCTATATAAAATAATCCAAGCTATCATCACATCATCCACATTTCAAAGTACACCATTGTGTAAAACAAAGATATTCTTTCAATGACAGGTGTTTTCAAAATAATCCCAATGATATAGTAGGTCCGTCAAAATATTATAACTGGCAACTATATCTGTGGATTTGCTTGTCTATTTTGGATTGAAATATTGCAAAACAAAACTATTTGATCATTAGGCATACTGCCTATATTCGAACAAAAACTGTCAAAACCAAACAACTATATATAAATCTGATGTGACAAATGAACTGTTCATCCGAATGATTCACCAAACAACATGTTTCAATTTACAACGGATGTCATGTGCCTTCAATATGTCGTGTGTACTGAAGGCACATGGCACATAAAGAAAATGTTCGACAATGGTGTACTTCGAAATTGAGGTGATGTGACAACATGGCCAATTTTATTTAGAAATGATAACTTGTCTGCTCTAGATGGATAAGTGGACTATGCTATGGACCAATTTATTTCATGCAAAAAACAAAGTAACTTTCGAGTACAACTGTGCCAAACTTTCGTATTTACAGGGCAGAATTACTGCCATATATATTCTTTCATCAATAGTGTTGTATTATTGCCATGCACTATATGGTTGACATTAATCATGCATAAAATATGCATTTGGTTGAACATTTCAGTTGACCATACCACATTCATTCTTAATCATTTTTTTTAAAGATGAGCTATAGTCCTTAGGTGAAATAAAGTATAAAACAAAGCACGGACTCAAACAGTTATAAATAAAATAGGTATGAATGACGTAGTACGTGTTTTTTTTTATAAAGGCTTTATTAAATAAAACGTTCATACATCAGTATTCAACACTACTCATGCGACACAACACAAAGTAAATATGTTGTATGGATCGTTAAATTTTTTATATTTCACAATGTATAAATCATTATAAGTATAAAATAAGCTATATTTCACAATAGCTACGGTTAAATAGAAATACATGAAATACGAAATGGCCTTCGTATATATCAATATTGCAATAGTCAACACATCGCAATCGCAAATATTGCGTGTCCAGCCTTTAAATATCAATGAACAACCAAAAAACAAACTATTTTTCTTTGCTTTTTTTGGCAAATCTCATTTTGGGTCCGGAACTCTGTTCCCGCCATCCCCGCCAGATCCGTTAATTCACTCTAATATAGTTTACTACGTTAATTCACTTTAATATAGTTTACTAAAACACATGTCTCATACTGGATAACAGTATTATATAACAACACTGGAGTTAGAACTATTTTTCGTGTCCTATGGAGAATGTACCTATTTCATAAAAGCGAAATAACTATTTTCTGAAAGATACTCATAAAATATACTCTTTAGTGTATATAGTGCAAATAATTGCAAACTTTGATTACATATCTTCACAATCAATGAATGGACATTCAATTGATAGTATTGATGCAAACCACTTATAACAAATGCATAAAAACTAAAATAAAACAACAACAAATTTCAGATGACGAGATTCTGCACCAAACAACAACCTTCAACCTATACTCCTACTCAAATCACACCCATCTAAGTCCCTCTCAGGAAGCGGGTCATTTTTTCCTGCATCAGGAATGACCATTGTTCCTCAGATCCCTGCAACACTGCAATTTACTGTAGGACACTGTTCTCTAGATCCCTTAATTCAAGCCTTTGATCCCTGGATCCCTTGAAGAAATTACCAATGTTCCCCCAGATTCCCATAAATAATTGGTCATGCTCCCTAGATTCCCAAAACCCCTGTGAGTGCCTCAACTCTACTATACATTGTGTAGGCGAGACAGCAGTTAGACAGCATTCAGCTTAATTTTCCCTTCCGCCTCTTCAACACAATGAATGTAAAACAGTGCTCAATAATCAACACATAATAGCTGACGCTGAATGAATGAATGTTTTTTACGGCACGTCGAGACAAAGAGGTCATATTGTGTGCGAATACGACTACCGTTGAAACCAATTCCTTTGATTACGGTCTTGATTTGGGTCACTTGTTCATTACCTCATCATACGATGGTGGTAGGGTCTCTTTACCTTCATTCGTCCGACGGAAATCACCAGTTGGTGCAGATGAAACTGGCGTGTATCCCTGACCTTGAACCTGGTAGGGATACATCTGATTCCGAGGTTGTTGTGCCTGATAACCAGGGTACGTAGCTGGAGTATGACCGTGATACATAGCCGGAGGTTGACCGGGATATCTAGTCGGTGGTTGGCCGGGATACATATTCGGTGGTTGGCTTGGCTGCACAGTCTGTAGTTGTGCCAGTTGCATACTCTGTAGCCTCAGCAATTCTTGCATTCTCGCATTCTGTAAATCCCTCAGAATACAACAATAACAAGAGGTCAATGACCTTGAAGCTCTACTGATTGATTTTGATTTCAGGAAGTAGTCGCTACAGACTTGTTTTTTGAAAATCTATTTTTAACCGTTGCGGCCATCTTGAATTTCCGGCCGACCTGAAATTTTGCTAAGATCAATAAGACATTAAGAGCAACATTCCTGTGAAGTTTCATGAAAATCCGTCAGGTAGTTTCAAAGAAGTAGTCGCTACAAGTTTTCATTATATAACTCTATGTAAACAAAGCAGCCATGTTTAAGGTCAAATCAAAACGATTTTCGACAAGGACCAACATCATGTCATACTGATCATTTTAGAAAAAGTCCCATATCAATATCTCTTATTGTTTTGAAGAAGTAGTCGCTACAAACTTATTTATTTTAAATCTATTTTTAGCTGTGGCGGCCATCTTGAATTTCCGGCCGACCTGAAATTTTTCTAGGATCAACTAGACATCAAGAGCAACATTCCTGTGAAGTTTCATGAACATCCGTCAAGTAGTTTCAGAGGAGTAGTCGCTACAAGTTTTTACTATATATAACTCTATGTAACCAAAGATGGCCACTGGCAGCCATGTTTAACGTCGAATCAAAATAATTTTCCACAAGGATCTACATCATGTCATGCTGATCATTTTAGAAAAAGTCCCATATCAATATCACTTATAGTTTTCAAGAAGTAGTCGCTACAAACTTATTTTTTAAAAATCTATTTTTAGCTGTGACGGCCATCTTGAATTTCCGGCCGACCTGAAATTTTGATAGGATCAATTAGACATCAAGAGCAACATTCCTGTAAAGTTTCATGACAATCCGCCAAGTAGTTTCAGAGGAGTAGTCGCTACAAGTTTTTACTATATAACTCTATGTAAACAAAGATGGCCGCTGGCAGCCATGTTTAACGTTGAATCAAAACGATTTTTGACTAGGATCAACATCATGTAATGCTGATCATTTTAGAAAAAGTCCCATATCAATATCACTTATAGTTTTCAAGAAGTAGTCGCTACAAACTTATTTTTTAAAAATCTATTTTTAGCTGTGACGGCCATCTTGAATTTCCGGCCGACCTGAAATTTTTCTAGGATCAATCAGACATCAAGAGCAACATTCCTGTAAAGTTTCATGAATATCCGCCAAGTAGTTTCAGAGAAGTAGTCGCTACAAGTTTTTACTATATAACTCTATGTAAACAAAGATGGCCGCTGGCAGCCATGTTTAACGTTGAATCAAAACGATTTTTGACTAGGATCAACATCATGTCATGCTGATCATTTTAGAAAAAGTCCCATATCAATATCACTTATAGTTTTCAAGAAGAAGTCGCTACAAACTTGTATTTTAAAACTCTATTTTTAGCTTTGGCGGCCATCTTGGATTTCACATCAACATGAATTTTTGCTAGGATCAACTAGACTTTATGGGCAACATTTCTGTAAAGTTTCATGAATATCCATCCAGTAGTTTCAGCTGTGAAGTCGCTACAAGTTTTTACTATATAACTCTATGTAAACAAAGATGGCCGCTGGCAGCCATGTTTAACGTTGAATCAAAACGATTTTTGACTAGGATCAACATCATGTCATGCTGATCATTTTAGAAAAAGTCCCATATCAATATCACTTATAGTTTTCAAGAAGAAGTCGCTACAAACTTGTATTTTAAAACTCTATTTTTAGCTTTGGCGGCCATCTTGTATTTCACATCAACATGAATTTTTGCTAGGATCAACTAGACTTTATGGGCAACATTTCTGTAAAGTTTCATGAATATCCATCCAGTAGTTTCAGCTGTGAAGTCGCTACAAGTTTTTACTATATAACTCTATGTAAACAAAGATGGCCGCTGGCAGCCATGTTTAACGTTGAATCAAAACGATTTTTGACTAGGATCAACATCATGTCATGCTGATCATTTTAGAAAAAGTCCCATATCAATATCACTTATAGTTTTCAAGAAGAAGTCGCTACAAACTTGTATTTTAAAACTCTATTTTTAGCTTTGGCGGCCATCTTGGATTTCACATCAACATGAATTTTTGCTAGGATCAACTAGACTTTATGGGCAACATTTCTGTAAAGTTTCATGAATATCCATCCAGTAGTTTCAGCTGTGAAGTCGCTACAAATAAAAGTTTACGGACAGACAGACGGACAGACGGACAGACGGACGGACGGACGACGGACTCCGCACCACGGCATAAGCTCTGCTGATCTCTGATCAGTAGAGCTAAAAACCCGAGAGTGCAATCAGCATTAGAGCGATGGTTACGCACAGTACCGCAGTCATAGCAGACAGAACCAGGTTACCAATTTTGTCAGGTATGCATCTATCAAATCTAGAGGGGAGTAACGTGCTTTGGTTTAGTTCTTGAATGCAGTCTTTTAGTCCCGGCAATCCGCAAAATCCCATCGTAATAACACTAAAGACAATTCCAATAGTTGCCACACACACTAATCTCATCAACTGAAATAGAATAATATGCCATTGGCAATATTTAAGTTTTATATCATTTAATTTTATATCAAACGCATGCGAGATTCCACGATATCCCACGAGATCGCTAATAAGAAACATGCTCATTTCAATGATCGTAGTTTCACCGAAAATGAAGTGGTTACAACAGAACGTGCAGCAGCTCTGCATGTTTGCATGTGAGAAGGTTCTATACCAATTCTGCATAAGTTTATCAATGTCATATTGGCGCCATATGACGTTTTTGTGTTGGTGCACTGTATAACTCGATTCAACTGAAATTTGATTAATTTCATAATTGCCAATCATATGTATTTCTGTCAATAAACATACATTGTCATACATTACAATATAGATTGGTTTTATCTATTATTGTTAAAAAAGCAAACAAACAAAAACGGTCAGAAAAACACATGTCTGTCACGATCTTTCGAGCAAGTACACTTTTCACAATTACAGTGGTCCAGATGAATTTAGTTTACCAGTTTTCATCATTAATAACAGTTTTCTTCATTTTCATGCTCAAAATGTCATCCAGCCATGTATTGCAGTTTTATGCTATGTGGAATCAGGGAGTAAGTACTTACTCCCTCGTGGAATGTTGGGATTATTTTTTAAGCACTACTTTAGTACTAAAGGCCGAAAATGCAGTGATCTAATGGCACTTACCCAGCTCCTCATTTCGGGGGTTGTCTCACTGCCGGTGGGTGTCTTTTTGCCCTCTCGAACTATTTTTAAACAAATTATAGACGTGATAAGACCCTGAAATATTCAATAACAAAAGAAATGACATCTGAAATCCTGGAATTTAATCAATTAAAATGCAGATATGAGTGTGAAATGTGGAAGGTACAAACATAAGGCAAGTTCAAATAAATCGATGATGCTATAAGGCATACATGAAGTAAATCACTATGGTATACATGCCTGGTTTAGAAGGCATACAGGAAGTAAATCACTATGGTATTCATGCCTGGTTTAGAAGGCATACAGGAAGTAAATCACTATGGTATTCATGCCTGGTGTAGAAGGCATACCGGTAGTCAATCATTATGGTATTCATGCCTGGTGTAGAAGGCATACCGGAGGTAAATCACTATGGTATTCATGCCTGGTGTAACATATATGGCCCAAAACTACAAACTTGTTCACACAGTCCATATTTTGTACCCAGGCACAACTGGTTACATTGGATACAACAAAATTACAATAAAAATAGCCCAACATTTTTCATGAGTTCATATTTTGTACCCATACACAACTGGTTACACTGGGTACAAAAAAAATACAATGTGTTTGTACCCAGGCACAACTGGTTACACTGGATACAAAACAATTACAAAACATTTGCCCAACATTTTTCACAAGTTAATTTTTTGTATCCAGGCACAACTGGTTACATTGGATACAAAAACAAGAGGTCAATGACCATGAAGCTCTACTGATAGGTTTTTGATAGCTAGATCAGCATTCCTGTGAAGAGTCATGAAAATCCGTCAAGTAGTTTCAGAGGAGTAGTCGCTACAAGTTTTCATTATATAACTCTATGTAAACAAAGATGGTCGCTTGCGGCCATGTTTAACGTCAAATCAAAATAATTTTTGACAAGGATCAACATCATGTCATACTGATCATTTTAGAAAAAGTCCCATATCAATATCACTTATAGTTTTCAAGAAGTAGTCGGTACAAACTTGTATTTTGAAAATCTATTTTTAGCCATGGCAGCCATCTTGAATTTCCGGTCGACCTAAAACAAATCTGGGATCAATTCGACATCAAGAGCAGCATGCCTGTGAAGTTTCATGAACATCCGTCCAGTAGTTTCAGAGGAGTAGTTGCTACAAGTGTTTACTATCTAACTCTATGTAAACAAAGATGGCCACTGGCAGCCATTTTTAACGTCGAATCAAAATAATGTTCGACTAGGATCAACATCATGTCATGCTGATCATTTTAGAAAAAGTCCCATATCAATATCACTTATAGTTTTCAAGAAGTAGTCCCTACGAACTTACTTTTTAAAAATCTATTTTTAGCTGTGGCGGCCATCTTGAATTTCTGGCCAACCTGAAATTTTGCTAGGATCAATTATCAAGAGCAACATTCCTGTAAAGTTTCATGAAAATCCGCCAAGTAGTTTCAGAGGAGTAGTCGCTACAAGTTTTTACTATATAACTCTATGTAAACAAAGATGGCCACTGGCAGCCATGTTTAACGTCGAGCTAAAAATCTATTTTTAGCTTTGGTGACCATCTTGGATTTCACATCAACATGAATTTTTGCTAGGATCAACTAGACTGCATGGGCAACATTTCTGTAAAGTTTCATGAATATCCATCTAGTAGTTTCAGAGGAGTAGTCGCTACAAATAAAAGTTTACGGACAGACAGACAGACGGACGGACGACGGACGCCGCACCACGGCATAAGCTCCGTTGATCTCTGATCAGTCGAGCTAAAAATAGCCCAATATTTTTCACGAGTTCATTTTTTGTACCCAGGCACAACTGGTTACATTGGATACAAAAGTATTAAACATGTTTCCATTAATAATTAATATAATATATATATATATACTGAGCAACTCTTCTAACTAGACTATTTTTATTTTGCAATATTTTTTTTAAACCGGGTCGATAACTGTCATATTTCCTCACACGAAATGCACGTGCGTTTTGTGAAAATTTGCTTTTTTGAATTGTCTCGTGCTAATTTTTTTTTTTTTTATAATCGAATTGTTATAGCCAAACGATATCCACACAATAAAAACACAATATTTTAAAAATGCGAAGACTAAATATGGAAGAACGAGCGCGAGCAATAGGCATGGTCCAGGCTGGGATGTCTCACTATCAGGTATTGTAATTATTTGACTTACTTTTACGTACTGTTTGTGACTTTCGAATTGCCCGCTCGATTTGGAAAAAATGAAATTGTGATTTTAAATTTCAATAAATTTTGTTGAAATTACGGAATAAAATGTGAAACATGTTAATGTTGTTGTCTGTACAATTTCAGATAATTTCACTCACTAATAAAGATTATAGAGCCGATTGTATACGTAGTCTAGTTAGAAGAGTTGCTCAGTATATATATTGTTTTAGGACATACCTTAGTTTGGGTACATGGTTACACAGGATACACCAGGTACAAACTGGGTACAAATGGGTACAACTAATAATATTATTAGATTTGAGGCAGAGAAATTTTGGGTACATGGTTACAAAGGGCTACACCAAGTACAAACTGGGTACAAGTGGGTACAACTAATAATATTAATAGATTTGAGGCAGAGCAATTTTTGGTACATGGTTACACAGAAGTACACCAGGTTCAAACTGGGTACACGTGGGTACAACTTATTTGAGGCGGAGCAATTTTGGGTATATGGTTACAAAGGGCTACACCAGGTACAAACTGGGTACAAATGGGTACAACTAATAATATGAATATATTTGAGGCAGAGCAATTTTGGATACATGGTTACACAGGGATACACCAGGTATAAACTGGGAACAAGTGGGTACAACTAATAATATTAATAGATTTGAGGCAGAGCAATTTAGGGTACATGGTTACACAGGGATACACCAGGTACAAACTGGGTACTAGTGGGTACAACTAATAATATTAATAGATTTGAGGCAGAGCAATTTTGGGTACATGGTTACACAGGGATACACCAGGTACAAACTGGGAACAAGTGGGTACAACTAATAATATTAATATATTTGAGGCAGAGCAATTTTGGGCACATGGTTACACAGGGATACACCAGGTACAAACTGGGTACAAGTGGGTACAACTAATAATATTAATAGATTGGAGGCAGAGCAATTTTGGGCACATGGTTACACAGGGATACACCAGGTACAAACTGGGTACAAGTGTGGTACAACTAATAATATTAATAGATTTGAGGCAGAGCAATTTTGGGTACATGGTTACATGGTGTAGTATTCATGCCTAGTGTAGTCGAAAGGAGTTCCTAAATATATCATCCCTGACGTTTTTGGTGATAAAAGGCATTTTTGAGTATTTAAAGCTACACAATCCCGATAAAATAATACAATTTCAAGTTGTTTTAAACATAAGAACGCCTATAGATGAAGTTCTTTGCTGGTTGTGTTGTCTACATTGTTTAGGCTGGTATATTGTCATAGCGTATATCGAGGCATTTGCATAATAGGCGCGATAAACGCTTCGGTAACTTTGAAATTGTACCACCCAACGATTACGGGTATATAAGCCTAAACGTTTATATAGCAATTTGCTCAGATATCCGATAACTACAGATTATTGAACTCGATGAGGATATTTAGTGGCGTGCAATGTACCTATATACATGTTTGTATTGTTGAACGAAAGGGAACAAGTAAAATGCGTAAGGCATAACGTAAATACATCACTATGTAGAGAATTATAAACACTTACCGCGTATTCCACATATGTTCCATATCTTGTATATACTTATTTCCTAAAATATCCTTTAAATAATCCAAAATCACACACGTGTTATACATGTATACATATACAGAGAGCGTGTATCAGTAGCTAATAGTATGACACGTGAAATACATGCTCAAGTGTTGACTCGGGACAGGGAGAAATTATTGTTTACAATGAGACACTTGAAGGATATTGTTCAAATTAAGTTATATATATGGAATTTTCTTTTGTTGGAAAAAGACCAGCAATATTATTTCTCGCAAGTCGTAGTTTTCAGATGGTGAGGAAGGGGTATACACATGAATGTCGCCCATCCGTCTATCCTTCAGTTGCACTTTTCAATTCCGGAGCTTCTTGGGAAAATAATGAGTCACAATTCGTAAAAAAGGGATCGCTCTTGCGTGCGAGCTTTTGTGGGTGCGTGCCTAAACCGTGCTTGTGTGCGTGCTATTATGCATATGTTTGTTTATATTTAAATCTGACGAATTTGAAAGGCATTTGAATACTACTTCTTCATTAAAAAGAAAATTCATAAAAAAAAAGTTTTTAAAAGTGCTAAGGTCTGGACTAGAACCCCGTCCGCAACGGCGAAAGCATACTAAGACCGGTAGGCCTAAAGCGCGAAAAGGAGTCCTTTTAACCTATTGCGCTACGGAGGCCGATTAACACTGTTGTATTAATTAAGATACTTTACATAAATATGCTCAATCGCGAAGACTGCTAATATCACGGTGGATAGACGTAACGGACCCTGGTTGCTCAAAACTGCGTTACCTTGATTCTGGTTGCACTTGTAACGGACCCTGGTTGGTAAATGGACACTGGTGTCAAAAAGTTCGAACATAAAGATTCAGTATCGTATGTATAAGAAAAACAATTTTATGCTTCGAAATGCATTTTCTTATGTACAACAAATGTAGAATAATTCCTAACAAGCTTACTCTTAACCGGTCGATACACAGATGATGACTTCAAAAACCCAAACTTCCATATGTTCTCTCTGACTGATTTAATGTGACCCCAAACTGGTTTGCAACTGCTGTTGTTCAATAAAGATAACTGTTTAGTCTAAAAATCTGCAAATATTTACATCATGTCTAAATTTCAGAGCACCGGACTCTGGTTGCTTTGTAAAAAATGCTTGAGATTCTGACAACAATATGTATCTTTGGCACCGGATCCTGGTTGATATATACTTTCAGATTACTTTTCCGAAAACGACGATCATGTATATTGCTCCACCAAAACAAACAATAAAAAAAACACATCTATTGGTTTGCATGGTGTTTTAAGTCATCTTCAGCACATTTTAGGTTATATATGATGGTCGATTTGTTCGTGATGGAGGCAAGGCAGACAAGTAGGACAAGTACTGCATGCCTCATGAAATCTGGGAACGAGCTGGATTCGTACCCACGACCGTAGCGGAGAACTTAAAACAGTGCCTCACCACTCTGGACCACCGGACTAAAATCATTCATGCGGCAGCATGATGGAAAAAAAACAACAAAAAACAACCCAATATTGAATGTAGAGGGTGTGATCTTGTTATAGTGATAGAATCTGGTGGTGAGTTTGGCTAAATGCATCTATGTCGTACAAGGTACAATACTAAAAATATGTACTCCGGACCTACGTTCGTGTATATACGTTTGCGCCTTGAGAAAATTCTCTCTTCACGACCTGTCTTCCGTCGACAGTAACCTAAAATAAACTATGGGCCCGCAATAGACATTTACCAAACTAACTTTCCCCGCAGCGCGCTGCTTGATGGTTTTTGTCGCCGTATTACATGACAATGACCTCAAACAGTTTTTATATTTGTAACCGGAGGCCCCGGGTTCAATCCTCCGTTGTGCCACTGAGTTTCGTCGGTGTGTTCTTGGGCATGACACTTTCCCTTAGCCTCGTCTGTCGGATGGGGACGTAAACCGGGCGGTCTCGTGTATCGGTCTGTCCTCCGAGCACGTTAAAGAACCATAGGAATCTATTCGATAATAAGAGTAGGGCACATTCCCGGATTCCTATGTATCCTTCCTCTCTCTCTGGGGCGGCTCTAAATATACTGTGTTGATGATCCGTTAAACAACATTCAATATTTAAAAAAAAGGTTTATTCAAAAGGCATTATCTTAGAGCACGCAGCTGTGTAAACACTGTCTGTAAAAATCCGAAAATTAAAAAAACAACACAATACATAAAAAACAAGAAAAACAACAACAATCAAATAAAAAAGTAGGGGCGAGAGAATATAAGGATTCAGACTTTATCATCAACATGTCAGCGTCAAATAAGATATAAAATAGTTGGAAAAAACGAACCACAGCTTATCTGGGAATGAAACAATATTTATAGCCGGTCTCCCAAAAGAAAGGAAGGATACATACAAATCCGAGAAGCTGCCCTAATCTTACTTACGAATATATTTTTCTTTGAGCAAATTGTTCCAAGGATAGACTCCGAAACACAGAACCGGTGTACATACCAATTGGACGGACGAGAATAAAGGAACATGTTTTACTCAATAATACACAGAAGAAATTGACTTACGGCGATAAGGCTTCATCCGGGTCAAATGCACCGTGCTATCAAGTAGACCACGCCAGCACCCTTGAAGTGTTCGAGTTCCTCGCTGATGTTTGGAGGGTGAAAACTCGTTAAATGTAAAAATCTTTAAAATATCTCAGCACATTGTTTTTTTCCATAAGGTGACACCCGCATAAACCCCACCCAATTGAAAATGTCGCAGCTTTATCTTCCACCGCTGATATCAGACCGTGATATTTCGAACAGGGGAACATATCTAGTTGTTTTTGGACTAGGGGTCTTTTCAAGCCCTAGTCTTTAGCAGGCGAGAAAATTCGAGCACGCTAGAAGCCGCAACAGATCGTCACTGACGAAATGTATCACTACGCTAACAGACAGAGAGAGCGTCAGCTGTCATTTTGATTGGATGTTCATTCGCATAAAAGAGATAAACACATCCCACTCACTGTATGCATATTCATAGGGGCCCTGGCCTTGTGTAGAGAAGACAATAGTTCTCCGGATCAGACAAATACCATCTAAATCTAAAATAAGCTGTGGGAAATGGAAAGAAAATTGAAGAATGTGATGTTTGGACCTATGCTTTTTTTCTACTAAGACAAGAAACAAGATGATATGTTTTATCTCGAAATATTATAAACCCCGTTTGGATCCCGTACATCAAGCTTTGCAAACCTGGGATGAAGTAGCTCATTTGCATATTAATGTCGAAAGGACCAATGCTTCCGACCAAAAGCAGTTATTTTTCAGCAAAATTGTTTAAATAGTTTACGTGTTTTTACCCGCCAGTGTCCTTTACATGAGTAACCAGGATCAAGGTAACGCTGTTTTGAGCAGCCAGTGTCCGTTACGTCTGTCCACCGTGAATATAAACCATTGCTTTTCAACATATTGCTTTTCCAGGTCCGTAGCTACACTGGGGCACACAGAGGTATTTGTCTTGGTTGAATTTTGGGAATGCACATACTTTACATAAAAACAACTATATACTAGTATATAAGGACCCTGGGGAAAATGCAACACATTGAAGGAAATTAAAACAAAATCTAGGGTGGGGAGGGAGGTTAATGCCACTGGATACCAAAATAAGGGATATGCCTCGGTTAAATTTCAGGGCTGGTTACGGGCCAGTTTTTATTCAAAATTACTTTTCAAATCAATAAACTTAGGAAAGGTTAATTACTAGTATTTGAACTTAATTGTTATACTAAAACTTTCGGTTTTTAGTTAACACTTACCCTGTCTTACAGACGGAAGCTGACATCTTTCATATTTTCTTTGATTTTGAAATATTATCAATCAGAATTGTAATGTTCAGATTGCCAATTCATACATTTGTGTTGCATTTTTTTGTGTTTCGTGAAAACATCAATATTGGGGCCCCACCCCGAAACATTGGGGTGTGGAGTCCTCCGGCTCTTACGCCTATGTTTATAAGACTATATAGAAACTATCTCTTTCTATCTCACTGCTTCCACCCCACTCCTTCCTTCCCCCACTCTCTCTCCCCTTTTCTCACTTTTTCCCTCTTTCTCTCTTTCATTCTCCCTCTTTTTGACTCTCCATGTCTCTCTCTCCGTCTCTGTGTCTCTCTGTATCTCTCTATCCATTTTATTTTCAATTTCAAAATTTCAATTCATGCATAAATTAAGAGGAATTCATTAAAATTATGTTGATTGATTATCTACTAATATGTGTAAACCATGCATGCATAACTTCACATAACAAATACTATATCTCCATCTTTACCATTAGTTACGAGCCTCTGCCAATATTCCCATTTCGATAAACAATGTCTCCCTTATGTTTTGTGTCAATATACACTACACACAAACACACACACACGCACATAAAAATGGAGGATTATTTGTATATAATAGTTTCTTTGATGCAACGCGATAGTTGGAAAGGCTACGTTTAATTATAGGTATTGTTTTGGATTTTATATACATATGGACTTATAAGGTTGTTTGAGTAAGTACATTTATAGCTTCCTTTTCAATTTCTAATGATTTGTATTTCCTATTAGGTCTTTCTACTGAAGATTGGTCTCATCAGTTCGGTGGTAAAATGCCGTCTGCTAAAATCCACTTTTATACCCGTTATAAGACCAGTGGTCGATTCACAAAGTACCTGAAGCGTCTCATACAGTACCGCCTTATCTCATTAATATTCAGTGAATTTAGGTGGTGCGCATGTTGTATATATGAACCCACACGTATACAGTAATCACTTAGTACAACATGCGTAATAACCGTTAGATTTGTTCAGTTCTAGTGTGCCTTTTATCGGGATTGTGTAGCTTTAAGGCCTGTTTTTCTGGCTGAAATGACTTTATTGACTTGTTTATGAGAGCTAAGAACCATTGGCATGGTCGTATGATGATTTTATTGACTTGATTATGAGAGCTAAGAACCATTGGCATGGTCGTATGATGATTTATTGACTTGTTTATGAGAGCTAAGAACCATTGGCATGGTTGTATGATGACTTTATTGACTTGTTTATGAGAGCTAAGAACCATTGGCATGGTTTTATGATGATTTTATTTATCAAATAAAGTAGAACACATGTAAGAGGTGGCGAATGAATGCAGTTTGTTCACGGTGTCAACAAATTGAATTGAATGTTGTTTAACGGCTCATCAACACAGTATAGGTTATTTAGAGCCGCCCTAGAGAGAGGGGAAGGATACATAGGAATCCGGGAACCGTGCCCTACTCTTAGTATCGAAAATATTCATATGGTTCTTTAACGTGCTCGGAGGATAGATACACGGGACCGCCCGGTTTACGTCCCCATCCGACGGAAGAGGCTAAGGGAAAATGTCTTGCCCAAGAACACACCGACGAAATTCAGTGGCACCATCGAAGCTGGGGCCTCCGCTTACAAATCCGCCGCGCAACCGACTGCGTCACGCCAGCCATCTGGTGTCAACCAAGATCAGAATTTTCTTATATGACAAGTGACCCCTACTTTTCTCAGCAGTTTTCTAGAGAGGAAGGTCTCATGACTAAGAACATGTAAGTGAATCTTAGTCTGAACTTCATTTTGAAAAATGGCTAGCTAAAAAGCTTGAAAAAATATTGTACAGGACTCAATAGGATTTGTTTTACTTCCGGTACACCTATAATAGGCTCAATACAAGCACTATTTGTTATAATCAGTTTATTTCGATATTTTGTTTATGCGTTTGTTTTGCAATGCTTTAACAAGTTGTACATACGATAATGTTTTATTAAATATGTGTCAGTATTACAAACACGTATATGTATGTACATTTTGCACCCTATTAGTATAAAAAAGCATATAACCATCGTAAAGGTTGGAAAGGATAATTTTACTTTATTCATATATACATATATCGATATGTCGGTATTGATACCTCTACAAATTTAAATGTCTTTGCTTAAGTATACGTATTACACTTAGTGAATAAATGATTTTTAAAGGGAGTTTGCCTTTGATTTTGAAGAAATGTGGTGAACAATATGTCAAATAATACATGGACATGATTTGAAACCAAACTTTCAATGAAAACGTATATAAAGTCATCTGTCTGTTTCATTTTATTATATGCCTTCGATTGCTTGTGGTTCAGTACAATAACAGCAAATAAACTTTTCACATTTAAAGGGCCACACGACAATCTTGTGTTGTTTTTTAAAAAAACTCACGGACGGCGTACCGTTAGTTTTTAGCTCGACTGATCAGAGATCAGCAGAGCTTATGCCGTGGTGCGGCGTCCGTAATTTTTTTTTTTGTAGCAACTACTCCTCTGAAACTACTAGATGGATATTCATGAAACTTTACAGAAATGTCGCCCATGAAGTCTAGTTGATCCTAGCAAAAATTCATGTTGATGTGAAATCCAAGATGGCCGCCAAAGCTAAAAATAGATTTTTAAAATACAAGTTTGCAGTGACTACTTCTTGAAAACTATAAGTGATATTGATATGGGACTTTTTCTAAAATGATTAGCATGACATGATGTTGATCCTAGTCGAACATTATTGTGATTCGACGTTAAACATGGCTGCCAGTGGCCATTTTTGTTTACATGGAGTTATATAGTAAAAACTTGTAGCGATTACTCCTCTGAAACTACTTGACGGATGTTCATGTAACTTCACAGGAATGTTGCTCTAGATGTCTAGTTGATCCTAGAAAAATTTCAGGCCGGCCGGAAATTCCAGATGGCCGCCACGGCTAAAAATAGATTTAAAATAAATAAATTTGTAGCGACTACTTCTTGAAAACAGTAAGTGATATTGCTATGGGACGTTTTCTAAAATGATCAGCATGACATGATGTTGATCCTTGTCGAAATTTATTTCGATGCGACTTTAAACATGGCTGCCAGTGGCCATCTTTGTTTACATAGGTTTATATAGTAAAATCTTGTAGCGACTACTCCTCTGAAACTACCTGATGCATTTTTATGAAACATCACAGGAATGTTGCTCTTGATGTCTAATTGCTTCCAGATTTTTTTTAGGTCGGCCGGAAATTCAAGATGGCCGCCATGGCTAAAAACAGATTTTTAAAAAAAAGTGTGTAGCGATTACTTCTTGAAAACTGTAAGTGATATTGATATGGCACTTTTTCTAAAATGATCAGCATGACATGATGTTGATCCTTGTCGAAAATTCTTTTGATTCGACATTAAACATGGGCGCCAGTGGCCATCTTTGTTTATATAGAGTTTGTATAGTAAAAAATTGTAGCGACTACTCCTCTGAAACTTCTTGGCGGATTTTCATGAATCTTAACAGGAATATTGCTCTTGATGTCTAGTTGATCCTAGCAAAATTTTAGTTCGGCCTGAAATTCAAGATGGCCACCACGGCTAAACATAGATTTTTAAAAACAAGTTTGTAGCGACTACTTCTTTAAATGATACTGATTTCGGACTTTTTCTGAAATGATCACCATGACAAGATGTTGATCTTGTCGAAAATTATTTTGATTCGACATTAAACATGGCTGCCAGTGGCCATCTTTGTTTACCTAGAATTATATAGTAAAAACTTCAACTTGTAGCGATTACTCCTCCGAAACTACTTGACAGATTTTGATGAAACTTCACAGGAATGCTGATCTAGCTATCAAACTCTATCAGTAGAGCTTCAAGGTCATTGACCTCTTGTTTCCTACATACATGTGTCCAATCATTAATATTAATTATTACAATAGTATAAAGAAACTTGTTTTTGTATGTTATTAACTGGTGATTATATTGCACCAATAATATATTTCAACATATGGTAGTAGGTAGAAGACTGGAAAATGAAAACTCAGAGTTGTATTTAATTGTATGCAAGCAGGATTCAAGTTAATATGATACTTAATAAATCAAGATTGAGTTCGCTGCTTCAAGTAGACATATCATCACATCACACGACAACACACAGATAAAAGTCCAGACATTGTGCCTATAATCGTCGGGTAGGACGCCTGTCGTAGGTGGAGGGACTATAATCCTTAGAAATACCCACACACACACAGTGCTTGATAAAAAGATAAAGACTGCCATGTGCCCCTTTAAAAAAAAAGCCAGAATGTTTTTGTATGTAAAGCCTACCATGACTCCTGATAAACAACCACCTCCCATTGAATATGGAAACAAGTATTCAGGTCCTGATAACAACACAGCTATGATTCCGATTAGTATAGCCACAAGCGACACACCCAGAGTGACCTTCGCTAGACGATTCATCTTCGCTAGTCTGTTTCGCACTTCACCTAAACGATCTGGAAAAACAATACACATCAATTTATTTTCAGGGCATTTTCGGCGGTTTTTCCTAGGACTGAATAAGAGGTATTGTTTTGTTGTTGAGAAAATTCGACAAAAATTCTCAATTTTGCAAAAGAAAACCCCAATCTTATTGTGTGTATCTCTTTAACAAGCTCCCACCTTAAATTAGGTCGAAATCCTAAACCTCAAATGCTTTATAACGGAACACATTTCTATATCTTTAAAATGCTATTCTACAAATGCAATATGCGTTTCTTTCATTTCTAACCGCGGCGTTGGCCTCATTAGTCGCAGAGCGTCCGCCTTGCATGCGGAAGTTCACAAGTTTAATTCCTGGACGGGTTATATCAAATACTTCATAAAAATTGGTACTTGTAGCTCCCTTACTTGACTTTCTGCATATAAAGGGTAGTTCTAGGACTGGTTGGCCAGGCGTCAGTATAATGTGTCTGGGTGGGGTATCAAGTCATGTGCCTATGGCTTGGTATTCCGGTGCGACAGCACTATATTGTTGAGCATTGCACTCACTGCTTAATGTAGACACCGTCGTGATATGACCGAAATAAAAAAACGTAATTTAAGTCAATGGAATCAGTTTTATCCTAACAGTCTTTTTTTTCTCTACAGCTGCAGAATTCGTTCAACCACATGCAGAACAACAACAATCACTGTTTACCTGTTACAGAATTCACCAAGGCAGTTCCGAATGTAAATAGAATTACTAATCACGGAACGTGTAGGATGAGAAAACGGACGTGAACAAATTGAAACAAAAATTATTAAAAGCACAATATGCACCTATATATATATATATATATATATATATATATATATAGACACATATTGTTTAATGCATGACCGAAAAACTCTTCATCCATGCACCAAGATGTACTAACATGATTACCTCTGTGTGCTTGAGTTACAGGTATACATCCCATGTTTCCGGTAATTGGACTGTTGGGATTGAGCCCGGCTTGCATGTACATTTCCGGTGTAAACCCCGAGGCCAATGGTATGCCAGCCATGTTTCTCTGTAAACATAAACAAGAGTTTCTCGATGTCGTAATGGAATTTATTCTTGTAAAAAAAAAATGCATCTTGGAAGACCGAGCTGAAGGTATTAGACACATTTAAACGCCATACTTATATTGTTGGGAAATTCTCCTTTATTGGTATGGCCCGATATGAAAATTCGGGGCAAAACTGTTTTTTTCACTCCTGCTTTTGGCCTTGACGGCTAAATGGCGTTTTGAAGGATAAAAAACACAATGATAATCTGTACCTCAAAAACTTGTTATTTTTTGTAGATTACTGTTGTTTCGTGTGTGTTGTTTTACACTTTTGAAAGTGCTAAAATACTCTCTAATGTAAAGATTTTAATTATATTGACTTTTGAAGAAACTTGAATTTTATTGGAGACCAACTATATTTTTAAATGTTCCTGTAGTTTCAAGAAGATCCCACAAAGGACAACGCTTGTATTAACGTAAGACTCCATGGCAATGCAACGCTTTATGCTAACAACAACAACAACTTTGTTTTGGCAGTGTCTCAAGTGAAGATTGTTAGTGTCGCTATTTAAAAACATATACTGTTTTACATATTCAATCTCTACCCAGAGTACACTCATTCCTCAATGTGAGTGCAAGGAACGATAACTCTGCGTGGAGATTGATACATATTGTCAAGGGCGGTGCCATTCTGTACCCAAACTCCCTGCAGTGGTTACTTCCCCTATATTTTTAGTCCCCCACCGGTCCCGGTTCCGTCCGTCCTTCCGAAATGCTTGTCCGGGCCATATTTTCAATACTATAAGACTTTGAGATACCAAACTTCGTATGTGGATACATCTTGGGATAGCGTTGTGTCGCATACCAAAAAAAGGTCACTGTGACCCCTGTCATAGAAAATGCTTGTCCGGACCGTATTTTCAAAACTATAACACTTAGAGATACCAAACTTGACATTTGAATACATCTTTGGATAGCGGTGTGTCGCATACCAAAATAAGGTCACAGTCACCTTGACCTTGACCTGTGACCTCTGTCATAGAAAATGTTCCGAAAATGCTTGTCAGGGCCATATTTTCAATACTATAAGACTTTGAGATACCAAACTTGGTATGTGGATACATCTTGGGATAGCGGTGTGTCGCGTACCAAAATAAGGTCACTTCGACCTTAACCTTGACATGTGACTTCTGTCATAGAAAATGCTTGTCCGGACCGTTTTTTTCTCAATACTTTAACACTTAGAGATTCCAAACTTGGTACGTGAATACATCTTGAGATAGCGGTGTGTCGCTTACCAAAATAAGGTCATTGTGACCTTGATCTTGACCTGTGACCTCTGTCATAGAAAATGCTTGTCCGGACCGTATTTTCAATACTATAACACTTAAGAGATACCAAACTTGGTATGTGAATACATCTTGGGATAGCGATGTGTCGCGTACCAAAATAAGGTCATCGTGACCTTAACCTGTGACCTCTGTCACAGAAAATGCTTGTCCGGACCGTATTTTCAATACTATAACACTTAGAGATACCAAACTTGGTATGTGAATACATCTTGGGATAGCGGTGTGTCGCGTACCAAAATAATGTCATTGTGACCTTGACCTGTGACCTCTGTCATAGAAAATGCTTGTCCGGACCGTATTTTCAATACTATAACACTTAGAGACACCAAACTTGGTATGTGAATACATCTTGGGATAGCGGTGTGTCGCGTACCAAAATAAGGTCATTGTGACCTTGACCTTGATCTTTGACCTCCATCATAGAAAATGTCTGGAAAATGTTTGTCTGGGCCGGTGGGGGAATATGGATTGCCCTGCAATTCTTGATGCTCTTGTTTTTTTCCAATAATACTTCTATGTAAAATTGAGCCCGCTGAGGGCATCATGTAAACACATTTGGTAGAGTACCATAAACCATAGAGGACATTGTGTGGATTCAAACATGAGGTTTCTGTATAAACTCTATGTAAAACAGTGACCTAAGGGGCGAGGCCACATACTTGGTAGGGAACCATAATCGAATGCTACATACCAGTATTCTATGTACCGTGTGGTTCAGAGACGAAGTCAAGATTTCCAGTGCACGTTTAGGTAAAATGTTTGGCCAAATTTGACCTCATAATCACCATTTCAACAAACTTGTTAGAGGAACATGTTATTTCTACACGCAAATATGTCAGATCTCTAGCTCTTGTAGTTTTAAGTTATTTTTCATTTCCCCTCAATATAAGTATAATGTTTTGACCCAGGGTCGCCATTTGAATGATCTTGGTAGAGGAAAATAAACGTATGCTACAGGCACAATATCAGGCGGTGTTGTTTCAAAAGAAGAATATTATTCTATGTTTTGTTCTCCTTTCCTCCTACCGTTAAACATGTGACCCCAATGGGTATTTTCAGGACGAGCTGATTTTCGTTTCCATTTCTTTTATCAATATTTTCTGATTTCTTGGGTGATCCATGATAAACTGTTTTCTTCGCTATCTTTTGTGGAACATATATTTTGATAATACTGTTAAAGTTGTACTGCTGTCGTTAATTTGTTTATGATGTCGGCAATTGACGAAACCTCTTCCTTAATATTCTTCCATTTGGACTTCTGGTAGAATTGGATTTCTTTCGGACATGCAATCTGCTACATCGAAGACTACTTAAAATAGTATCTGATGTGCACAACTAACGCGTTCTACTGGCCTTTAGTGGTATCTCCAACCATTTCATGTCGATGTCAGTGTCTATCTCTGGCATTCTGCATCTTTGCAAAAGTTCTTGAACGCTACCAAACACTGCCTGCTGCTGATATGTTCATGTTACATCGACGTAACCTGGTGACATGTTACATCGACGTAACCTGGTGAAAAACTAGTGAAAAACATGATCACATCCATGCATGGTTGAAAGCAAGTATTATATTTCTGTAAGTCATGTCGAGAACAGTAAACAGTCAGAGTGAAAATTAATCAACATGCTTATAGTCCAAGCAAGCCGTTAATCTTGCAGGTGTCGATTCGTGAACTGGTCGTATGTTATTAATCCGAGCCTTCTCTGACCCTAAAAGCCGTTTTTCTTTTTTTTTTGTGGCTTTTCACACAGCCAGATGAAATATCAAAATCGTAAAAAAAAGGCTGTTAAGGTCAGAGAAGGCTCGGATTAGTATGTTGTATGGTAGGGGCTTCCCGTGGATATGGATAAGGTGAATCAAAGATAGTATAGTCGGTATATGTGAATGTATAAAACAAGCGTTTAACATATAGGCTGTAAGCTAGTAGGAGAATCCGCCCCCCCCCCCCTCCCCCCCCACCCCCCTCCCAGTATGTGTAGAGCATTTTGGAACATGTGTGCGATCTGGCTACTGGGGCTTTATTGTGTTACTGGTTGTAGAATACGTTACCTATAACATAATAATTAATTTTACTGCATTTTGAAGACTAAACATATATGGAAGAAAGAGTTTGTATATTAAATTGTCTTCATTATTCATGCCCATTATAATACAAAAGTTTGTTTCACTTACTTTTTATACCTTGGATACCTGCATTACTAAGCCTACGTTACCGTAATTTACGTTACCTTGTTTTATTAAGTTTATTAATATGGTTGTATTACTGAAACACATTTTGAAAGCAGGATCAGTATGTCTGTGTCAGGAGAATGGAACACGATTGTTTCTGATGTTGGTGAGGATTGATTCATTCTGATGTCTGCTTCCTCCTATGATGAAAACAGATCGTTTTCGGCCCTGACAACAGGACATTTGGGGTTTCACCTCGCCTCTTGCACACAAACTACTTGATAGATCTAGGGACGTAAGTGTCTGTCACAAAGTCGATTCAAGGTGCTTTGGTAAGTACGTCAAACACCATCTCCGCCAAATCGTCAAACGTACCAGGAACTGAGGCTGATTGTGAGGTGTTGCCTTAGCGTAACACTCATACATAGTATATTCAGTAGGTCGCAGTGTAGCTGGCTCAACTGATACTTCTAAGCAGTGGAGCAATTTGGCTTTGTCAGTTCTAACTGAATTGCCATCAGCTGTTGCAATGGACCATGGTACTGAGCCTAGAGCATATGACAACTTAAGATCTGTCTTATACCTGGTCAATAAGGGAACCAATTAACCAAATAGTGTGTTATAGATCGGGTCGGCATGTCAACTAACAAGTCATTGACATATATGTCAAGGTCTTCTCAGCCTGATGCTGTAATGGATCATCATTAACATCTCTCTATGCTGAAATATGGACGATCATAGCTCATAATCATTGATAACAACTTGGAATTGGGTTTGTGAAACCAATGACAGATTCTCAAGTATTTCTCATTGTTCTTTGTTTGGGATGGATGCAGTTCTTTGCGCGAAGAAATAACTTCTGATGCCATATTTGCCATCTGGAGAGTGGCCTCTAGCAGCTTTGCTCTACATTGACGTGTAATGCACCAATGCACCAGTGGTATTACTGGTATGCTGCATACTTTCTATTGAATCCAATGATGTTACCCTGACAATTTGAATGTTGATTTATAGTTTATGAATAGTTATGTGACTTGTGGAAGAGGGACACTGAATCTCCTGTTTTGGAGAGGTTCATTTGACCCGGGGATGTCATTAAATATACTGGAATGTGTCTGTTCCAATATTCATACGCAAAGAACATTGCACATAGGCGTTAGAGTGAAGATACATGCATGTCAAGGTCATTTTCCTTTGTGCCTGTTTTTGATAAGAGTTAGTTTTATTAGTATTGTGTTGTTCAAATACTAGAATAAGGCAAGACTAACTTACATTTGATGGGGACAAAATTGTATTATTCTTTGGGGTTTGTCTTAAAAGCAGGATACATTGTAACAAAGGGAAGATGCCATAACTTGTAAAAAAAACATTGTCAATAACGGATAAGCTCCCAGTAGTTTATTGTGCAATTACTATTTTTCTGATTTATGAGCCATTATAAAATATATATTTATTATATATTTATTTTATTTATTTTAGACATTATTTATTTACTTATACTAATGAATTATATTACATTTTGAAAAAAAATCATAGTTAAAAGTACAATTACTAGCAACTTTATTTCTGGAAACGTCCAATATTACATGTAACTTTAAATGGTAACGTAAGTTTCGTGTTTATTTTACATATCGTATCTATATACACACACACGCATTTTATTGATTTATTCATTCTTTTATATATTCATTTAATGAATAACATTTTATTATTAAAATAGTCACTGTTTCAGTAAAGAACTAGAGCCTTTATTTCTAGAAACATTCAATATGTATGACAAAAAACTTTAAATGATAACGTAAATTTCGTGTTAATGTCACGTAACGTAAACTACATAGTCTTTTGGAAAATTGTTTTCTAAGTCAGATTTTGGTTTTTAATATGTTTGATAAATAATATAAAATATACATACCGTCTTGTTGCATATAAACAATTTTTGAGTATTACATTTTCAAAACATGATAATGGTAACGTATTTGAATTTTCAAATAGATGTCACGCCCTTATGTCCCCACTCTCATGTGGCAAACATGTTGAAAAGGCTGTCTAAATTAAACAGTTCATAAATAACATAAATATAGGTAGTATTTGTTGTTCATATGCACATGTTTTACTCATATTCAAATTTATTTCTGGAAACAACAACTATTCACCATATCACAGTGTAACAGATATGCAAACAAATCTTGGCTGGAGAACACTACATGTAAGAGACAGAAGAACTGACTCAAAATTGTTAATGTTTTATAAAAAATTCCATCACCAGGTTGAAATTCCAATGCCTCCTTATCTCCAACACCCTATTAGAATGACCAGACACATGCACCCGAATTCTCTCATACAAATGCATACAAATGCAAACTTCTACAAATTTTCTTTTTTTCCTGACACAGTCACACTATTGCTGTCCTACCACACATAGATCGTTTAGGCAGTCAGTCAGCCAGTTGAATCACAATTGAGATCCGGAAGTTGTTGTTTTTAAACTCTTTTTTATTTCTTCTATTAACACTCCTTTACTTCACTTTTTCACTTAGATAGTCTTATCTATCTACTTTTAACTTTTCTCACTATTCTCACGGACAAACGCACTTTTTCCTGCTTAAAATACCCGCGAGGGGAGTATAGCAGTATACACAGATAGATAGATAGAGATAATTGAAGGTGTTTTTGGAATTGTTATGGTAATAATTGTCACGTGCGTTACACACAAACGCCCCAACGCTCAGATGGCACACAAGTCTCATGTTGAAGCTTTTTGTATGAACTTTCAGAAAATCATACCCTACAAAATTCCCCCAGGGGTGGAGGTGGGTCTTTAGCCAGCTCAAGGACTCACAGTTGTGCATAAATATACACGTCTACAAACGGCAAGACGATTGATATACATGTATACCGTTCTACGACGTCTAGGGTACATCTAATCCGAGCCTTCTCTGACCCTAAAAGCCTTCTTCTTTTTTTTTGTGGTTTATTACACAGCCAAATGAAATATTATTATCGTAAAAAAGCCTGGTACGGTCAGAGAAGGCACGAATTATGGTGCATCTATAAACGTCCGTATGTAAAAAACACACCCAAAAAGGCAAAATGAGACTAAACATACCTGTTAACGCACACTTAAATATAGATGTCGATGCAGTATATGCATGTAATATCCCGCCCCAATACTCTTAACTATGTCGATGTAGCACATGCATGTATTATCGTAAGTATTAACCAGAAGTCCATTTATATATAAACAATATTTCATAAATGTTATATTAAGGTCAATATATTCTCACTATCTCGGTGTCTTTAGTTTGTGATGCACACAATCGACAATATCCGACAGTATCCGAGTTTGTACCACAGGGACGTGATGTATTTGTTGCTTAATACTTTGTGGCTAGACTGCCTGTGTGTGTGTTTGTGTGTTCGTATGTGAGTGCGTGAGTGCGTGCGAGATCCTAAGGTTTATTGTACCATGGCCCGCTTGGGCTTAACTTAATAGTCTGGACTATCGTGTGTGTGTGGTTTGTTGTACATTTTATTGTATGTGGGGCCTAGGTGTTCAGCCTCATCCTGGTCAGGTTGGACATACGTTTAATTAATTATGTTGATAATAAATTCAACTGGGATCAATCTCTTGATCCTTGGATCATAAGCCGCCGTGCTAACCCCTACACGACTCGACGGCACCACTCTTATCAGTGTATACATAATTATGTACTGTGTACAGGGACTTTTAGGCCGCGGGTCCAGAACTGCGTACGCTCTGTCTAAAACTTGGCGCGTGATATATAATATAATAATCAAATATAATTTAAGTGTGGGCTTGAGTTTTTTTGCATCGCTTTTGAATTCCGTCAAAACATCTTGTTTTTACTAAGTAAATATTCAATAATAGTAGTTTTTTAATGATTTTCAGCGTAATTATTTGTGTTTTATAGGCTAAAAGTTATGGCTAATATATGTTTAAGTGATGCAACTACTATCTTCATTACCTGGTCCCGCCTTAATTCTATCAGTGAAGTAATAAGAGAGTGAATGGGCACATAATCGAATCTTGCACGATCTCGTATGAGGTTTACCACCACCAATTACATGTAAACCTCCGAGGTGTAGTCGAATGTAGTCACTATAATAAAAAGTAATCCCTCCTTTTTCGATGGAAATGGGCATTATAAGTAGGGGAAAACTGCCCATTTCTATTCGATTTTGTGGTTATATGTATAAGAAGCGTATCAATAGGTTTTACTGGATCACTGATGAACATTTTCGAAATTTCGACTCTATGCTTACACTTTGTGAGCAATGAAAACAGTCGATCAACAAAAACAGCTGTACCCTTGACCTGTTTAGTAAACAAACAAGAACTTTCTTACATGTCTTGTGACCCCACGTTTTCTGGCGATTTTTCAAGTGGAAAAATAGTTTTCTATATGAACATTACACTGCTGCATTATCCATACTTGAGTTGAATTTGCAGCAAATCGTTAATATGTGACACCTTAACATTGGTATCTATGGGGAAAATAATTGGTGCTTTCATACCTATAAGAGATGCGAGCAGTAATTAGGACTCGCTCAGATTCGTACCTTGGGACACTTTTCCGATAACAATTGATAAAATAAGCTCAGAAATAAGTTTTCCATAGATTATTACATAGGTTTTGAGCGTTTTTAGTCCAATTTTGTCTATAAAAGCCGTAATTTTGAGTTTCATTTTTTTTCTTGTTTAAAATGACGTATTGGTGAAGTGTTTGCAGTTGAACTATGTCTTTTTGGTATCAACATGTAGGGTTGCATGTTTGCAACATGTTTTCATGAATTAAATTTGCATGACAACAGGTTTGGTAGGCATGAAACCACATAATCTTTCCCCTACCCCCCTAAAATAGGATACTGTGAAAAATGAAGATTTGCGTAAAAGGTAAAATATTATTCCTTATCATTCAAACTCGACTTGGTAGCGTTCAGCTAGTATCAATTCTGATTTTAGCGGTATTTTTGGCATTATTAAGCTCGTATTAGCTACAATAATCAGGTATGGTACCACCAATTTTGAAGAATTTGACTGAAAAATCAATGTTGGCATGATAATCGACATAAATTGGCCTTTTCATCGTCCTAATTGTACTTAAAATGCATATTTGATTTATGTCCATTGAATGTTCTAAACATTTGATCTATTTAATATGGTGTATTGACAAGAAATGCCGTTTGGTATGACAATTCAGATAGTGTAAAATTGAAAAAGTTATCTCTGACTTTTGTCGATTTCAGACTATTGTCCTTGGTATTCACAAGACCATATCTCGGCAAATAATCATTCGATTTGCATGAAGTAAGTGTTTTTAAGCTTGTTATGAAAATGACAACATAAACTCCTCATTTAAGAAACATCTGAACATGTTTTCTCCTCTTATAGGTTTACCACCACCAATTACATGTAAACCTCCGAGGTGTAGTCGAATGTAGTTCCTATAATAAAAAGTAATCCCTCCTTTTTCGTTGGAAATGGGCATTATAAGTAGGGGAAAACTGCCCATTTCTATTCGATTTTGTGGTTATGTGTATAAGAAGCGTATTAATAGGTTTTACTGGATCACTGATGAACATTTTCGAAATTTCGACTCTATGCTTACACTTTGTGAGCAATGAAGCAATGAAAACAGTCGATCAATAAAAACAGCTGTACCCTTGACCTGTTTAGTAAACAAACAAGAACTTTCTTACATGTCTTGTGACCCCACGTTTTCTGGTGATTTTTCAAGTGGAAAAATAGTTTTCTATATGAACATTACACTGCTGCATTATCCATACTTGAGTTGAATTTGCAGCAAATCATTAATATGTGACACTTTAACATTGGTGTCTATGGGGAAAATAATTGGTGCTTTCATACCTATGACTAAAACGAGAAAGATAAGCGTCTCTGTACATGATCAGAAATTTCATCATGATCGCTGAGCGCTCTTTAAAAACGCTTAGAACTGCGACAGGTGCGCGGTTAACGCTATCAATCCAATGTTTTGAATATAGCGGAATGGGTTTATTGTACCGGTATTCAGATTAGGGATTAATTAATTTAATTGTAATAAAGACGATTGTTACTCCTTCGTTGCTATTTTGACGAGTTACCATCGAGTGCTTTCTGTGTGTATTTATTTCGAAATATACTTAAAGATCTCGTAAAAAGCAATGTATATAACATACATGGTATACGTGCATTTAGTGTGTTTTTTTTTTACCTGTGTGTTTCCTTCTTAATGTGTATTCATTAAAAAAATATAATTACGAAAATCTGGTTTAACCACAGACATAATTATTTGGTATGTGTGTTATCTTACGTGTTTTTTTTTTAAGTTTTCAATTAAAAATGTTCTCAATTCACTGAATGTTGACACTATGCTGAGGATATAGGGAAAGGAAACCATTCCAATGACACCTTGAAGTGTAAAAAGATGATACATACGTAGTAGGTCTGGTCAGTGATCACTGGTCTGGTTCAGGTGCACAGACGTGTTGGGTGTGACAGGTGTGAATATGTGACACCTAGCTGCCCATGAAGCCTAAATTACAGCCTAGATACATATGCCATGTGCAACACACGAGAAAGATGCCAAGGTTTGTGAAAACATATGTATTTTGATGGTTGTGAGTCTTATATGCATCAACAATGTTTGTCCAGCACTTATCACTGGATTTTTTGCAATACACAGGATGTTGACTAATCATGTAAAATTCTTATATAAAAGCTGACCATACTTCTCTAAGATTCTTCTCTTCTCTGTTGTCACCGACACGTGCACGTCGTGGGGAAGGGACGTCAAGACTGATTGGGACCGACTATCCCAGACAGTGCTGATGACCAAGATCGGTGTCGTCTCCGTTGTCCCGCCCGCCATGGAACATCGCCAGGAACAACCATCGAGGTGAAGAAGTTAGCTGAGCGTCGACAGTCTGCATGTGGAATCCTCCGAATGTTTGGTGTGGTATATGTGGGCTATGTAAATATGGAATGTGTGGTCGACGACTCAGCAGCTTAACGGATCCAACGTGGGGAAGCCTGGCGAGGTATATGGAGCAACAGAGTCAGCAACCTGCATGCCTATAGAACTTTAGGCCTCCGGGGACGCAGGTTGCAGAGGCGGGGTGGCCCAAAGACAGGACCCCGGCCCAGTAGCGGATGTAGAGCAGCACCACCTAGCGGATGTAGGACCAGCACCACTCCAGACAGCACTTCACCGCCGCAGCGACAACAACATAGAGCGAGAGCGACAACCATCAACACATCAACAATAGAATCGAAGCAGACACCACATCACACAGATACAACCTACACACCACATCGATGAAAAGTGCAGACATAATGCCGAGTCAACGTGGGATTCTTCACGGGGGCTCAGATGGTAGAGGCACTCTTATCCTTAGAACAACAACAACTCTAAGATTATTGCTTGTCAGTATGACGTGTTATGGAAAGGATGATTTTTTGTCTTGGGCAGATGATATTAATTTAGATGAGATTTAGATAGCATTAGTTATATTTTCCATATTGTCAAGTTTTTATTTAGGGAATGTTAGTTTAATGCACTTTTCGGTCCCTTTATTACTTCATTATTAGGTGCCTAGTGTCTTATGGCCGTTTTGTTCAATGACTTTATCAATTTATTTCAAGGTGACCTGTCAAACAACACTTCTGCACTGTGTTTATACATATTGGGACGTTACTGTTTTACATAATTCACGGTATGGAACTCTATACGCGTGATTTTAGACTCCAGATGTGCCCGTCGTGCTCGCCGACGTAGCGCACCCAATTCTGACGCGACTTTTGTAAAAATAAGAATGTTTAATTGAAAATTCGTATACTAGTCCGTAAGATGCGAAGAAATAGTCCATGTTCGCGGAAGAAAAATGCGAATAGAACTGATATGTTATAGGTCCGTAGTGCTCCTACTGTACGGTGTAGTTGTACGAATAACGCTTTAATATTGTTTCCGGCAAAGCGTGTAGTTTTTCGCTCTAACAAAAGTAGTTTGAATAATAGCATGCGTGTAAGGTTGTATACAGTGTGGGATATGAGGTTACCAAGACTGGTACGTAGCTATGCTGGTATGCAAATGATGCACACACCCTATATTATGCTTGTACGGAGATGATGCACATCTCATATAATATGCTTGTACGGAGGTGATGCACATCCCATATACTATGCTGGTACGGAAATGATGCATACCCGATATACTATGCCTGTACGTCTCACTAGTGAATTAATCAACACTATATAATACATGTAGAAACGGTCACTTGTGGACCACTGCAAACATACTATAAAATGTCCATTGGTCTTTAAATCTCCCCTCAATCTGCAAACCTTCCTCTGAAGCTCAGAATATCCACAAAAAATCAAAAGTTGACCAGATTTTTTTTTTTTTAAATTCCAGTCTTTTTCAGCACCCCTCAAAACTGTGTTACTAGAAAGACCGAAATACACCGGAATACACCGGAATACACCGAAATACCTATAATAAAGGCATTATTTATGTAATTAATGGATAATAAATGATTATTTATGATTTAAATAGTAATATATCCACACAGAAGAGTGATTTATGTGTTTGGGGGCTTATATACGCGCACTGGTCACCACTATATACACCTATATAGCAAAACTACATACTTATCTCCCTTGAAGGAAAACATCATAATGCACAAGTTTCTTATTTATGCTTGCATAGACTGGCATAAAAATACAAATAAGTATTTAAATATTTTAATAATACATTTATTACAAGCACATGCAAGCGTATAGATCTATCATAATGTTGTTTAACAATTTATATTTAGCAAATAATTGACATAAGTCAAAACATTAAGCATGCGTTTTAAAGTACAGATAGCACTAACACACATTTAAACACATGTATAAGATGGACGTTTGGAGGAAATAATGAGAATATGTTTGAATAACAGGTTATTATTAAAGAGTAACATACGAACGTTTATTGATAAAAACCACTGCATCTGTAAAGTGCAAGTAAGTTGTATACAATTTTAGAAATTGCAAGTAAGTTTATAAATAAAGGCAGCCAAACAGGGCTTCACGGCGTATGCACTGCTAATATACGTGAAAGGGCTGTGACAACAACATGGTTAATCTTCATTTTTGGTTTCTTTCCGTGAACCGTCAATGTCCTTACGTTTATATTACGTTTCTTTTGACCTGATTTTTTACCGTCTGTCCTTGGTGCGACTACAGTAGATTTTCCATCAGTTGAAGTTGCGTATGTAGCACCATTGGGCAAATAACGGCGATAGCGGTTGAACAAATTCGTCCGTTGCTGGTCGGTCATTGATAACCAGTTAGTCTTTGAGGTCTGGTACTGTTTGTGTGTAGACGCTAGGCGATATTCACCGGTCCCGATCAGTGCACCACGCAAGTCTGTGAACTGTCCATTGAACAACTCATTGACTTATCGAACAAATTCTGTCAAACCTTTAGTCTTTCATTCTACAGTCTGCTTCAGGATATGATCGACTGACTCGCAATTGTTATTGGCCCAGTTGCGTTCAATCATGTGTAATCTAGTCGGTTCGTTAACGTTAATTTTTAAATGTCCCTTCAGTACTGCACTAATTTCATGGATATATTTGTACAGTAAGATTCGAGTTGGTCGCATTTGTTTTCAAAGCAAATGCTATCCATTGCATGTGTAATGCCGTCATCGCCAAATATGTTGTTCAAGATGACCTTGCGTTCCTGCATATTTACACCGTCATCAGTCAGGTGGTATCTAGCGTTTCCTTTTAGGTGTCTCGTGCATAGAACATAGAGTCGATTCAGGGAATGCAGTGGTAATGGCCTTCACCAACGCTTTTTCGTCATCCGAGCCGATTACAAATTTCGTTAAATTTGACCCAATAGTTTCAATTTCATATTTTTGTTTGTCGTAGATTTGTTGCAGTCCTGTCGGTCTGGTTACCTAGTCATATTTTTTATTTTAGATTGTTATAAATTAGATGCGGTTTTTGTTTAACTTTAAAAGAAACCTGTCATAATTTATTTATAATAGAAATACATTTTCAACCTGGCCGGTCTTAGCCATTGATTGTTTCATAATATCAAAGAGGTGTTAATTGTTTCTCTGGACCACAAAGACAACCGATACGGAGATGATGTATATCCGATATACTGTGCTGGTAAGGAAATGATACACATCCCATATACGATGTTGGTACGGAGATAATTCTTGTAACATATACTATGCTGGTACGGATATGATGCACATCCCATATACTATGTTGGTACGGAGAGGATGTATATCCGATATACTGTGCTGGTAAGGAAATGATACACATCCCTTATACTATGTTGGTACGGAGATGATGTATATCCGATATACTGTGCTGGTAAGGAAATGATACACATCCCATATACTATGTTGGTACGGAGATAATTCTTGTAACATATACTATGCTGGTACGGATATGATGCACATCCCATATATTATGTTGGTACGGAGAGGATGTATATCCCATATGCTGTGCTGGTACGGATATGATGCACATCCCTTACACTATGTTTGATGCGGAATTTATGCACATCCGATCGAGGGTTCAGTGCAAAACTTAGGTATCTCCTTCTTCATTCATATGTAGTTACAATAGTTTTGCACTGACCCCTCGCGATATACAATGTTAATACGGAAATGATACACATCCCATATACTACGCTGGTACGGAGATGATGCAAATACTATATACTATGCTGGTACGGAGATGAGCCACATCCCATAAACTATGCTGGTACGGAGATGATGCACATCACAGATACTATACTGGTACGGAGATGATGCACATCCCATATACTATGAAGGTACGGAGATGATGCAAATACTATATACTATGCTGGTACGGAGATGATGCACATCACAGATACTATACGGGTACGGAGATGATACACATCCCATATACTATACTGGTACGGAGATAATGCACATCCCATCTACTATACTGGTACGGAGATAATGCACATCCCATATACTATGCTGGTACGGAGATGATGCACATACCATTTACTATGATGGTACGGAATTGATGCACATACCATGTTGGTACGGAATTAATGCACATCCGATATACTATATTAATACGGAGATGATGCGCATACCATATACTATGCTGGTACGGAGATGATGCACATCCCATATACTATGCTGGTACAGAGATGAGACACATCCCATAAACTATGCTGGTACGGAGATGATGCACATCCCAGATACTATGCTGGTACGGAGATGATGCACATCCCATATATTATGCTGGTACAGAGATGAGACACATCCCATAAACTATGCTGGTACGGAGATGATGCACATCCCATATACTATACTGGTACGGAGATGATGCACATTCCATATACTATGCTGGTACGGAGATGATGCACATCCCACATACTATGCTGGTACGTAGATAATGCACATCCCATATACTATGCTGGTACGTAGATAATGCATATCCCATATACTACATGTATACTGGTACGGAGATTATGCACATCCCATATACTATTCTGGTACGGAGATGATGCACATCCCATATACTATGCTTGTACGGAGATGATGCACATCCCATATACTATGTTGGTACGGAATTGATACACATCCGATATAGTATGTTAATACGGAGATAATGCACATCCCATATACTAGGCTGGTACGGAGATAATGCACATCCCATATACTATACTGGTACGGAGATGATTCACATCCCATATACTATGCTGGTACGGAGATAATGTACATCCCATATACTATACTGGTACGGAGAAGATGCACATCCCATATACTATACTTGTACGGAGATGATGCACATCCCATATACTATGTTGGTACGGAGATGATGCAAATACTATATACTATGCTGGTACGGAGATGATGCACGTCCCATATACTATGCTGGTTCGGATTTGATGCACATCCTATCTACTATGCTGGTATGGAAATGATGCACATACCATTTACTAGCTGTTACGTAAATGATATACATATCATATACTATGCTAGCGCTGGTACGGAGATGATGCACATCCCATATACTATACTGGTACGGAAATAATGCACATCCCATATACTATACTGGTACGGAGATGATGCACATCCCATATACTATACTGGTACGGAGATGAGGCACATCCCATATACTATACTGGTACGGAGATGAGGCACATCCCATATACTATACTGGTACGGAGATGAGGCACTTCCCATATACTATGCTTGCATATACTATGCTTGTACGGAGATGATGCACATCCCATATACTATACTGGTACGGAGATGATGCACATTCCATATACTATACTGGTACGGAGATGATACACATCACATATACCGTGTGGTACGGAGATAATGCACATCCCATATACTATACTGGTACGGAGATGA
The DNA here is from genome assembly GCA_037043455.1 of Cyrtodaria siliqua. Classification (NCBI taxonomy): domain Eukaryota; kingdom Metazoa; phylum Mollusca; class Bivalvia; order Adapedonta; family Hiatellidae; genus Cyrtodaria; species Cyrtodaria siliqua. The sequence continues at coordinate 122,991 of JAWPHD010004022.1, forward strand.
TGCACATCCCATATACTATACTGGTACGGAGATGATGCACATCCCATATACTATACTGGTACGGAGATGATGCACATCACATATACCGTATGGTACGGAGATAATGCACATCCCATATACTATACTGGTACGGAGATGATGCACATCCCATATACTAGGCTGGTACGGAGATAATGCACATCTCATATACTATACTGGTGCGGAGATGATGCACATCCCATATACTATGCTGGTACGGAGATAATGCACATCCCATAAACTATACTGGTACGGAGATGATGCACATCCCATATACTATGCAGGTACGGAGATGATGCAAATACTATATACTATGCCGGTACGGAGATGATGCACGTCCCATATACTCTGCTGGTTCGGATTTGATGCACATCCCATTTACTATGCTGGTACGGAAATGATGCACATACCATTTACTAGCTGTAACGTAAATGATGTACATACCATATACTATGCTAGCGCTGGTACGGAGATGATGCACATCCAAAATACTATACTGGTACGGAGATAATGCACATCCCATCTACTATACTGGTACGGAGATGATGCCGATCCCATATACTATGCTGGTACGGAGAGGATGCACTTTCCATATACTATTCAGGTACGGAGATGATGCACATCCCATATACTATGCTGGTACGGAGATGATGCACATCCCATATACTATGCTGGTACGGAGATGATGCAAATACTATATACTATGCTGGTACGGAGATGATGCACGTCCCATATACTCTGCTGGTTCGGATTTGATGCACATCCCATCTACTATGCTGTACGGAAATGATGCACATACCATTTACTAGCTGTTACGTAAATGATGTACATACCATATACTATGCTAGCGCTGGTACGGAGATGATGCACATCCAATATACTATACTGGTACGGAGATAATGCACATCCCATCTACTATACTGGTACGGAGATGGTGCACATCCCATATACTATGCTGGTACGGAGATGATGCACATACCATTTACTATGATGGTACGGAATTGATGCACATGCGATATACAACGTTAGTAAGGAAATGATGCACATACCATGTTGGTACGGAATTAATGCACATCCGATATACTATATTAATACGGATTTGATGCACATCCCATCTACTATGCTGGTACGGAAATGATGCACATACCATTTACTAGCTGTTACGTAAATGATATACATCCCATATACTATGCTGGTACGGAGATAATGCACATCCCATATACTATTACTGGTACGGTGATGATGCACATCCCATATACTATACTTGTACGGAGATGAGGCACATCCCATATACTATACTGGTACGGAGATGAGGCACATCCCATATACTATGCTTGTATGGAGATGATGCACATCCCGTATGCTATACTGGTACGGAGATGATGCACGTCCCATATACTATACTGGTACGGAGATGATGCACATCACATATACTGTGCTGGTACTGAGATAATGCACATCCCATACACTATACTGGTACGGAGATGATGCACGTCCCATATACTATACTTGTACGGAGATGATGCACATCCCATATACTATACTGGTACGGAGATGAGGTTCATCCCATATACTATGCTTGTACGGAGATGATGCACGTCCCATATACTATGCTGGTACGGAGATGATGCAAATACTATATACTATGCTTGTAAGGAGATGATGCACCTCCCATATACTATACTGGTACGTAGATGATGCACATCCCATATACTATACTGGTACGGAGATAATGCACATCCCATATACTATACTGGTACAGAGATGATGCACATCCCATATACTGTACTGATACGGAGATGATGCACATCCCATATACTATACTGGTACGGAGATGAGGCACATCCCATATACTATGCTTGTACGGAGATGATGCAAATACTATATACTATGCTGGTACGGAGATGATGCACGTCCCATATACTATACTGGTACGGGGATGATGCACATCCCATATACTACGCTGGTACGGAGATAATGTACATCCCATATACTAGGCTGGTACGGAGATGATGCACGTCCCATATTCTATACTGGTAAGGAGATGAGGCACATACCATATACTATGCTGGTACGGAGATGATGCAAATACTATATATTATGCTGGTACGGAGATGATGCAAATACTATATACTATGCCGGTACGGAGATGATGCACGTCCCATATACTATACTGGTACGGAGATGATGCACATCCCATACACTATACTGGTACGGAGATGAGGCACATCACATATACTATGCTGGTACGGAGATGATGCAAATACTATTTACTATGCTGGTACGGAGATGATGCACGTCCCATGATAATAGGTATTTTTCATCAACGGATAGAAATGCTCTGGAGTTGTTTAGGACGCAATTTTTTACAGTTTTGGAGAAATATTTTTAAAGATATGATATACAGGACCATTTTCAATAACGTCGACCCGGAGCATATACAATATATTCGTTCCTGTTTTCTTTCCGATGTGGCCACAGACGTGACTTCGATCAGTGACAAAATGTCGATTCTCACGGATGGCGGGATGTATACAGTACTGGTTTTTCCCGGGGGAAAAGTGGTTGATCTGCCTCCACCAGGAAAACATCGACCGTCATCTAGAGACTGTTCAATTCAGCTACCGTGTACTGAATACGATCTTGACAGCATGTTAAAGGGGCTTGCCTCCATAATGATGAACTGTGCTTTGATATTACATGGCGTTGTTTAACATAGTCTGGTAGTTTCACTGGAGAGGTTTTTGTATATCTTGTAGAAAGTAGTTAGTTTGTTGCTTCTGCATTGTTGTAGAGGTTGCCATTGTAAAACATTAAGCAATGATATTACGCTGTCCGTCTATGAATATTGTCCTGTTATAAATATAACCCCTTTTCGACGTATTTTTTCTAGCTGAAGAAGGTCCTGCTTGAAGTATGGGTCTCAGACGGATGATGAGTATTCTAGATGTGACCGTACTAGAGATGTGAATATTAAACAGGTTCAGGTTTAAAACTATTTAATTTGCTTATTGTATATATGCCAAATAAATAGTTTCAATACATCACCTGTAAACTAATGCACTATTACTTTGTATTTTATGTACTCTGCGCTAAGCATAAAACAGGTAGGTTCCGGGTCAAATGGTGTATGTATAGCGCCGTTAGTCCGTTAAAAAGGTCGCATAACCTTTTACCGGAGAGTAGCTTTGAAATTAGTTGTTCCAATTACCGCCTGGAGACATCGGGCTATTAATGCAAATTGGACAGTATAATATTATACACCAATACTTGACACACAGTCGGAACTATTGTGTTAAAATTAAAAATAAACACGTTGTGGTGTCAACATCTTCATTTGTCTCTTCAAGAGTGTGATAATGATATAACCCGCAAAAACTCTTCCAGAGATTCTCTCAAAATGTGCGTTGGAGACGCACTAATATTGAATATGTTTTTTTGCCTGGGGATATTGAGAAGTGATGACTGGCTGATTCACTTCTCCCACATTTTTGACAAAAACTAAATTTATTAGTAATGTGTTTAAAATGAAAATTACATGACTTTTTTGGTAATATAAAGGACTATACTCTGTGAAAAGGATGATTTAATATTTGAATGATTGAAAGAGTTATTTGGATAGTTTTGAATTTTTGAAAATAGACAAAGGATCATTTTCCAGTACTGAGTGAACACTGGAATATTTCTACACAACAACATAACTGTTCTTTCTGGTGATAGTGATAATTGCCATCTGTGCAACTACAATGAGCAAGTCAGGTGATCAGAAAAAAGGTGGTCAGGTGAAAATTGCCTTAAGCAGTGTCAAAACTTTAGGTAAGCCACCAATGGATAAGCGTCCACATACCGAGGTGTCCCCAATTAACACCAGTGTTGAGGATATCTCAATAATTAACCACTCGCTAGATGACCTCTCCGAAGAAATGAAAGCAATCAGAGAAACGCTAGATACTTTAATGAAAAAGGATGACATAGAGACATTTGTTAAAAAGGCAGTGAAAGAAATTCTGGAAGAGTTTAATAAAAACCTGGAATTTACCGTCACAACAAAGGTAGAAGCAAAGACAAAATGCCTCTCAGAAAAAATGGACAAATTAAGTAAGGAAAACGAGCAACTAAAGAAAGAGCTCATTTCACAAAAACAATTAGTGAATGAAGTAAAAAAAAGCAGTGAACTGAGTGAAAAAAGATCAAAACATGCGGAAGAAAGGGCGAATTATAATGAACAATATTCTAGGAAAAATAACATTAAATTTATGAACATCCCAGAAATGACACCGGAAACAGAAGAGACACTTACAAGTACAATATGTACCATAATTGCGGAAAAGGGAGCAACCATTAGCCCCTCCAAGATCATCGCCATTCATAGGATCCCGGGTAAACCAGGCTACCCAAAACCAGTTTTGGTCAAATTACAGAATAACAATGAGAAGACCAAAGTCATGAGACTACGAGCAAACTTCAAAGCCTCGGGATGCAGATTGGTGGATGACGTAACCAAGGCAAATGCTCAACTTATTTCCCGCCTCCTATCCCATGATGACATTGAAAACGCTTGGTATTTTAACGGATCCGTGTACGGAAAATCAAAGACAACAAGCCATCGTCACAAGTTCGAGCTGTACGATGATATTGGAAGTGTTTTGAACCAGTAGTCAGAGACAGGATGCTTGTGCATGTGTTGTTGCTTTTTTTCAAATCACCGAATAACGTGCCAAATGAAGATTGATGACCCCACGCGCCTGCAAACGCTTTTTTGTGTGCGCGTGTTTTTTATTATTTATTTTTATATTTTCTCGCGAAATTGTATCTGATTCTTCTATTTTTTTCCCAATAGACCTGGGTACATTAGAATACATATGGTAGAAGACTGTCTGGTCATTATTCTAAACTGACAAAAAATACTAAATGGATCACTGACCACAGTACAGTTACAAAACACCTTTAACAATACAGGTATTATTGACCTACTGTGCCTGTCTCAGCTGTTGACAATAAGATGTATGCAGTATTACCTCGCTGGCAATTATGGGATTTATAGAAGGAAAAATACATTATGAACTACTTACGGATTAAATGGATTACACATGCTTTAATAGGTCGTGACCTATACTGGTCTGTATGTATATATATACTATGTAAACAATAACATAATTTTTAATTTCAGATAAAATCTGCTTCTTTTTGATTATGCTACTTTCTGAGATAATTCTAGTTACACTTGTTTATTATCAGAGATAAATAGTTTGTGTTATATGCATACTTTATGTGTTTGTTGTCTGAGAAATACATATTCTATTTGGTTGCTATACCTATTTTAATGGTTTTCCTACCTTAGATGTACATACCTAATTCAACTTCCTTAACTTAATTACTATGCTTTAGTCCGGGATATACATACTTAATGTGTCCACTGTCCGAGATATACATACCTTAAATGGTTCCTACTGGAGATATATATACTTTATAAGTTTTGGCGCCCGAGATCTACTTACATTGTGTGCTTTCCTGCCTGAGATCTAATACTTTATATGCTTTGTTACCTGAGATATATACATACTTTTTACATTTTGCAACCTGAAATATAATGTTTTAGATTGTTTGTTACCTGAGATATAATACTGTGTATGGTTACCTGTGATATTCAAACGCTATAGGACATGATATAATACTTCATATGCCTTTCTACCTGAGACATATTAGTTACTATGCTTAGCTACCTGAAATAAAATACTTTGTATGATTTGCTACCTGAGATAATACTTTTTTATATGAATTACTAATTAGATATAATACTTTATAGGATCTGCTCCCTGAAATATACATACTTTTATGCTTTGCTTTCTGAGATATAATACTTTACAAGCTCTGCTACCTGAGATATAATACTTTATAGGATTTGCTCCCTGAAATATACATACTTTTATGCTTTGCTTTCTGAGATATAATACTTTACAAGCTCTGCTACCTGAGATATAAATAGTTGATATACCTTGCTACTTGAGATATAATACTTCATATAATACTTTACATGCTTTGATACCTGAAATAAAATACTTTATACGCTTTGCTACCTGAAATATACATATGTTACATGCTTTGCTACCGGAAATATACATAATTTACATGCTCTGATGCCTGAAATATAATACTTCATATGATTTGTTGCCTGAAATATATATACTTTACATGCTTTGATACCTGAAATATAATACTGTATATGCCTTGCTATCTGAAATATAATACTTCATATGATTTGATGCCTGAAATATACATACTTTACATGCTTTGATACCTGAAATATAATACTTCATTTGATTTGTTGCCTAAAATATATATACTTTACTTGCATTGCTACCTGAAATATAATACGTTTATATGGTTTGCTACCTGAAATATAATACTTTATATGCTTTGCTACCTGAAATATAATACTTTACATACTTTGATACCAGAAATATAATACTTTATATGCTTTGATACCTGAAATATAATACTTTATATGCTTTGCTATATGATATACAATATTTTATAATTATGCACTACTTTTTGAGATATAATTTGCTTTAGGTGATATTTGTTGCACAAGTTATTATGATAGTGCTAATTTTTGAGATACATGCATAATAGTACATTGATCTTTAAAAAAATGTATCTACTTATCATACTTATGCTATCTTTGCCATTCATAAGCTTTATCTTTTTCTAAAGCTATCTGCTAAGATATGAAAATGAACTATATATTTTGATTTGCTTTTTGTCTGTTTTTTTTCGATTTGTTTTTGGATAATAATCTTAATAATTATGCAATTTTTTGCTTGAGTTATATTTACCAATATGTTTTGTGTAATGTTTGCAATACTCCCTTTATATAACAGGCTTATTTATATCTATTGCTTCCTGAGATATACGATAGTGCATGACATACTTTGGAGTTAGCTACTAAATATATACTAGTAAGGTATTACTACCATTATTACCAAAAACACCATAATAGAGTATAATTATTTAGTTTATGTTAAAAATATATTTTTTAAAGAACTATTTTTCACAAAATGCACAATGTTTTGTTAATTGTGCACTTCTCTTTTTTACAACTGCTTATTGCTGTCTCATTACGATTCCCATCTTTTTTTATCAACACTTATGACTAGTATAAACATATTGTCAGTTAATTGTCAGGGTCTTGGTGCAGTTGAAAAACGTATTGATGTTTTTAACTACCTAAAAAGTAAAAATGGTCACATATATTGCCTTCAGGATATTCACTCTACCACAGCAACTGAAAATTTTATTCGTACACAGTGGGGGAATGATTGCCTTTTTAGTTCAGGAACTGCAAACGCAAGAGGCGTGGCGATACTTTTTAACAAACACTTAGATTATAAAGTACATTCTCACATAACAGATAAGGAAGGTAACTTTCTCATAGCTGACATGACAGTTGAAAATAATCGTTTTACACTTATCAATCTGTATGGCCCAAATAATGATTCCCCTAGTTTTTATGATACTATTTTGTTGAAATATGAACAATTTAAAAACAGTACCCTAATCATGTGTGGAGACTTTAATTTCGTTCAAGATCCAATCCTAGATTACTCTAATTACAAAAGTGTAAATAACAAAAAGGCACGAGAACGGGTTCTAGATATTAAATGTGAGTATAACCTCATTGATCCTTTCAGAGAATTACACCCACATCTAAAACGGTATACTTGGAGAAAAAAAACTCCTTTAAAACAAGCCAGACTCGACTTTTTCCTAGTTTCAGAAAATATGTTTTCTTCAATAGAAAGGTGTACCATTGAATCCAGTTACCGCTCAGACCATTCAATGGTCGTTCTAAAATTGAATTTCAATCAATTTATACCTGGTAAACCCCTTTGGAAACATAATAATTCTCTTCTTAGTGATATTGAATATTTAAACGCAATCAATAAAAAAATTCAGGACATTAAACTACAGTATGCAGTCCCAATTTACAATATGGAGAACATTCATAATATCCCCAATAATGAATTACAATTTTTAATTAATGATCAACTGTTTCTCGAAACACTACTCATGGAATTACGGGGTAAATCAATATCGTATTCTAGTTACAAGAAAAAAATGACAGATAAAAGAGAAAAAGAATTGATTGCCGAAATAGAAACATTAGAAAATAACCTGTCTTCAAATAATTTAGAAACATTAGAAACATATAAAAATGAATTAAGAATATTAAGAAAACAAAAAATGAATGGCTACCTAATCAGATCAAGAGCAAATATTATTGAAAACGATGAAAAACCAACCTCATTTTTTTGCAATTTAGAATCCCATAATTACGCTTCAAAGATAATTCCCAAAATAGAAAAAGAAAATGGAGAAATCATAACAGATCAACATGAAATTTTAAATGAGACTAAACATTTTTACGAACAACTTTATACTAGCAAAGACAATGAACTAGGAAACGTAAATTTAGAAGAGGATTTGAAAGATTTTGATATACCTAAACTTACAGACAATGAATCAATTAATCTTGAAGGCCTTATATCTTTTGAAGAAGCCTTGGCAACACTTAAAAAAATGAAAAATAACCGTAGCCCTGGTTCAGATGGTTTCGGTGCCGATTTCTTTAAAGTGTTTTGGCGACAAATAGGACATTTTGTAGTACGATCTTTAAATTATGGATTCAGTAAGGGAGAACTATCAATAACTCAAATAGAAGGAATAATAACTGTTATACCAAAAGAAAATAAATCAAGACTGCATGTAAAAAACTATAGGCCTATCTCCCTTCTTAATTGTACATATAAAATTGCCTCAGGATCTATTGCAAATAGAATTAAATCAACACTTATTAAGCTGATAAATAAAGATCAATCAGGTTTTATCTCAGGAAGATACTTAGGAGAAAATACCAGACTTATATATGATGTTATGCAATACGCAGAAGAAAATAATCTGTCGGGTTTAATTCTCTTGATTGACTTTGAAAAAGCTTTCGACTCTCTATCTTGGGCCTTTATATTTAAAGTACTTAATTTTTTTAACTTTGGAGAACGTTTTATATCATGGATAAAGGTTTTATATAAAAATGCCAAATTGGCTGTTAATCAAGGGGGAAACCTGTCATCGTTTTTCAACATCGGTAGGGGCTGCCGTCAGGGGGACCCCTTATCACCTTATATTTTTATTTTGTGCGCTGAAATATTGGCGATTAGGATAAGGAATAATAAAAAGATTAAAGGTATTACTATAGAGAATGTAGAAATTAAACTTTCACAATATGCAGACGATACATCTGTCCTTTTGGATGGATCTGATACATCCCTGAATGAAACACTATCAGAACTACATAAATATTCTAAATATTCTGGATTAAACTAAAATTTCGACAAAACACAAGTGGTATGGATAGGGAAGAAAAAATACAGTTCCGATACAATCAAAACAAAATGGAAACTTACCTGGGGAAAAGATAATTTTAAGATACTAGGAATACATTTTAATGTCAACTTAGGTAAAATGATAGAATTAAACTATAATGATAAGATTTTAAAAATCCAAAATACAGTAAAGATATGGAAGCGAAGATATTTAACGCCACTTGGTAAAATCACGGTTATAAAAACACTGTTACTTCCTATTTTAAATCATATCTTTATATCTCTTCCAAACCCAAATGAAAACATAATCGCAAAAATTAATAACATATTTTATGATTTTTTATGGGAAGGGCCTGCAAAAATTAAAAAAACAGTTATAGTTAAACAATATTCTGAGGGCGGTCTCAAAATGATAAATCTGAAAGCTTTCATACTTAGTCTTAAATCAACCTGGTTAAGAAGACTCATAACTAATGAGGGGACTTGGAAGCAGCTTGTTGAAAACCTAATAGACATTAAAAAATTAACATCTTTCGGTAATGAATACTGTGAAACATTAATAAAAAAAATGAAAAACAGTTTCTGGATCGATGTGCTAAATTCATATGCTAAACTTATTGAGTATAGTATACCTAACTCACCAGAAGAATTTGGGTCAACCCCACTGTTCTATAATAATAATATTCTGATTGGCTCTAAGCCTTTCTTTAATAAAACATGGTATATGAATGGCATCAGGTTTATAAATGACCTTATCAAGGAAAATGGTGATTTTTACTCTTTAACTGAGCTTGAAGAAAATACCGGTATCAAAACAAATTTTCTTATTTATGAAGGCGTAATAGCTGCCATTAAAACATTTAAAAAAAAGTTACACAATTTTACAATTAAAAAAATAGAAAACCCAATTCTACCTGCGAATATTAAACCACTCATCAAAAACAAGAAAGGTTGCACTGATATGTACTCTATTCTTAACAGAAATAATGAAAGTCCAACTTCAAAAGCTAAATGGGAACAGATGTATGATATTAATACAGAAGCATGGAAAAACATTTACTCATCCCCTTTCAAAATAACTACTAGCACAATACTACAATGGTTTCAAACACGGATTAATCATCGGCTTCTTTCAACACAGCATTATCTGCACAAAATAAAAAAAGCAGAAACCCCTTATTGTCACTACTGCCACGAGGATGAGACTATTGTCCATATGTTGTGGACCTGCCCTTCAACTCAGACCTTTTTAACACAGATAAATACACTCTGCTTATCAAAAAATATAAATCTGAAGCTATCAGAGCATGCATTTATTTTTAACATAGGTAAAGAACAATCAACTGTAGAGCTACAAATTATCTTAGAAATTAAATATTACATATTTTCTTCAAAACGACTGAAAACAACGCTCTCTGTTACTCCAATGATATACAGACTTCGTTATTTATACGAAACGCATAAACAAATCGCAATCAGAAACAATCAACTAGAAAGTTTTGAAAATACATGGAGCAAATTTAAAACCATTTTAAATTAATCTAGCCTATCTTTTTATCCATCCACCCCTATGAATTCTTACAATAAACCAAGACACTGACAGTTGTGTATATATGTGTATATATGTGTGTATGTGTATGTATGTATATACATGTATATATATTAAATATATAAATATGGTTATATAAACAGTAATTTATACAACTTTATAATTAGATGGGCTAGTGGACGGCAATCAAAATGTAGTTTAAAGAGTTTTTCTCTTTCTTTTTTTTTTTGCTTTAAATGATTTTCTCCCCTCAAAATAACATCTCCCCTGCCTCAACCATCTAATACATGTATCTATTCTGTAATACTCCTAATCATTTTATGATGCTGAATTGTAAATATATATATATATGTGTTTAGTAAATGAATATTACATGCTGTAAAATATTGTAAGGTGTGGCAAGGGATGGTCCTCCCCGACCCTTGCTCCACCTATTGACGGGGAGATTAAACGGGTCGTCAAAAGACGGCTCAAAAAAAAAAAAAAAAAAAAAAAAAAAAAAAAAAAAAAAAAAAAAAAAAAAAAAAAAAAAAAAAAAAAAAAGAATATATCAATGTGTGTATTGGTTCTTCTATTTTAATTATGCGTCCTATACTGATGGTTTTGATCGTGTTTTTTTCTTTCCAAAGACATGTAACAAACAATCCATGAGTGCAATGCATATGGTATATTCAACCGAAATAGCTTGTACATCGATGGGTAAATGAAAACTATATATCACTACTTTGGAACAATGTCATGTAATACGATTTTTAAACACCTACTGTTTTCAAAAAAAACGGACATTCCGTTGTTTAAGAACTATTAGTCAATCATCTTTAAACAAATATCAAAAATGGATGGGGTATGGTCAAGTGAAGAGGTGAGAATAATGGTTCTTATGGTAGTATGTACCTACAATAGAGCCATGATTCCTATTACTTCAAAAATAGGTAGGACCCATACCGAGCCCCATACGCACTTTTCCGGCGAGGTTTCTGAAAACGTCACGCAATGCCTGCATAAACAACCACCGTATTTCAATAGAACAAACCTTAAATAACACATACGCATGCATACAACTAACCATAGAGAAGAATGACACACTGATATATCGATGTTTGAAGGCCACTGTTAATTTCCATCATTTTCATTGTTTACGTTCGAAATAATCTCGTTCTCGTGTTACGTCGTCTTCTTCCGTATTTGGAAACTTAACCCCGCCCTACTCACACGCCGGACAATTTTCGGTTAACGTTGTTCATTTGTGTCAGTTGTGGGCAAATACGGAATGAGACAGAGCTTGATATTTTAAAAGACAAACGTTCAGGAAAAATGTGTTTGCTGAAACATGGAAATGTACACAAATTTCGTAGATCGACGAGATATTCTTCTCTTTGGTGAGTTGTGTCCATGCATGGTATTTAAGGTTTAGTCTATATTCACCAAACAACATGTTTCAATTTACAATGTAAGTGCAGGATGGCATGTGCCTTCAATATGTCATGTGTGTATTGAAGGCACATGGCATATAAAGAAAATCTTACTTACTTTTGTTTGACAATGGTGTACTTCGGAATTGGGGTGATGTGATAACATGGCCAATTTTATTTAGAAATGATTGTCTGCTCTAGATGGATAAGTGGACTATGCTATGGACCAATCTATTTCACGTAAAAAACAAAGTAACTTTGAGTACAATTGTGCCAAACCTTCGTATTTATAAAGCACACTTACTGCCATATATATTCTTTCATCAATAGTGTTGAATTATTGCCAAGCACTATATGGTTGACATTGATCATGCATTTGGTTGACATTTCACTTGACCATACCACATTCATTCTTAATCATTTTTTTAAAGATGAGCAATCGTCCTTAGGTAAAATAAAGTATAAAACAAAGCAAGGTCACAAACAGTTATAAATAAAATAGGGTAGGAATGAACTTTTTTTTTTTATAAAGGCTTTATTAAATAAAACGTTAATACATCAGTATTCAACACTACTCATGCGACACAACACAAAGTAAATATGTTGTATGGATCGTTAAACGTATAAAATGTTATATTTCACAATGTATAAATCATGATAAGTATAAAATGCTATATTTCACAATAACTACGGTTAAATAGTAATACATGAAATACGAAGTGGCCTTCGTATATATCAATATTGCACTAGTCAAAACATCGCAATCGCAAATATTGCGTGTCCAGCCTTTAAATATCAATGAACAACCAAAAAACAAACCATTTTTCTCTGCTTTTTTTTTGCAAATCTCAATTGGGGTCCGGAACTCCAGATCCGTTAATTCACTCTAATATAGTTTACTAAAACACATGTCTCATATACTGGAAGCCAGTATTATATAACAACACTGGAATTTCAGGAAAGAGTCAGAACTATTATTCGCGTCCTATGGAGAATGAAAGCGAAATAACTATTTTCTGAAAGATACTCATAACAGATACTCATAGTGTATATAGTGCAAATAATTGCAAACTTTGATTACATATCTTCACATTCAATGGACCTTAAGGCATTTATAGTATTGATGCAAACCACTTATAACAAATGCATAAAAACTAAAATAAAACAACAAACAACCTTCAGATGACAAGATTCTGCACCAAACAACAACCTACAACATATACCCGCTACTCAAATCACACCCATCTACGAGGCACTCTCAGGGAGCGGGTCATTTTTTCCTGCATCAGGAATGACCATTGTTCCTCAGATCCCAAACACTGCAATTTTCTGTAGGACACTGTTCTCTAGATCCCTTAATTCAAGCCTTTGATCCCTGGATCCCTTGAAGAAAATAGCAATGTTCCCCCAGATTCCCATAAATAATTGGTCATTTTCCCTAGATTCCCAAAACCCCTGTGAGTGCCTCAACGTGTATGCGAGACAACAGTTAGACAGCATTCGCACTTAATTTTCCCTTCCGCCTCTTCAACACAATGAATGTAAAACAGTGCTCAATAATCAACACATAATAGCTGACGCTCAATGAATGAATGTGTTTACAGCACGTCGAGGCAAAGAGGTTGTATTGTGTGCGAAAAGGGCTGCCGTTGAAACCAATTCCTTTGATCACGGTCTTGATTTCAGTTGTGTAAATGGGTCACTTGTTCATTACCTCATCATACGATGGTGGTAGGGTGTTCATTACCTCATCATACGATGGTGGTAGGGTCCCTTTACCTTCATTCGTCCGACGGAAATCACCAGTTGGTGCAGATGTAACTGGCGGGTATCCCTGACCTTGAACCTGGTAGGGATACATCTGATCCCGAGGTGGTAGTTCTTGCATTCTCGCATTCTGTACATCCATCAGACGTTCGAATCCGGTCTTCAGACCAAACGCACGTTGGTGGTGATTACAACAAAAGAAACCCTGGAGTGCAATCAGCATTAAAGCGATGGTTACGCACAGTAGTGCAGTCATAGCAGACAGAATCAGGTTACCAATTTTGTCAGGTATGCATCTATCAAATTGTAGTAACTTGCTGTGGTCTAGTTCTTGAATGCAGTCTGTTAGTCCCCAAAATCCGCAAAATCCAATCGTAATAATACTAAAGATAATTCCAATAGTTGCCACAGCCACTAGCATGTACAACTGAAATAGAATAATATGCCATTGTCAATATTTAAGTTGTATATCAACTAATTTTATATCAAATGCATACGAGATTCCACAATATCCCACGAGATTGCTAATAAGAAACATGCTCATTTCAATGATCGTAGTTTCATCGAAAATGAAGTGGCTACAACAGAAGTGTAGCAACTCTGCATTTTTGCATGTGAGAAGGTTCTATACCAATTCTGCATTGGTTTATCAATGTCATATTGGCGCCATATGACGTTTTTGTGTTGGTGCACGGTATAACTCGATTCAACTGAAATTTTATTAATTTCATAATTGCCAATCATATGTATTTCTGTCAATAAACATACATTGTCATACATTACAATATAGATTGGTTTTATCTATTATTGTTAAAAAAGCAAACAAACAAAAACGGTCAGAAAAACACACGTTTGTCACGATCTTTCGAGCAAGTACACTTTTCACAATTACAGTGGTCCAGATGAATTTAGTTTACCAGTTTTCATCATAAATAACAGTTTTCTTCATTTTCATGCTCAAAATGTCATCCAGCCATGTATTGCAGTTCTATGCTATGTGGAATCAGGGAGTACTTACTCCCTCGTGGAATGTTGGGATTATCTTTTAAGCACTACTTTCGACATCGGTAATACAGTAGTACTAAAGGCCGAAAATGCAGCGACCTAATGACACTTACCCATCTCCTCATTTCGGGGGTTGTCTCACTGCCGGTGGGTGTCTTTTTGCCCTCTCGAACTATTTTTAAACATATTATAGACGTGATTAGACCCTGAAATATTCAATAACAAAAGTAATGACTTCTGAAATCCTGGAATTTAATCAATTAAAATGCAGATATGAGTGTGAAATGTGGAAGGTACAACAATAAGGTAAGTTCAAATAAATCGATGATGCTATAAGGCATGCATGAAGTAAATCACTATGGTATTCATGCCTGGTGTAGAAGGCATACACGAAATAAATCACTATGGTTTGCATGGCTGGTGTAGAAGGCATTCAGGAAGTAAATCACTATGGTATTCATGCTGGTGTAGAAGGCATACCGGAAGTAAATCACTAAGGTATTCATGCCTTGTGTAGAAGGCATACAGGAAGCAAATCACTATTGTATTCATGCCTGGCGTAGAAGGCATACTGGAAGTAAATCACTATGGAATTCATGCCTGGCGTAGAAGGCATACCGGAAGTAAATCACTATGGTATTCATGCCTGGTGTAGAAGGCATACCGGAGGTCAATCACTATGGTATTCATGCCTGGCGTAGAAGTCAATCACTATGGTATTCATGCCTGGCGTAGAAGTCATACCGGAAGTCAATCCATAGGAACCCGGGAACCGTGCCCTACTCTTATTATCGAATAGATTCCTATGTTTTTTTAACGTGCTTGGAGGATAGACCGATACGCGGGACCCCCCGGTTTACGTCCCCATCCGACAGACGAGGTTAAGGGATAGTGTCTTGCCCAAGAACACACCGACGAAACTCAGTGGCACCAATGAACCCGGGGCTTCCAGTTACAAATCCGCCGCGCAACCGACTGCGCCATGCCAGCCCTCTGGTGTCAACCAAGATCAGAATTTTCTTTTCTTATATGTACCTCTACTTTTCTCAGCAGTTTTCTAGAGAGGAAGGTCTCATGACTAAGAATATGTAAGTGAATCTTAGTTGAACTTCATTTTGAAAAATGGCAAACTAGAAAGAAAAAATATTGTACAGGACTCAATAGGATTTGTTTTACTTCCGGTACACCTATAATAGACTCAATACAAGCACTATTTGTTATAATCAGTTTATGTTTATGCGTTCGTTTTGCAATGCTTTAACAAGTTGTACATACGATAATGTTTTATTAAATATGTGTCAGTATTACAAACACGTATGGGTATGTACATTTTGCTCCCTATTAGTATAAAAGAAGCATATAACCATAGTAACGGTTGGAAAGGATAATTTACATAATTCATATATACATTTATCGATATGTCGGTATTGATACCTCTACAAATTTAATGTCTTTGCGTAAGTATAAGTAATACACTCAAAGTGAATAATTATTTTTAAAGGGAGTTTAGCCTTTGATTTTCAAGAAATGTGGTGAACAATATGTCAAATAATACATGGACATGATTTGAAACCAAACGTTCAATGAAAACGTATATAAAGTCATCTGCTCGTTTCATTTTATTATATGTTTTCGATTTGCTTGTGGTTCTGTACAATAACAGCAAATAAACGTTTCGCATTTAAAGGGACACACGGCAATCTTGTTTTTTTTTTTTAAAACTCACGGACGGCGTACCGTTAGTTTTTCCTACATACATGTGTCCAATCATTAATATTAATTATAACAATAGTATAAAGAAACTTGTTTGTGTATGTTATTAACTGGTGATTATATTGCACCAATAATATATTTAAACATATGGAGGTAGAAGACTGGAAAATGAAAACTCAGAGTTGTATTTAATTATATGCAAGCAGGATTCAAGTTAATATGATACTTAATAAATCAAGATGCTAATTGCAGTGCTTGATAAAAAGATAAAGACTGCCATGTGCCCCTTTAAAAAAAAAGCCAGAATGTTATTGTATGTAAAGCTTACCATGACTCCCGGAAAACAACCACCTCCCATTGAATATGGAAAATTGTATGTAGGTCCTGATAACCACACAGCTATGATTCCGATTAGCATAGCCAAAAGCGACACACCCAGAGTGACCTTCGCTAGACGATTCATCTTCGCTAGTTGTCTATTTCGCACTTCACCTAAACGATCTGGGGAGGAAAAAAAATACACATCAATTTATTTTCAGGGCATTTTCGGCGTTTTTTCCTAGGACTGAATAAGAGGTATTGTTTTGTTGTTGAGATAACTCGACAAAAATTCTCAATTTTGCGAAAGAAAACCCCAATCTTATTGTGTGTATCTCTATAACAAGCTCCCACCTTAAATTAGGTCGAAATCCTAAACCTCAAATGCTTTAGAACACATTTCTATATGCTATTCTACAAATGCAATATGCGTTTCTTTCATTTCTAACTGCGGCGGTGGCCTCATTAGTCGCAGAGCGTCCGCCTCGCATGCGGAAGGTCACGAGTTTAATTCCTGGACGGGTTATATCAAATACTTCATAAAAAGTG
Organism: Cyrtodaria siliqua; assembly: GCA_037043455.1. Lineage (NCBI taxonomy): Eukaryota > Metazoa > Mollusca > Bivalvia > Adapedonta > Hiatellidae > Cyrtodaria > Cyrtodaria siliqua. The sequence continues at coordinate 140,705 of JAWPHD010004022.1, forward strand.
GTACTTGTAGCTCCCTTACTTGACTTTCTGCATATAAAGGGTAGTTCTAGGACTGGTTGGCCAGGCGTCAGTATAATGTGACTGGGTGGGGTATCAAGTCATGTGTCTATTTTAGTTTAAACATATTTATTTTACATCGATTGCGAAACAAGTTATTGCAACTTAGATGAATCACTCTCGATGGCTTCCTGGGTAGAACCAGTACTAAGCAAATGTGGATTAATTATCTTGCTCAAGGATAAAGAACATGGCCGCGGCGAGGATCAGGAGTTCGGCGCTCTACCACTGGACCACGCACTCCACTGTGTCTATGGTGTGGTATTCCGGTGCGACAGCACTATATTGCTGAGCATTGCACTCACTGCTTAATGCAGACACCGTCGAGATATGACCGAAATAAAAAATAAAAAAACGTAATTTAAAGGGGGTACATCAGGATTATTCTAGAAATATCTTAAATTATAAAAATGTTCCAATTCATGATAAAACACTTATATCCATCAAAATATGATGTTCGAACCATATTGCTAAGGTTTAAACTTTGAATACACCATATAGCTAGGACGGAATCGGGCATAAAATGCTGAAATTAATCCTGGTGCGTCACCTAGGATAGCACGTATTACTGTACAGAATTAATTTCCTTGTAACTAAGGGGTCATTTTTAGCATCATTCATTATGTTTAGGCGCTTTAAAATAGAAAATATCATTATTTGTCTATTTTAAGTCGGACCCCTAGACCTCTTTGAAAAGCCTGGTGTACTCCCTTTAAGTCAATGGAATCAGTTTTATCCTAACAGTCTTTTTTCTTCTCTACAGCTGCAGAATTCGTTCAACCACATGCAGAACAACAACAGTCACTGTTTACCTGTTACAGAATTCACCAAGGCAGTTCCGAATGTAAATAGAATTACTAATCACGGAACGTGTAGGATGAGAAAACGGATGTGAACAAATTGAAACAAAAATTATTAAAGCACAATATGCACCTATATATATATATATATATATATATATATATATATATATATATATATAAACACATATTGTTTAATGCATGACCGAAAAACTCTTCATCCATGCATCAAGATATACTAACATGATTACCTCTGTGTGCTTGAGTTACAGGTATACATCCCATGTTTCCGGTAATTGGACTGTTGGGATCGAGCCCGGCTTGTATGTACATTTCCGGTGTAAACCCCGAGTCCAATGGTATATATGCAGCCATGTTTCTCTGTAAACATAAACAAGAGTTTCTCGATGTCGTAATGGAATTTATTCTTGTAAAAAAAATGCATCTTGGAAGACCGAGCTGAAGGTATTAGACACATTTAAACCCCATACTTATATTGTTGGGAAATTCTCCTTTATTGGTATGGCCCGATATGAAAATTCGAGGCAAAACTGTTTTTTTCACTCCTGCTTTTGGCCTTGACGGCTAAATGGGGTTTTGAAGAATAAAAAACACAATGATAACCTGTACCTCAAAAACTTGTTATTTTTTGTAGATTACTGTTGTTGTTTCGTGTGTGTTGTTTTACACTTTTGAAAGTGCTAAAATACTCTCTAATGTAAAGATTTTAATTATATTGACTTTTGAAGGAACTTGAATTTTATTGGAGACCAACTATATTTTTAAATGTTCCTGTAAAGTTTCAAGAAGATCCCACAAAGGACAACGCTTGTATTAACGTAAGACTCCATGGCAATGCGACGTTTTATTCTAACAACAACATCTTTGTTCTGGCAGTGTCTCAAGGGAAGATTGTTAGTGTCGCTATTTAAAAACATATACATATTCAATCTCTACCCAGAGTACACTCGTTCCTCAATGTGAGTGCAAGGAACGATAACTCTGCGTGGAGACTGATACATATTGTCAAGGGCGGTGCCATTATGTACCCAAACTCCCCGCAGTGGTTACTTTCCCTATATTTTTAGTCCCCCACCGGTCCCGGTTCCGTCCGTCCGAAATGCTTGTCCGGGCCATATTTTCAATACTATAAGACTTTAAGATACCAAACTTGGTATGTGGATACATCTTGGGATAGCGATGTGTCGCGTACCAAAAAAAGGTCACTGTGACCTTGACCTGTGACCTCTGTCATAGAAAATGCTTGTCCGGACCGTATTTTCAATACTATAACACTTAGAGATACCAAACTTGGTATGTGATTACATCTTGGGATAGCGGTGTGTCGCGGATTTAAATAAGGTCATTGTGACCTTGACCTGTGACCTATGTCATAGAAAATGCTTGTCCGGACCGTATTTTCAATACTATAACACTTAGAGACACCAAACTTGGTATATGAATACATATTGGGATAGCGGTGTGTCGCGTACCAAAATAAGGTCATTGTGACCTTGATCTTTGACCTCCATCATAGAAAATGTCTGGAAAATGTTTGTCTGGGCCGGTGGGGGAATATGGATTACCCTGCAATGCTTGATGCTCTTGTGTTTTTTTGTGTTTTTTTCCAATAATACTTCTATGTGAAATTGAGCCCGCTGAGGGCATCATGTAAACACATTTGGTAGAGTACATAAACCAAGAGGACATTGTGTGGATTCAAAAATGAGGTTTCTGTATAAACTCTATGTAAAACAGTGACCTAAGTGGCGAGGCCACATACTTGGTAGGGAACCATAATCGAATGCTACATACGAGTGTTCTATGTACCGTGTGGTTGTCACAAAATTCAAAGAAAAATGGCAAATTATATGCACAATTTTAACTGCTAATGTATTCATATTGTAACAAATTAAAAAAATTCAACATATTCACCAAATGAATTGAATTTTACGAGGGTCATTCAATAAGTTCTGTCACAAACGCGTTTTAACAATTATGTGCTCATTGTAAGTGTTGATGGTATCAAATGAAAAAGAGTTTCAATACCATTCCATTGATGGTAAAATGAATGCTGTATCTTTTGTGTGACGAAAGTTATGGAACATTTAATACACATCACTTATACATACTGAACCATTTTAGTCCTGAGTTTTTTCAGGTATGTTAATTGTTACTTTTTTTAAATGCCTGTTTCTCTTTAAGTACTTGTCGAATACCTTTGACATTTCTTATACATTACCAGTTATATCTGTGCATTACAAGATTCAGAATTTAAGCATGGTAGATGAAAAGGCATTGTCTTAGAAATTAACATTTTAAGCTAACGTGTAAAATTAATTTAATGATAAATGGAAATTAAATGGAAGGGCAGACTTCTGAAATAGCGTTTTTGGATGATCAATATTTTCACTAAACATTGTACAAAATTCTACAATAATGTGCTGAATATGAAATTTAAACACTGAAGGACTAGGATTTGTAAAAAAATATGAAAACATATTAATACTATGAGAATAATTACGACATTTAAAAGATATTGTAACATTTCCGTAAACAAAATGAAGAAAATCAGTGTTATTTCTGCTAAAATTAAGGGATATGCATTCACTCATATCTGGTTTGCAGCAAGACCTTTCCGAATTCTCGACAATCATTTTCATGGGTTATGGGCGAATAACAACAGATGGCGTACAAGAAAATATAAAAGCATAGAATTATTCAAATATTTTTTACAACGTTATGTAACAAGGACATTTTCACAGATGCCAGTATCCAAAAGGTGTGGTAGGGGGAGGTAATTCAGGGGTATAAATAATCGGATTTTTTTTCATTTTTGTTGTGGAATTTAAGAGAGCGAACCCAGTAGTACTATAAATACACTACTTTATCTCAGTGTAATATCCAGTTCAAAGGATATATGCCTAGTGACAGAACTTTTTGAAGCCCCCTCGTACTTACGTTACTAACACATATAAATGTATAGCTCTATAAGTCATGGGAATATATTACATCATTTGAGCTCATAATTCCTCTATACATTGTCATCACTTTCTTCAAACTCAATATCAATCAGTTTGTTGGCTGCCATATCTTCCCGCCCATTATTGCTTCCTTCTTCAGTGTCAGGCTCTTTGAACATGATGTCAACCAACTATTGTGACGCAATATCACCTATAGTCCAGTCAAATTCAATAACTTTTTCTCTCATGTGTTTCTGCGTCTGGTTAATGTTGGTCAGTATGGTGCCACAAAAGCACTTGAAAGTGCATTTTCAATGCATGATTATGGAAAATTGACACGGCGGAAAAAAACTAAAGTTGTGGCCTTTGAATTTTCGCGAAAACGTATTTGTCATATAGGCAGCTCACTATCCTCACCGTGATCTCCGTACTTTTTTTTGAAGATCAAAAATCATCCCAGTGCCGAACATGACATATGGTTGTATTACTAAAACACATTTTGAAAGCAGGATCAGTATGTCTGTGTCAGGAGAATGCACCACGATTGTTTCTGATGTTGGTGAGGATTGATTCATTCTGATGTCTGGTTTCTCCTATGATGAAAACAGATCATCCTGATCATCAGCAAAGACAATTGTGTCATCTGCAATGGTAAGCCGAGAATTTTTTTCCCAGACAGAGTAGATTTCATGACCTTGGTGATTTGGTGCATATCTGTCTGTTTTCCACTGGCCGAAAATGCGATTAATGCGATTACTCATGTAATAAGTCTTTGTTTTCAGCCCTGACAACAGGACATTTGGGGTTTCACCTCGCCTCTTGTATACAAACTACTTGATAGATCTAGGGACGTAAGTGTCTGTCACAAAGTCGAATCATGGTGCTTTGGTAAGTATGTCAAACACCATCTCTGCCAAATCGTCAAACGTACCAGGAACTGAGGGCTGATTGTGAGGTGTTGCCTTACCGTCACACTCATACACAGTATATGCAGTAGCTAGGTCGCTGTGTAGCTATCTCAACTGATACTTCTAAGCAGTGGAGCAATTTGGCTTTGTCAGTGTTAACTGAATTGCCATCAGCTTTTGCAATGGACCATGGTACAGAGCCTAGAGGATATGACAACTTAAGATCTGTCTTATACCTGATCAATAAGGGAACCAATTAACCAAATATAGTGTGTTATAGATCGGGTCGGCGTGTCAATTAACAAGTCATTGACAAATATGTCTTCTCAGCCTGAAGCTGTAATAGATCATCTTCAACATCTCTCTATGCTGAAATACGAACGATCATAGCTGATAGTATTGGTATCAACTTGGAATTGGGTTTGTGAAACCAATGATAGATTCTCACTTTAATTACTTATACTAATAAATTATATTACATTTCTCATTGTTCTTTGTTTGATATGCAGTTCTTTGCGCGAAGAAATAACTTCTGATGCCATATTTGCCATCTGGAGAGTGGCCTCTAGCAGCTTTGCTCTACATTGACGTGTAATGCACCAATGCACCACACTGGTATTACTGGTATACTGCATACTTTCTACTGAATCCAATGATGTTACCCTGACAATTTGCATGTTGATTGGTAATTTATGAATAGTTATGTGACTTGTTCAGGGACACTGAATCTCCTGTTTTGGAGAAGTTCATTTGAATATCATTAAATATACTGGAATGTGTCTGTTCCAATAGTCATACGCAAAGAACATTGAACATAGGCGTAAGAGTGAAGATAAATGCATGTTAAGGTCATTTCCCTTTGTGCCTGTCTTTGATAAGAGTTAGTATTATTAGTGTTGTGTTGTCCACATACTAGAATAAGGCAAGACTAACTTACATTGGATGGGAACAAAATATTATTATTCTTTGGGGTTTGTCTCAAAAGCAGGATACATTGTAACAAATGGAAGATGCCATAACATAAAAAAAAACGTTGTCAATAACGGATAAGCTCCCAGTCGTTTATTGTGCAATTACTATTTTTCTGATTTATGAGCCATTTTAAAATATTTATTTATTATATATTTATTTATTTACTTATATTACATTTGAAAAAAAAAGTACAAAGTTCAAAGTACAATACTAGCACCTTTATTTCTGGAAACGTCCAATATTACATGTAACTTTAAATGGTAACGTAATGTTCGTGTTTTATTTTACATATCGTATCATCTATATATATACACACACATTTTATTGATTTATGCATTCTTTTATATATTCATTTAATTTCCTTTATTTCTGGAAACATTCAATATGTATGACAAAAAACTTTAAATGGTAAAGTAAATTTCATGTTAGGGACCGACCATTTTGATCTCTGGGTTGGGGGGCCTGGGATTTTCCTTTGAGCCGGAATATATATTTTTTCCTTTCTTGAAAGCCGGGAATTTTTTTTCGCCTAATATACTGGCCAGAATTTTTTTTTTCGTCAAAGCCAGAATATTTTTTTTTTAAAGTTTTACTATTCGTAGAATAAGAAGAGCTGTTGTAGATCTACTCAACGTCTGCGTCGTCAGGTTGGTTTTCAGTTGTTAGCCAAGTCCTGTTATTTCAGCAACCACTGGTCAGTGAAACTTGAAATATGTCATCAGTACCATCAAGGACACAGGTTTCATAACTCTGTTTGGCATTTAAGCAAAAGCATGTTTTTTTTATTACTTTGAATTTCTGGTAAAAGTTATTTTTTGACAAAGTCCATTTATCAACAAAACTTCAGTTACAAAGCTTGGAATATCAAGGGCACTTGTAGACACATGTTCCATATTAACTCTGTATTGCATTTAAGCAAAGTTATGTTTTTTGTTCGACTTCAAAATGCTGGTTAAAGTTTTTAGGCAAGTCCTTTATTTCAATAGGTGATTGTTAATTATTAATACAACTTCAGTAAAGCGTGAATGCTAGCATACACATGTTCCATAACTCTGTATTGCATTTTAGCAAAATTATGGCCCTTTTTCTGGATAAATATTTTCTGTATTGTATTTTAGAAAATGTGTAGCCTTTAATTTTCGACTTAGAATTGCTTTTATTTTATTTGTTGGCAAGTCCATTTATTTCAATACCCACTAGCCATATATCTCAGCCAAAGGAGCTTGACAAGTGTCATCACTTACAGACACAATCATGTTTCATAACTTTTTATTTCATTTTAGCCAGATGATATTTTCTTTTTCAACTTAGAGTTTCAGTTAAAGTTTTTTAAGCAGCTTCATATATTTCAATGAAACCACTGCATACATCCAATAACAATGGCAAGTCTGTATATATCATAAGCCCCATAAACCCCACACCTTCCCCTGATAGACAAATATTTATTCTATTCTTCAGTTACCATGCTGCATCCATCATGTTCTCTTCCACCCCCTTCCCAACACCCTCCTCTCAACCCCCATCTCCAATGCAAATATTGTATTATTTCTGTGTTTGTTTCCCTATTCGGTAACACTTGACTTCCCCTCCCCACCCTCTTAAAGTTCATATTCTTTCTGGGGTATTGAAGGTCTTGCTTTGATATTTGGTATATATGTTCAATGACCACCTCGCACCCCTACATCCTACCTCAGTCGCCAACACCTATTAACCTCCACAATTAAGACTTGACCTTGTGAATGAACTGGCACCATGGTTGGTGAGACAGAAGTGTCAGTGACCTTGTTTAAAATTGACCTTGAATAGTGGAGAATGCTGTCCTTTTGACAATTCTTTTGTTTAAGATGGATCTTTCCATATTTGGTGGATAGAACTTCATGTGCTGGTGTTAACATTTAGTTATGCTTGTACTTGTCTGCTTTCTATGTGAGCCCGCTTTTTCTCTTCTGAACTATGAATTGATTGGATGTTTTGTTTGGTAGGGGATCGTTTTGTACTGGGAAATGACTACCATGTTCCATACCATTATTATTAACACTGGCATATAGTGCATGGCTTTGTCTGTAACCTGGCATTGCATGTGGCTTAAGCTGCTTCGTAAGTCCATTTACTTGTTGATGATATTCACAAAGTCCATCGCATAAGTACCAGGACCCTTGTAATGTAATACTATCATGACCACTGCATACTACATTGATTACTAACATGCCCAAAGTACATCACATCTATAACTGTCATGGCTACTCTTTACCTCATTTTCTACTACCATGACCACTGCATATTGCAAGTATTACTATCATGACCACTGTATATCACATTTAGTACTACCATGACTACTAAGACTAAATACCACATTTATTACTAACATGACCACTGAATACCCCATTCATTATTACCATGACCACTGAATACCCCATGTATTACTACCATGAGCTATGCATACTACATTTATTACTACCATGACCACTTGATACCATATTTATGAATAATATACCTCATGTCAAACATCCATGTTCAATGTTCAAAGACTGTTATTTTCCCATTTTTGTAATATCGCATATCGCTTGTAATGTGAAGTGAGTCACTGAATGATAGTATTTTTTTGTAATATCACCCTAGTATAATACTGTCTTATGATTGTGAAGTCAAAGCAAGTTTATAATTATGTATTGGGGTGTCCAATGCTGAAAAGTGTATGTACATACACAAAAGAAATTCAGTGAACATTTACTAAAATGGCTGACACAGTTTGCACAACTTTCTGAAGATGATTTGAAGTTTACTCGTGAGTTCACAGCTGAAGATTCCGAAAGAACATAAAGAACCATCCGCCAAAAAATGTTTTCTAGGTGTTGGGAATAGTGATTTTGAACAGAGAGAAGTGACCATGTATTTCAAAGGAAAATTTAGCAGAACCAAATATCTTTTTCAAACAATTTTTTCAGTATAATAAAATAAATAGCCTTAGAAGGTTGACCAATGTTCACTGTAACGCTCACAGGATTGCAATATTTACATACTACCATGACCAATGTATATCACATTTAGGCCATTATTTTTTTATTATTTTTAAGAACCATCAAGACAGAGAATAGCTGTAGGAGGAAGGGGAAAATTCCCTAAGGAAAAATAAAAAAACCTAATTTCGTTTGTCGTAGGAGGGTTCGTAAAACAAATTATCAAAAGATAATGGCCTTATAACAACCATGACTTATGTATACCACATTAATTATAACCATGAATATCATGTTCATTACTACCATGATCAATGTATACCAAATTACTACCATGATCACTTTATAACACTTTATACAACACATTTACTGCCACCATTGCAAGTGTATACTACGTGTATAACTGCCATGACTAATGTATACCACATGTATTACTACCATGATCTATGCACATCACATTTATTACAACCATGAATACTATCACTGTCTTCTACAACCCATTTCAACTTGAGATTTCAATAAACTTCTGAGCAGAAGTTGTGGATGTAGCCAGATTGTGGTTAAACATATCCATGTTGAATCCAGTGGCTGATGAAGTAAGATCTACATTTATCTTATTGACTGAAGATGGAGCCAGATTTTTTTCCTCTAATTGGACTCAGAGCCAGATTATTTTTTTCCAACAATTTGAGGGACTGTTTATTTTTTTTCCTTCAAGTCAGAGCCAGGGTATTTTTTTTCAGCAATTCAAGGGCCAGAATATTTTTTCAAAAAAAATCACAGCCCCCCCCCCCCGCAGAAATCAAAATGGTCGGTACCTTAATGTCACGTAACGTAAACTACATAGTCTTTTGGAATTTGTTTTCTAAGTCAGATTTTGGTTTTTAACAAGTTTGATAAATAATATAAAATATACATACAGTTTTGTTGCATATAAACAATTTTTGAGTATTACATTTTCAAAACATGATAATGGTAACGTATTTGACTTTCAAATGGATGTCACGCCCTTATGTTCCCAATCTCATGTGGCAAACATACTTCATTTGTAGCATACTTCATTTGTAGCAAATGCATACCCTTTCAGGAAAATATATCCTTCAAAATTCCCCCAGAGTGGGGATGGCCTCTTTTGGTAACTTACGTTCTAGTTATTATTAACTGTATTTATGATTTTTTGGTAACAAACAGGGTGTAACGTAAACTATATTTTCATATTTGCATTATGTTGAAAAGGCTGTCTAAATTAAACAATTCATAAATAACATAAATATACATAGTATTTGTTGTTTATATGCACGTTTTACTCACATTCAAATTTATTGAATGTGTTTTTTTGTTATGGTAACGTAATTGTCACGTGCGTTACACACAAACGCCCCAACGCTCAGATGGCACACAAGTCTCATTTTGAAGCTTTTTGTATAAACTTTCAGAAAATAATACCCTACAAAATTCCCCCATGTCTATAGCCAGCTCAAGGACTTATACCTGTAGTGCATAAAATACACGTCTACGAACGGCAAGACGATTTTTGATATAGATCTACATGTATGCCGTTCTACGACGTCTACGATCAGGGAGTACGTACTCCCTGCTACGATGCACCATCTAATCCGAGCCTTCTCTGACCCTAAAAGCCTTCTTCTTTTTTGTGTGGTTTATTACACAGCCAGATGAAATATTATTATGGTAAAAAAGGCTGGTACGGTCAGAGAAGGCACGAATTATGGTGCATCTATAAACGTCCGTATGTAAAAAAACACACCCAAAATGAGACTAAACATACCTGTTAACGCACACTTAAATATAGATGTCGATGCAGTATATGCATGTAATATCCCGCCCCAATACTCTTAACTATGTCGATGTAGCACATGCATGTATTATCGTAAGTATTAGCCAGAAGTCCATTTATATATAAACAATATTTCATAAATTGTATATTAAGGTCAATATATTCTCACTATCTCGGTGTCTTTAGTTTGTGATGCACGCAATCGACAATATCCGACAGTATCCGAGTTTGTACCACAGGGACGTGATGTATTTATATCCATTCTCTATCGTGATGTCGGTATGAAGATTAAGCTAAATGTGTTGCTAAATACTTTGTGGCTAGTCTGCATGTGTGTGTGTTAGTGTGTTCGTATGTGAGTGCGTGCGTGCGTGTGTGCGTGCGAGCGAGTTCCTAAGGTTTATTGTCCCATGGCCCTCTTGGGCTTAACTTAATAGTCTGGACTATCGTGTGTGTGGTTTGTTGTGCATTTTATTGTATGTGTTCAGCCTCATCCTGGTCAGGTTGGACATACGTTTAATGAATTATGTTGATAATTAGTTCAACTGGGATCAATCTCTCGATCCTTAGATCATAAGCCGCCGTGCTAAACACTACACGACTCGACGGCACCACTCTTATCAGTATATACATAATTATGTACTGTGTACAGGGACTTTTAGGCCGCGGGTCCAGAACTGCGGAGCAGGCGTACGCTCTGTCTAAAACTTGGCGCGTGATATATAATATAATAATAAAATATAATTTCAGTGTGGGCTGGATTTTTATTAAGTAAATATTCAATAATAGTAGTTGTTTAAAGATTTTCAGCGTAATTATTTGTGTTTTATAGGCTAAAAGTTATGGCTCATGTAGGTATAAGTGATGAAACTACTATCTTCATTACGTGGTCCCGCCTTAATTCTATTTTAAAGCGATGGATAACATGTTTTAATTTTACAATATGAAAACTTGTTAAGCCAACATTAAGGTTTCATTTCATACACCAGCCAACCCCGTTTTCGCTTCTTGTAGAAGGGGTTGGATGTGGTATGAATGTAAATACACTGACTACGTAATGATTATAACTAGAAACAAATATCCACGTTTGTGGATTTATATCTAATTAATAGTAATAATAGGTATGTGGATCCTTGAGACCTGTTTCTTCTTCAACAACACGGCGAACTCCACCCCCAACCACCACTCACCCCACCCCATCTGAATGGGTTTATACCTGTTTATATATGTAGTCGCATCCTAGAGTATGGACAATGGGATAAACAAGTATAAGCCAGTATAATCCCATTTAGAGTTTACCCTACGTTTTCAACCAATCAGTTGTCCCAGATTTTCAAATACTTGCACCATTTATTCATAAAGATTTTACTACAAGCAGTCTTTGCGGTGAAGAGAGTGACCTTTATAGAGACTATCGATAAAACCTATGTTAAACACTAAGCCGGATAGAGTCTATGAAGAGAAATCTTCACCATTAAGAAACCACGGTCGGTCGCCACGCTCCCTCCCTTTCGGTTTCGCTTTCGGTTTCGCTACGCTCTTTCGGTTTCTTAATGGTGACGATTTCCCTTCATAGCCTCTATCCTACACATATCTCACCCAAATGTCTATTAATGGAGTTTTTGAACGGTCTCATGGTAGTAGATGACAAAATGCCTTATGGTATTATTCCACGCGTTTATTATTATATGACTAAAGAAAAGCTGCCTTGAGTTGAGTCTGTCTCTTGGTTTCTTCAACCCGTGTAATTCTTGTATTCATTTCAAATAGGACATTAGGACCAATCCCTTTTCTTTTCGGATTTTATTCGTGAATATATGTCATATAAAATACAAGCATACACTATTTGAACAAAATATACTGAAACGAAAAAGAAACGCAACTCGAGAATTTCCGCTATATATTGTACGTATAATATATGCTGCTGTTAATGGAATGGTACAAGGCTACGTAAGACATTTCCTTTCAAAAAAAAAAGAGACTGAAACAACACAAAACACAGCAAATAGTATTCCTTCAAAGTTTCATTATTCACAGAGTACGCGTTTGTCTCAAGCATGTGAGCAAACTTAGGATGCATTTTTTTGGCAAACTCTTTACGTTAAATGCAGTCAAAATCAAAATTATCGTAAGATGTTTAATAAGACAGGCCCCAGTTTCTTAGCAGCTGCGACGTATATCGGTTAGAAGTCTTTATATCATTCGAAATAATTATGACCAATGCCTTTTCCTTAGATCAGTGGGATCACCTTTATCAGTATTTATTAACATTCACACTAGCGTTCGTTTAGTGCAGTGTGGCGGCTGTAAAAAGTCTCCCCGTGCTACGAATCAGTAGTGTTATTTTTACTGGTCCTTTGGGACCAACGAGCCCAATATAGGTGGCTTTTAAGTAGAATGCCGCTTAAGCCGGTGCTAGGGGGCGTGAGAAGTGTTGCTTCTTTCATTACTTCTCACGAACAGACTCAATAAAACCGAGTCTGCTGCTTTATTCTTTTAATTGTGTTTGTTGCTCTCAAGGGATCACCTTTATCTGTATTTATTATTATTATTATTATTATTATTATTATTATTATTATAATTATTAAATTCGTGGAGTAAGGGGTCCGGTGGTAGAGCATCGGACTCTAGTTTGAGAGGTCATGACTTTAGACTTAGACTTTAATAGTTTATTATAGTGTCACATACATATACAAATATTACACAAACAACTTTTATACCCGGCCGTAATGACGACCTATGAGACACTTAAAACACATATATTTCAAATCAATAATCTCATTATATATACACTATAAAGTTATATACATTATAAAAAGTCCATCATCAAATGTATATATAATACAACAACTGAATATATGCCCTGTCTCTAGATAAATGAGTATTTACATTGAATGTATATACTAGTATAATACTTACATTTTATATATATTATAGTATGTAAAACAATTTCTTAAATGTGTAAAACACGATATGGTACTAATTTAAAATATCTGGTAAAAATAATCTGGATAGCCTGATTAACCGTGACTGCACAAAAACATATGTATACATGTTAAAATTATATATATTTTTCTCTCTCAATATGCATATTCATCCACTCATATATTCACCCATATATAAGTAGTGAATTTAATAGAGTATATTTATGTATTTAGTGTATTTATATATATATATATAATGAGTAAACTGTAATTCAGTTAAAATAGTATTAGTTCATAAAGCTAAAACTCGCCTTTTATACATTTTAAGAAGTAGGTTTGCTAACTTGTACTGTAAAGAATCACAGTTCATCAGAAAAGTTATTTTCTCAATAGACGAACAATTAAAAATCTGTTATCTTACTTGGTTGCAGTATTTAAAAGATCATATCTCAGATCTTGAAAAATGAGTTTCATCCTCTGTAGTTGACTTGGTACAAAATTTACAAAGTCTTTCACTCACAGTTGTTTTGGTTGAACATATCTCCCTGTTTCTATTGCTAAGGGCAGATTGCGACTTCTAAATTTAGCAAGAATGCGTTGATGGCCCCTACTTAGATTACACTTTACATAACATGGGTTCGATCCTCGCCCTGACCATGTTATTTATCATAGAGCAAGATAATTAATCCGCATTGCATAATTAGTTCTACATGGCCGATTAGCTCAGGTATATAAATTGACGCCCGATTATATATAGTTTTCTGGCAATTTTTGAGTCTGATGACAACGCAGGCACAACGGTCCAGGATCAATCACATACTCTCATATATATAATGTAATAAAACTGCACTGTTTGACGGCCCAGTGGATCAGCTTGTAAGTATTGTCTGCTGGGCTCGAAAACACTGACGTTATTGAACATGTCCCATATTTACCATATCTCCAAATTTCCATATAATACTCAATATTTAGTGAGTAAATCGGTCTGAATACTTTTGAGGGAGACATGGGATGCGCTTGTAATTTTAGTCATCCTAGGTGTCCCTCAATTGCTATAAGGACCTTCCTCAATAGGTGATATACCTCCTTCATGTACCCATAAGGTAATAAGATCACTCCTTTTATATTACTTATTCGGTGGACGCGTTGGGGCGATTTTTGAGTCTGATGACAACGCAGGCACAACGGTCCAGGATCAGTCAAATACTCTCATATATGTAATGTAATAAAACTGCACTGTTTGACGGCCCAGTGGATCAGCTTGTAAGTTGTGTCTGCTGGGCTCGAAAACACTGACATTATTGAGTATATTCCATATCTACCACATCTCCCAAGTTCCATATAATACCCAATATTTAGTGAGTAAATCTGTCTGAATTGTTTGTCATTTAGTTAGACGGTCTTTGAACTAGCTTTCTATCTGGTAATCAATACGGAGTTTTCTAAATTATATTGATTGGGTTACTTTAATGCGAATTTAGGTTACTGTTCTTGGCAAGCCTAGACGGTCGTAGTACTGGCTTTCTAGTACAGACCAACGACATATCTATTTTCTGCATGTATACGCGTATAGTCAACGTCATCATTTTGTTTTCTCTTGTTCAATACACTCATCGTTTAAACATATCCTGCAGCATAACCCACATTGTATAAAATGTATAAACTACCCATGACAATATAATATCCCATATGTACTATGCACCTCCGCAATAGGATAAAAAACTTATAGTAGTAGTAGTAGTAGTAGTAGTAGTAGTAGTATATAGTTTTCTCTTTGTATAGATTGCTATATTGAAGTCTATCTAGGGTATATAGCTATACAATATACGTTGTACTTTTTGTGACGAAAAACAATTAACGATTTAGCTGTACAAAATACAAACTCGTTTTCTTCAAGGATTTATCCATAAATTTTATGGAAAAATCCTTGTTTTCTTATAATTATTACATTGTTTTAAGAACAAAAATAATACCAAAAACACAAGGATTTTGTTTAAAAGATATTTAAAAAATCCTTGCATTACACAATTATTAAATACCTGCGTTTATGTTTTCATACAGAAGCTTTATTGAACGGGCCTCATAATTTGATACAAAATCGAATTACACCATTTTTTCATGCAATTGTATGTCCAAATTTTCGGCTATTTCATGATCAGACTATCAGTTGATTCGTCGCAAATTATCGGCGTTTAAGCGGTTTTGAACGCCGGTAACGAATGGCAAATTTACCATTAAAACAGTGAACATTGCGAATCTGAATCCCTGTGAAGTTTTCCTCTTCCGTTCTTGTCTGAATCCCTGTGAAGTTTTCCTCTTCCGTTCTTGTCACGTGTTACAGCTACTAGTCATGTGATCTGTTATCATGTGATTCCTAAATATGGCGGCCAACATGAAGTTGCTTTGTGCGACGGTTCTCGCTTTTTCAGGTAAACATATTATTTAATACTGTTAAAGCATCTTTATTAAACCATTTTTTTAAAAAATTCAATTCAATAACACCCTTGAATGTTTCACAATCAAAAAGTGTGCATAACGTTTGAAAAAAGTTTAAAATAGGGCAGGATCATGAATGATCTTGAATAGGCAATTCATGGAATTTGAAAACCAAATTTTGCATTTTGACAATTTTGATTTATACCTACCAGTAGTACCATACATTTCTTCACACATTTTTTAAAGACATGCATTATTTAAAATTGTGTTTTACTCTGAACACATCTGTGATCTGAATCGTGAACGTGTTCCTTTTTGCTCATTTGTTGTAAATCTAATAATACTACTGGCTGTATACCAGATATCGTCATTTTAATGTTGATTCTTTAATATATTTTAAATCAAAACTAGTCTTCTCATAAATATTTTTGCCGGTAGAGAAGCTTACCCCTTTGCCGTAAATATTCCGTGTTTGCATTGTTCCTATTCTCAGTAACAAGTGTCACGTGACCGTTACTAATATAGACTGAATGGGCCGGTCGTTTGAGCCGAATGTAGTAGTTATCGTCATGTTCAGTTTAATATCGATAATCCATGTTTGGGATGATGAAAACGTGTGTATAGTTATTAATTGAAACATAAATATACCATTGCATATGAATACCCCAAAAAAATATCTAGAAAAAAATGATATCTACAATTTAAAATGTTTTTTCAACTGTAGGTATCGGATGTAATTTACTTCACTTCGACGTTCATAATTTAAAAGGAAATTTAACTGTCCGCAAATTTAAATTGATTGATGTCAACTAGTTGTCATCCTTGGCTGAAAATTGTTAGCACATGCTTTTAGTTTTTTTGGGCATGTCAAATTGATTCAATGGTTCGACGTAAAAGGTCAGCTATTTTAAAAGGAAATTTTCCTGCGCATGCGCATTAGCGCGTGATTCCCCCGATTGTGTTTTGTTTATAACGGTATTTATATAGGTAACGTGTTGGTTTGAGAGTGTATGTTAACATTTCTAAAATATTTTTTCCTCTCCAATCGTCTGATGATAGTGTGTAGTGATCTGTAAAGTAGGGTCGAAAAATAATCACAACATCGAGCGTTTTATTGATTATGACGAAATCTGGTGAATGACGATAACTGGTACACAACCAGTACAGTAATAATAAAATAATATGATACATTACGGGTGTCACGAAACATCCAAATCTACTTATTTCCCCCAAATCAGGGCTTTATATGACGGGGATATGACACGACAGTACAAACACTGTATTCAACTGAAAATACTTGTCATTCAGGTAAGTTTATCGATTATACGCTGCATTTATCGATTGAATGTCAATGAAAGCTCAGACAAGTTCGAAAACCAGCCAGATCGAACCTGTAAAAGCGGAGTTATGGCCCTTGATTTAGTTAAAAAGGCTATATTTTGCCTCGCTAAGACGATAGGGCCTTCATTTTTGATTCGATCTTTACCAAACTTTACCAGATTGTTAATGTCAATGAAAGCTCGGACAAATACGAAAACCGATCTTGACCAACCTTTTCCAGATTGTTAATATCAATGAAAGCTCGGACAAGTTTGAAAACCAGCCAGATCGGACTGGTAGCAGCAGAGTTATGGCCCTTGATTTAGTTAAAAATGCTATGTTTTGCCTTGTTAAAGAGGCACTACCTATATCTACGCGATTTTTAATGTAAAATATTAAATACTCAATATTACTGCATTTATATTATGCAAAGCTATTTTATGAGTATTCTAAGAAGCAACAAGGTTCGTATTCCAGTTCTGTAAATTATTAATTATGATCAAAACAATATCTTGAATAAAATGCTGCCCAGCCGTTTATTCCTGCCGGAGAACTACGAGTTTTTACGATTTTATCGGACATGCGCAATGCCATTCAGTTGAACGAAAACAATCTACTCGGGGCAGTTCCGATAGTAAACGAATCGATCGGAACTCGTCGCCAATCCGACGAGGCAGTTCCGATTGTAAACGAATAAGATCGGAAAATCTCCGTAATCGGCTTGTCTAAAACAATTACGAATACAATTTCAAAAATCCGATCTTTTCTATCCTGTTTTTCCCCAGCAAAACGCATATTACATGGGGTGAAATTATTGCCGTTTACCTTTTTCATAGTCCTCTTTACAATTAAGTAAAGTTTATATCAATTGGTGGACAAAAAGATATAGGTAGAGCATCTTTAAGCCTTATTTTTTATTTTTTTATAATTGTTTTAAGTAAATTTTTTTTTGTGATTATGTCTCAAATGAAACATTATGATGATGGCTCTGCACCCAGGGTCCCTCAGCGGGGTAAAAAAGTCAAAGACACTAAAAATTCAATTACACTGTCATTTTTGCATATTCTTGCACATAACTTGGTGTCTGTAAACATCTATAAAAGATAAGCAACATATTAAATGAATTTATTGTTTTTATTATATCGAACTCGGACCATCTACCCGGGAGCCCAGGGGTTGGGGGTGTTGTGGGAGGGGGATTGGATTGGATTTTTTTTTTTTTTTTTATATAATTATGTCTCAAATGAAACATGATGATGGGATTACACTGTATACATTTGTTTCCTCCTACCGGTATGTTATAGTTGGGCCTGGAGGAAGGAGCATGAAATACACTAATAATGCAATTACGGTGTCATTTTTTCATACTTTTGCTCATTAATTGGTATAAAGTCATCTAATAAAGAGATAGACAGCATGTCAAATGATTTATTATTTAAAACACGGACGTCTTCCCTGGAGTTCGAGTTGGAGGGGGTGGGTGGTGGGTGGAGGGTAACAGGGGGTCAATTTATTTAAAAATTATTTCTCAAATGAACATTTTGATGAAGGGATTACATTGTATATACTGTGGGGCTGTGTGTGGGGGGGTAGGGTGGGTTTGGGCGAGGGGAAGTGACCTATGTGAATAAAACATAGGTATAATCGTATTTTACGACGGCCACGCCGTCAAATTCGTTCTAGTATTTAATTATTTTGTCAATATGCCATATATCGTAAAAAGGCGCGATGACGTCATCCAAGATGGTCGCCTCCATTTATGTTCATTGCAAATTTTCAATAGGTCATATCTGCTTTATTTTTCATGGCATTTTAATAATTCTTTCAAGTTTTTCAAAACCCTTTTAAACAAATAGTGCATCAACCCCTTTAAAGTCAAAATGATACTGTACTTTAATCGAGGTGCTAGTTTTAATGCTTCATACAAACTTCAAGATTGCCTCGTGTCCCTTTAAGACCTTTTTAAATGATTTAAATAGAGTTGCAAATATTTGAAGAGGTGTAAATACGTGTGTTTCTGTAGGTATGGCATTCCATATGATTGGTCCAGTTCAAAAAATTGGCAGAAGTCTGTCTCAGGCAATCAATGGACTCTCATAAAGATGGTTCCTTTCTTTCTGCCTAAACCCCTGCTTGGGACCTAAGGACCTAGGGAAGACACATAATTCCCTAGCCTTGTCCTTGAGACAGGACGTTAACCTGTATCAGAATCTATCATCTGAACACGCCTATTCAAAAGCAAAATGGGGCTGGACTCCTGAATTCTGTGTTGATGTATTAATTAGTAATGCTACTTTGATGACTCGGTAGTATGAATAGATATTAGAAGTACCGTACAATAAAGCTTACAAAATGTGTCATTAGCCTGATGTCTTAACTAGGATATAGGCCATAATAGTTACCACAAAGTCCAAAGTGCATCTTCGGGGAAGAAGGAAGTTTATGCTTGACACTGAGTTACAATGGGACAGACTGTCTTGATATTGGTCATGATTGTTTTAATACTGCTTGCATATTTGCAAATCATTAATAATAATATTTGAATGGCTCAAAGCAAATTGTTTTTGCTTTTTTCTAGTTGTTGATATATTGCATCAATATTATATTTACACCAACAGCAGAATAATGAAGAAAAATTGAAAACTCCTATAGCCTTTGCCTAATAACCCACCAGACTTTACAATGTCTGACTGCTGATCAGTCATTTCCCCCAAAACACCCCTTTGTCACATAAATGGAATTAGTCTTTATTCAAAGAAAGAACAGTCCATTATATATATGTAGCGGGTTAAGGGTTAAATGCTTGATAAATACTTCAAGATTGTTGTGTGTCCCTTTAATTTAACTTAAACTTTTATGACTGGCAGGGATAAGATTCACACCCTTAAAGATACATGCAGCAATCTTAAAGTATTTCACTCTCTTAACGGGACACACGACAGTCTTGAAGTATTTAACGCCCTTAAAGGGACACACGGCAACATTGAAGTTGTTCACACTGTTAAAGGGTCACACGGCAATCTTGAAGTTTTTTTACACTTTTAAAGAGACACATGACAATCTTGAAGTATTTTACACTCTTAAAGGGACATACAACAATCTTGAAGTATTTACCAAGCAATACATTTAGCATCTTGTTTTATAAATACAGTATCATTCTAATGTTAAAACTGGGGCGTCCGTGGCAGAGTGGTAGGTTCGATCCCTCAGAGGCCTAGGAATCTTTATGTGAGGAAGCTATCAAGCTGGCTTGCGGAACGTCGGTGGTTCTACCCAGGTGCCCGCCCATGCACGAAAATTGCCCGGGGCACCTGGGATCTTCCTCCACCAGTGGAAGCTGGAAAGTCGCCATATGACCTTAGCTGTTGGGGCGACTATAAAATCCAATTCATTTCAATTAATGTTAAAACTGTTGGCATATACAGTTACATACAGTGTTTCTGTGGGTTTAACATCATTTTTCAGAACATTTTAGGCTTTGTATGATGGTCAGTTTTAAGTAGTGGAGGCAGATCACCCACTTATTTATGGGTAGAACCAGTACAGTACTTGGTGACCTACCATCATTCATACATTCAGTGTAATTAAAAACAAACAACGAAAACAACTTTAAAAAAAACTGCAGCTTTTTAATTTTCTATGTGGTAAATCTTATTAAGGGAACCTTTTATGTCACATGTTTAAAAAAAGTTTAATTACTTTATTCTTCCAGAAACCTTATGCAATGAAAATAACGTAGAATGTATCTTGATAATTTTCGATATTTAGTTACTGATGTCTGTGTTTTTGTACATGTATTGCTGAAATGAAACAGGAATATTGCAGTAGTTTTAGGGGTAATCGGACCTGGAGGCCATTGTTCTGCAACTGGTCATACAAGTTGATTTTGGTTGAGCAAGACTGTGGCACAAAGTTTTCAGCCCATTTTTAAGAGCATGCACATACACTTTTCAGATTTTGGCTATCTAACATGGGTATCCGGTGAAGAATTCCAACCTGAGGTGTAAGTGTTTTTATCGGAACCGAGGGTTGGAATTCCTTATCTGAACTGAATACTCATGATAGATTCTTTTTCTTGCATATCAGAGACATGTTGTGCATTGACGCCGCCAGCTATTAACGTTTTGCACCTTTTCCTGCATAACAGATGCTGGTGCATGTGGACTTTTATCTTTACCCATAAAGATAAGACTTTCCGTCCCCCATGTAAAACGTGGATAGCCTTATCCGGAATGCTCGGTGTGTTCTTGGGCTAGACACTTTCCCTTAGCCTCGTCTGTCGGATGGGGACGTAAACCGGGCGGTCCCGTGTATCGGTCTATCCTTCGAGCACGTTAAAGAACCATAGGAATCTATTTGATAATAAGAGTAGGGCACGGTTCCCGGATTCCTATGTATCCTTCTCCTCTCTCTGGGGCGGCTCTAAATAACCTATACTGTGTTGATGAGCCGTTAAACAACATTCAGTTATCCAGAATGCAAGAATTACATGTTCGCCAGTAGTGTTTATATCTAGTTAAGCTTAGAGTAGACACTCACAACATTTTGACTTTAATTCGTTTTACTTGACTTCCATGTGACTTGAATTTCATCTTACTGGACTTCCATTTTACTCTAACTTTCATTTTACTCTAACTTTCATCTTACTTGCATTTTACTCTAACTTCCATTTTACTTCCTCACTAGGTGTTGTTCTGGGGTTACCGGGGAAGCTGTTGACTGCCCCACCGACTTGGGGAGATGTGTACAGTATCCAGGGGATTCTTAGTCTACCGTATGCCGAGATAGAGGAACCATTCAGCGGTTACTATGATGCCAAGAACAACCGAAGCAGGATTGATTACTATGGGGGTAAGTGTTTTCTTGAAACTGATTGAAGCTGGAGACATTGATGTTGCTTTCATTCGGTTGTGCTAAATATATAAATAATAAATACAAGCAAAATGGCTCATTTTGATTCGGTTGTGCTAAATATATTAATAATAAATACTAGCAAAATGGCTCATTTTCATTCAGTTGTGCTAAATATATTAATAATAAATACTAGCAATATGGCTCATTTTCATTCAGTCGTGCTAAATATATTAATAATAAATACTAGCAAAATGGCTCAATAAGACATTAAGTGGCACACATTTTCTGCTATTTTACATAAAATTATATGTTTGTGTGTTTGTGTTTATATTAAGGTGTAGTTAGTCTTCCTATATTGGATATACAAAAGAGTGTCAACTATAATCAGTCGGGGGTGTAACTTATTTTAAGTTACTTTTGAAATAACTTGTTCAGGTTACTACAGTTTTGGGTGTGTTTTTTCCTTCAAAATAACTGCAACAAGTTATTTTAGATATGCGTTCATTTTCATCTATTTTTAATCTGTTTTCTATCAAAACCTGAATTTTCCTGTAACATAATATGATATTTTATTAATTTACTCCAGGGCAATACTACCTAATGGTCCATCATTATTCAATTAGATGGTCAAGTTTTCTGTTAAAGGATATATTGCTTGGGCAATATTACTGCATTATTACTGCAGCAACTAGTTTTTTTTATTAAACTCATTTTTCACAAAAGTATCCTAAATACATTATTTTACCAAAAGTAAGAGGAATGAACTCTTACCAAAAGTAAGAGGAATGAACTCTTACTTTGTCAAAGGGAAATATTTGATTACCTTGAAAATAATTTGTTTCAGTTATTTAAAAAATAACTTAAAACAAGTTACACCCCTGACTGATAAATACATAAAATAGTAGCTTGTTCTCTGTAAGAGTCATTTGTTTCTCAGGAACTGCATGCACTAGATCAACCAAACTAAAAAGTTCTTCAAATGACCTTGACTCTTATGGGTTATAACTTGGTAAATTGTACCTTATCCTCAAAAAATCTATTTTCATTGGCTATTAGAATGTAATTTGCTGATAACCATGTACAGATATTATGCGATCTACTTCCTTTGAAACAGATGGTCAGAAAATCCGAGTACATTACCAGTATTTGGAATACGTCACACACATTAAAATATGAATTTCTAACTGTGTTGTAGGCATGGTGATGACGATGCAGCGTGCAGACCAGGGTCAGTATGGCATGAGCTACAAGGTGGCACCACTCACCACCTACAAGGTTAAAAACCAGATGTCGTGCTTTAAGGTACCCGGGTTTGCATCGGCACCAGTCGACATACAGAATCTACTACCTGATATCACTTCCTTCAAGGTTAGTGTTACAGAAGTCACTTTCGTGTTGTGACGCATACATGTCAATAATTGAATTGGCAAAAGAGTAGGATTTTAGCAGATTAGTTAATCAAAAGAATGAAATTTTCATTTGTTCATGAATTAAAGAACTCTTTTTTTTCCTGACTTAAATATTAAATTAAATTATAAATATATTTAATACTAACTTTCATTTGCATTGTTCAGGGCCATCTTGCATTGCATAAACCTTAAACATGTGTATTTGTATTTTGCATCTATATCGGGTTATTCAGTTTAACACCATAGTGGTAAACATACTCAGTGCATTTAAAAATGCAACATTTTTGATTTTTGATTATTTTTAGTCTGCTGTTTTTCCTGTTCAAATCAAGATCGTATTTTACGTCTCTTTGTCCCAAACTTTAACATATGGCAATAAACGGTCACCTTTTTTAAATGTGCTGAGTGTATATAAGATTTCCCAAACAATTCTATACTTATATTTTATAGCATTTTAATACAATTCAATGTTATTTACATTATAGAAAGCGGCTAAAACAGAGCTGATAGATGGACAGCAATGTGACGTGTGGCAGCTCATTGACATGGAAACCCACAAGAAGAACACTTACACAATGTGGGTCACATCGGACAAAGGCACACCCGTGCGCTACGAGATGATGGGATTCGACTCTCTCCTAGGCTCACACTTTGATAAATACGTACTGAACTACTTCCAGTACAACACGGCGCCAATACCAGAGTCGGTGTTTGAACCACCAACTAGTGAGTTTGTATACGTGAATAGCACTTACAGTTTATGAAAAAAAATATATACATATAAATTAACACGTTTAGTTTACTAGACCACCGGTTTGTAAAATTACTAGCCCAGATCAAAGTGTACTAGCCCAATATAACAGTTAAAAAAAAGGCCTTTTAATTCTTAATTTATATTTTAGTTGATATGTACTAGTAGGTCAATGACGGTATGTTGTAATTCAATAATTCCATTAACATGTACGGCACCAATACAATAAAAATATTTTCATTGTTTAAATATAAATAATCAAATATCCTAGAAATAGCATGCGCTAAGTAAAGTTTATTGCTATGTTTCCTGATAGTAAATGTATTTTGTTTGAAATACAACGTAAACCAAGCATATATAAATTAGAAAAAAAAAGGTTTATATTTAAGGGAAAAAGATACATGTATAATTTATGGAACTGAAAAATATAAACAACTTTTTATTGTATTGTTCAGGGGTGTCATTAACTTTATAAGTAAGGGGCACACAGAGCAGAATAGCCGGGTATTTTTATTGATACTTATATAAAATACTAGTAAAAGTATTCATAGTAGCTGGGTAGACCAGTCAAAGTAGCAGGGGTAAATCCCCGCCTCATGCCTCTTAATGACACCCCTGATTGTTGACCTTTCAGCCTTCTAGTCGATTGGAGGGAAGTGCAGCTTTACATAGAGTTTAATTAACATTGTTGAAGTGATACGGGAAATAATTCCCGAGTGAGAAAGATTCTTGCGATATAGAAACGAGTGCGTTTTCGCACAAGTTTCTATATCGCAAGAATATTTCTCATGAGCGAATTATTTTCCGTATCACGACAAAAATGTTAATTAAAATATATAATATATTTTCTGTGATGAATTTCTTTCCAATCGTCTTTTGGCAGTGTGTTCCTTCTTCTGTCACTCCTTCGGCGACAGCGCGGAGTAATATTATGACGTCTATTCGTGACGTCTATCGTTTAGTTCATAACATTTGACTACTGTGCTATCTTGCGCACTAGGCGAGATAGAACAGTAGAGGAAGGGATATGTTATAGATTTTCTCAAACTGGGAAATTTCTATAATTCATCACAAAATATATAATATAATGTTAATTTGTCTGTCTGAAAAACAAATGTTAAAGTTTGTGTTTAGTTCCATTTTAATATAAATTTGTATTACCACTGGAGCAAAATGGCTCCTTGTCTACAATTTCTCTAATTGGCTTCAAATGTTCTCATTTGGCACACATGGTAGCACAAAAATGGCCAGAGGGCCCTGAGACTAAAAACTGCATGTATTGATCCATATTGAAATCGCGTTACATTCCTATCACTGTTAGGTGATTAGGACGTCTTGACCCCTAGTGGCATGACATGCTTACTGCAGCTAACTGATGTATAGATCACCGTACATTTTTGCCGTTGACTCGGATAAGCCAGGGTAACTCTCACTTATTGCAATTATTTGCCATAATTAACAATCCAAACTTCTGTACCATACAACTCTCCCAAAATTTCATAATTCCAGAAACTAATATTACATGTCATAAGATTTGATTTTATTATTTAATTTCTCCCTCCAGATTTGACGTGTGGTGACTTTCCTGGACCTGGCAATTCTGTACACAGGATACTGAACAACCCCATCAGGGAATATGTAAATCACCATGACGACCATATACAGGAAATGTTCCAACAGTTCAAGAATACCCACAATCCTCAGTATGCACATGACAAAGAACATTCACAAAGACTGCACAATTTCAGGCAGAATGTCAGGTATGTACAGATGGTGCCATGCGGAACTTGACTTTTCTGAGGTACCATCACTGATCCTGATCATCATGATGTGTTGTTTTTTTGCTATGGTGAGATTTCACCCCGGGTTACCAGAGTTCCTCCATAATCCTTCGGAATCTGATCTCACACAATGTCAAATGTCAATAACGACTGCAAAAGCTGGATAAAAGTTGACCTTCAGTAACGTTTTTACCTTTATAATGTCCAGTTTTTGTGGATCGCAATGCTTTGTTAAATAACCCTGCAAATCAACAAATTTCTGTACTTGTATACTGAACTAATACGGCCCAAATGCTTTATTACAGTAGCACTTATTTCACTGCGCCGTATGATATAGAATATATACAGTATACTTGTACAGGGTATGCTGCTTATGCATGCAGAACATAGGTAAAAAGCATTTGGGTTTTAGAAGTATATCGTTTATAGATGCTTCCGGATTTACATAAAAATAATTCTGACGATGAGTTTTACTGAATTTTATTTGTTAAAGGAACTAACCCGCCAAATAACAGCAAAATTACACTAAAAATATGTTTATTAAAGCTCTATCCACGTGTTACCGTCATATACTAATGTATATGTGTCGATTAAAATTATAGGTTTATTATTGGGTTCTTAAAATACCCATGATTGAATATAAGTAAAACGAATTATGAGTTAGTAACTCTTAATTCAACGCTCCAATTTTGGTGTTTGACCTGGATGTTTAAAAGCCATTTATACTGTGTCTATAGAGTTTGGATTCTCAAAATATGTAAGTTATATATATGTCTCGTCATCAGTAGGTTTAGAAACAGTGTACATCATTTGTAAAATTTGTCTGTTGATGGCCGGATAGGGACTTTAAGTAAACAGATCATTGTACATGTACATACTTACCTGTAGGTAAACCTTTATAATCAGTAATTGCACCTCTCAGAAATTTTACAACATTCTACAGTACAGAGAAAACAAAGTTGTCCCGATACAGTGACAGTCATGGAGAATTTGAACATTTTGTAAAAAAAAAAAAAAGCACATTTCAAATAAATTTACTTAACAAATTAAATGAAATGTAAGAATTATAAGAATTAAATTCATGGCTTCTGTCATCGTCGGATAACCCCGTGTGATTCGTTCCGTTACTCTCCACTATCACCCGTGGGACATTACGCCTGATTTCGGTCGTAATCAGTTTAGAGCAATGCAACGATCTGATTGGTTTACCCAAGTTGTCCTCGTAATTGGGATATCCAATGGGATCGTTTGTTCTATTCTATTCTGCTAAAATGACCGAAATCAGGCGTAATGTCCCACGGGTGATAATGGAGAGTAACGGAACCAATCACACTATTTTATTATTTCACAAATGTTAAATAATCAAAGGGAGATAATTCTTTATTGCATCAGTTCATGTAAAAATACACAATGTATTACATAAAGGGAACAATGCTCAGTTGGAGCTATTCCGTTAAAACGTACCCTGTGGACCCCGGGAAGTCAGTTTAATATTAAAACATCTATGGGTGAACCTTATAGCTGAAGGCTATTGGGATCACTCTTCGTCTGTCATCCGTCCATTGTTTGAAATTTGGTTCTTTAAACTCAATTCTGCATCTATGGGTGGGTGTTTGATTTTAGAAGTACCTTTCTGGGGTAACATGTATGTTTTGGTGGAATAGCCCTTAACCACAATATTTTATAACTGATAATAATATAATAATTAGTGGTCAATAAATAAGAACTGGTCTGAAAATGACATCCAAATCACATCCAGTCCCTTTAACCTTCAACGTTTTAGCAAAACACTGGCATAATAGCATCGGAAAAAGAAAGTTTGTACAGTTCTGATTAGTGCTAAATCAGGACGGTCAGCATGAGAATTTTGTTTTCTACAAGCATCCACCGCCCATGGAATCAAAATGCTGTTATCTTACTATCCATTAATTCTGAGTAAGCATCCACTTCCCTTGGACACATTTCTAGGATTTGTTTATGCGTGATTCATTCTCACTATCGAATTACTGGTAATGTTCGCTGTCATTTAAATTCCACTGGGTCTCTGCCCTTAGTAGAAATATCTGATAATATTCATTAATATAATCTAAAAGCATATACAAAATCTCAGCAAAAAATCCACACTGGGTGTCATCTGACACAGAGAAAATGATTTGACGTAACTGACTCCATGAACATTTTTGATTGTCACATGCTAGCACTGACCAGGTCATATTGTAAGTATTATTTTCTGTTTCCAGTGTTGCATGCATCATAATTGGGCTGAATAACACTCTAATATGCACCCTACTCATTTAGAGTAACTTGCCCCTGAGTTGGACATTAACTGATGGTTGAATTTCTTCCTTTACTGGAAACTGACGAAATTGTTACTATGTGAAGGGAGGCAATCCAGTGATATCTTAAATCACAATAGTCAATTTATGGGCAATTACCATGTTCGACTTTGGGGCATGTCTAAATAAAATATGACGTAATCCCATCAAACATGCTGATACCACTAAAATGTTGCTGTCGAATGATATGTTTTTAACACCGGGGAAGATACCAGAAGGATTCAGCAAGTTAAATTTGTTGAGTAACTTTACAAGTTTATTTCAGATTCATCCACTCCACTAATCGACAAGGCTTGACCTACTCACTGGCCGTGAACCACATAGCCGACAAATCCAAATCTGAACTCAAGATTATGAACGGTTACCGTCATACCCCTGGGGATCATGGCGCCCAGGTGTTTGACAAATCCACGATTGACCCTAGCACTGTCCCAGACTTCAAGGATTGGAGATTGGAAGGTAATGTGACTTAATATAGTCTTTCCAAATTTCATATTTTCACCTTGTACATGTGATGGTATGAAAAACATTTAGATATTCAAAATAAGTTCAGTCCAAAGGGTTTTAAATAGGTCAGATATATTTGTTTAAAATATAAAATTCATTTTTACTTATATTTACATTTTAAAAAACTTATGTTAAATTCTTATTTGACACATTGCTTTGGCCACAGGTTACTGTATCGGTGTTGGGAACTAAAAAACATATTTTTTTTTTTTTTCGTAATATTTGTTGAAAACAAACATTTTTTAAGTCTTCCTGAAAAAATGTCTCAGAGTAATGTAGTTAGGTCTCTAACTACATTACTCTGGGACAGACGTAACTACATTACACTGGAGAGACCTAACTACATTACTCTGGGACAATTTTTCAGGAAAACTTAAAATACAGCCGTTCCTGATTGAGCAAGGAAATGCATCACTTGTGTCAATGGATGTCTGACGCATCATTCGATGACGCCGTCCATTAAAATGGAAGTACTCAGTGATTGAAACTTGTTGACAACTCCCACTCGACCCGCGTACAAGTCTCAAAATTGATATAACATAACACTGAGTACCTGTACTTTTAAAGTCACCTTTCCGCTATTAGATGTTGATGTATTCCACTCCCCGAAAATAACTTTGGGCGTCGCCAGCAGTGATGGAAGTTGCTACTTTCAAAATAGCATATTCAATTTTTATAAGCCTAAAGCACATCTCCGGATTCAAATCGGGAACGGCTGTATATTCACACTCTTTCCTTCAGCCATTGAGGAATGGGGTGGAGTTGAACACACGATGACATTCCATGCTCAGTCGTGAACGCCTTAAGCTTGTTTTCAACAAATAACAAGGGTGGTGGGGTGAATTTTTTTTAATTTTTTTTAGTTCGATACAGCAACCTGTGGCTTTGGCTAATTATCAATATCTATTCAATTGGAGGAACAGTCTATTTTGTCTTTCCTCCTGTTGAGGTGAAATTAGGAACAAATCAAAACAAATGTATGGCATTGAAAAAACAATGACACCAAACACATTATAGTGACACTAAACATGGAGAATATAATGATCAGTGGAATAGTGAATTTTGACCTTGGCTCATATAGAACACATTTCAAAAGTCTCAGAAATAATGTCAAAAACTCTGTTATGAAGCATCACAGGTTAAGCTATCAGTCACAGAGGAATCGCTTTTTCTTTTGCCTTCCACAATTTTTGTTGGGAGTTGCTTTTATTATGTCGAAGTCTCGATGGATAGTCTTAGAGTTTATAGGCCTATGTATTCACATAAGGATAGTGTTTATCTATTTTAGACGACGCTCGAAACTGTAAAAGAAATTACCGGAAATGTGTTTTCTGACATTTATATCCCCAATTTTAGGACACGATCAAGGGCAGATTGTGTGTATGGGAACATTTTGGTGTGTATGATTGTATTTGGGGACTTGGTTTAAAGTCTCATGAAAATGGCTTGTGAGGTGGTATAATATACGTCAGGGTGGGGGTTGTAGTGCTGTCCCCTGGATCAATTTGCCCACTTTCTAACCAGAGTACTGTTTTTTACACTGTAGGTGCTGTAACACAGGTAAAGGACCAGGGTGTGTGCGGATCTTGCTGGAGCTTTGGTACTGTTGAAACCATCGAGGGTGCATACTTCCTGAAGACCGGTACCCGGCTACGTCTGTCACAGCAGCAACTGATAGACTGCTCCTGGGGCGAGGGCAACAATGGCTGTGATGGAGGCGAAGACTTCAGGTACGTGCACAGCATTACAGCAATACAGTAGTGGCATACAACATGTGCCTTAGATCTTCATTTAGCATGACAACTAGCTGATTTTATTGCACCTCGCACACAATTTTAGGCATTTCATTGGTTGAGTGCGGTCACGTGGTGACCCCCTATTTTTCTATAGTGGGTCAGTAGATTTCATAGAGGGTCACTAAAACAATATGGACTACACTTCCAATTCAAAGTTTAATTCATTTGCAAAAAGTTCTTTACGGCTTTAGTAACAAACATAATACGTAAATTAAAAATGTTTTAAACTATCGGTCGTGACGTCAACGTCTTGACGTCAAATTGCGCGAACGTCTCAATGATGTTGATGCTTCATTAAAATGGGTATAATATCGGTGTTTGCCTTAAAAAAGGTGCTCGATGCAATAAATTAGTTATTGGGTTTGTTACTCACCCCCTACAGTCAGATATATAGGGGGACTCGGCTATTGGGTTAGTCAGATATATAGGGGGACTCGGCTATTGCCTCGCCCCCTATGAATCTTACTGACCCCACATATTTCTGTAGACGGTCAGTAACAAACCCAAAAACTGATATTAGTATTGTTTGTTTTGGTACAAGGTTTTGATGGATTTCAGAAAAACTAACAGATGTCTACTTTTCCTCTTGTAAGTGTTCATCAGTTTATATAGATGGGAGATTCTTTTCAAGAGTAGTTGGCAGCATCCTAATTATTGCTAACAATACGTGTTACTTGCTACGATGTTAAAGGAAAGGAATCATATTTCTCACTATCTTATCTTGTTCCTTATTATTCCCCTTGACATGGCATGTATCCTCTTTCCAATGTCTCGTTGATGCTTATCATGCCAACAACAGACAAATTTTACAACCTATTGACGACAATGTATATATACATCTTACATACTTTGAGAACTCAGTCTGTAGACACAATATGAACAGCTTTAACCAGCCACGCCAAATACTTATAATTCATTTTACGCATATTCAATCGCGGGTATATTAAGAACCCGGAATAAAGCTTTACTTTTAATCGGCATATATACATAGAGGATCTTAAACGAGTTCCCATTTCATTTAAGATTTATGAAATGCGGTCACGTGGTGACCCCCTATTTTTCTATGAAATCCCTCTATGAAATCTACTGACCCACTATAGAAAAATAGGGGGTCACCACGTGACCGCACTCAACCTTATGTGGAATGGGAACGAGTTTAAGATCCTTTTTATCACATAACATTGCAATCAAATTAGTAAAAATTAATTCAGATGGACATAGAACCGCCACGACGTCTGACACACTTTAGCGCCAAAACGTCATAAAATATGTGACGTCGTAACGTCGCGTCTCACACGTAACGTTGCATATAAAAGAGTTAGTGTTTTACCTCTTTACAAAATAGCCGTTTACGCCAACTTTTTAACAAACCAACAACAATGTTTTGTATAACGTGCATTATTTTTATAAGCTGTCACAAATAATAAGTTTATGACTCGGATCTTGGTGAATTTGTAATAAATAAAATAGTTTCAGTTAATAAACTTGCGTAGTGTTACAGGTTAACTCAACCAATCAAAATCGTTTCAGGCTGTATTACAAGTGTGTCATACAATAGCATATTAAATGGTTGTTCGACACTGCTAACAAGGGACGTTATGTGATAAATTATTATATGACCTGAACACCTTGACAGAGTTTTGATAAATGGTTATTTGGAGGGTTAGTTTCTTTAAATAATGTTTAATTGGTTGTCAGTTGTTACTCAGTTTCTAAACACTGTTTACTATTCAGGTCATATATGTACATAATGAAAAACGGAGGACTGACGTCTGAGGAACAGTATGGACAATACTTGGCGCAGGTGAGTTAAATGCATAGTAAGACATCAGACATTATACAGCGACACATGTTCAGACCAATTAGTAATGTATGGGGTATTTTGTTTGACCGATGAAAATGAAATGAGATGGGGTTTTATGTCCCGCACATCATACTAGGGTTTATTGGGACAGCAACCTCAGAGGGAGATGAGATGAAGGATGAAGTTGGCAGAATGTAAACTGTAATGCCTTGTCCACTGAGCTGCCGAGGCCACTGTTTTACCAATCTGGGCGCCTAATAAATACTTTCACAAAGTGAAGTGGGGGCTTTATAGGAATCACATTGTCCATAACGTTGTGCTGCGTAACACATTTTTGTCCCATGGCGTCGCGCAACACATTTATATTACTTGAATTCCTCAAACAGTTTTGAATGGGTTGCTCCCAAACTTCATATACACATAACAACTGATGACCTTATGTCCCTCTACATCACACATTGTTGATTGCCTAATTTATTATAGAATTATAGCCCTTTGTTTGACTTAGAATTTAAGCGGGGGTATTCATCACCTTCAGAGATAGTTCTATTTATTTTTCCTTAATTATTTTCTATCACTCCTGCAACCTTGAATTGAACTGTGCTATAGATTTGAGCTCTCTTTATGTTTAATGTGTGTTTGGAACCAGTGTAGTTAAAGGAAAACAATGGTTAGTTAGAATGAAAAAAGTGTTGTTTAATAAATGGTAATAATTTTCTCCCAAAAAAAATGGGGACATTGTTCGTAACTTAAAAAAATAAGACACCATATTTTTAAAGTGAAATATTTGCTGTATCTACAGTTTGGTCACCCTGGTGCAAATGGAGTACATCTCATGTAAAATTGAAGTGAATCCCTTAATCGTTTCACACCAGAAACAAGAGTGTCCAAATATTTTCTCCTTTTTGCTGTAGTCAAGGTGTGTTATGACGACACTTGCACCGTGTAATTGTGCTATCACTGGTTATCAATGTCACATTTGATCTTATGATCTTCTTATCTGACTTCTGCTTGATAAAGTTGATGAGTTTATCATTATTAAGGATTATTTTAACTTCATATGACAATGATTATGGTCTGTATCATATGGTATTGTCGTATGACAATGAATATGTCCTGTGATATATGTCATATTATGGTATATAACTACGTTTTCTGACAATGATTGTAAGTACACAGAGTGATGGCACGCCACTGAACACGAACATATAACCCTAGACTTTGTGGAGAGATTGTTTCTCTACCACAGAGTGATGGCATGCTACTGATCACTCTAACATATACTCTTAGAATGTGTGTGGCTGTTTCCCTACCAGAGAGTGATGGCATGCCACTGAACACTAACACAAAGGCCTAGAATTTGTGGAGAAATTGTTTCCCTACCACAGAATGATGGCATGCCACTGACATATAACATATAACCCTATAATTGGTCAAGAATTGAATTGAATTGAATTGGATTTTATAGTCGGACCAACAGCTAAGGTCATATGGCGACTTTCCAGCTTCCACTGGTGGAGGAAGACCCCAGTTGCCCCTCCGGGCAATTTTCGTGCACGGGCGGACACCTGGGTAGAACCACCGAAATTCCGCAAGCCAGCTGGATAGCTTCCTCACAATTGGTCAAGAAGTCTCTTTCACTATCACATAGTGATGGCATGCAACTGAACAGTAACATATAACCCTATTATTTGTCAAGAAGTCTGTTTCCCTATCACAGAGTGATGGCACGCCACTGAACACACTAACATATAACCTTAGAATTTGTGGAGAGACTGTTGATGGCACGCCACTGTACACTAACATGATGATATAACACTAGAATAGTACAATTTATACATACCTATCATTCCATAACCCTGTATGCTATAATTTATGAAAAGACCCACAGTGGTCCAGTGTCGTGAATCATTCACCAGAAATTGTTTCTATAACTTCTGCCCAGTGTGGTTTCTGGGTGTAGGCCACTGCTTATTCTGGAAGAGGCGTAAGATCCTCCCAAATTCATGCTCATTTTTTCTTTTTTTTTCTTTTTTTGTCATGTTCATTTAAAGGTCTTCATCGTCATCCATGTATTGTTTCAGGTGCTACTTGAGTGCTGGCAAAATCGTGGCTCCAGCAAAAAATCGAAGGTTCTAGGCCCATTCTGCATATTGTTATCTCAATGTCAATAGGCCTTGAATGTTCATTCTTGTTGGTCCTATGTTTTCAGGATGGTTTCTGTCACAGTGACAAGGTGTCATCAGTTGTAAGTCTGAAGGGTTACGTCAACATTACATCGTTTTCTCAAGAAGACCTCAAGTTTGCCATATTCAACAAAGGCCCGGTGTCTGTGGCCATTGATGCATCACACAAGTCACTGTCATTCTATGCTGATGGAGTCTACTATGAACCCAAATGTGGTGGGTATTACTCGACTCGTCTACTCGTAGTCAGGGATATAGATTATAAGAATCTTTCAGGAGTATCCAGTGAAGATAGGGAATTCCAACACGAGGTGCAACTGTTTTTATCGGAACCGAGGCTCTGCGGAGGTTCTGATTAAAACAATTATACTGAGGTTGGAATTTCCTGATCTGAACTGAATACCCATGATTGATTCTTTTTCTTGCATATAATTTATATTCTGCGCGTTGATGTCACCAACTACTAACGTTTTGCATGTTTATTTACACAAAGACATCATGCAGCTGTCATGTTGATAAGACATGTGTAAGATCAGGCTTTACATCCACCATGTAAAATGCGGATAACCATTTCCCCTACGCAAGAAAGGACTAGGTATGATAAGGGACCCTCAATATTGAAAGTTTTAATGCACAAGTTTTTAATAACTAATTTAGCTACAAATGAACTGAATCAATATTAAAACTCATTACAAGTATGTTTGAAGGCTGTTTAAGAGCCTCACAAACAAGGCCTTTTCTTTCAAAAAATTACATTTTTGTTCATTTTCAGCAGTTTTCGATCAGTTTTTGGTCTTGGAAATACAGAGCACACCCTCGAGCACAGCTGATTTTTTGTTGAAATAGGTACTTGATAGGGTTGCATCATCATCCAAAAAACTGTGTGTGCTCGGAGCTGCGCTCTATATTTTTAGGATCAAAATCTTGCCCAGAAAGGTCCAAAATCTACAAAATATAACAAAATTACCAAAAATACCGTTTTTTGATACCCTATTAAATCTTTTAGATAAATATAATAAATAAAAATATATTTTGAAGATAGAATATGATCAATTTACTTCAATATGCACAACAGATTATATGTAAATATTATTTTGTTGCATTTTGAATATATTGAGGGCCAAAATGCCCCCGTATCATACCTTATCCTTTAAAGTAATATCAGTAAGTCATTATATATGATATTTTGCTGTCACTGCTGCTGCTGATGATATCATCATTATTATTAAATATCATTGAATTGATGATGATATCATCATCATCATCATTATTAAATATTGTTGAAAGATGAAACAGTAAGAATGATAGGTTTTGTTGTTGTTTCTAAGACAGAGAAGAGCTTTCGTTAAGATAAAAGGGAAGTGTTAATTACCAGCATATTTTTTTTCTCAGGGAATCGGCTTTTGAAAGTGCTAGTTATTCAACTGTATTCTCTTTCTCACAATGTTTTATGCTGCCCCGCTTCGTGTTCATTTTGTCATTTTTAGATCACCTGATCTATTGGGATCACTCTGCGTCCGTCGTCGTCTGTCCATCGTCGTCGTTAACTTTTCTTCAAACGACTTCTCCTCAGAAACCGCTTGGCTAATTTTCCCAAACTTCACGTGGATAATCCTTAGATGATTGCTTTTTAGATTTGTTAAAATTAGGTCAGAGCGACATCCAAGATGGCCGCCATTACTATATATGGTCGAAACCTTAAAAAATCTTCTTCTCCAGACCCGCTGGACAGATTTCAACAGTTCTTCTTTTAAAATGATCGCCAACGCCTAGACTATTAAGTTTGTTCAAATGAAGTCCCCGGGGTCAAAAATGGCTGTGCCCCGGGGATCCAAAGTTTGTATATTGAGATTTTGCATGTTTTTCATATAGACATATAGGCAAAAAAAATAAAAAATCTTCTTCTCTGAAACCACAAGGCACAGAGCTCTCCTGTATTACATGTAGCATCAGCTGATGGTCCTCTACTAAGTTTGTTCAAATGGTGACCCTGGGGTCAAATTTGTCCCTGCCCCGGGGGTCACAGATTTACATAGACTTATATAGGATTTTTTTTTTAAAAATCTTCTTCTCGGAAACTACAAGAGCCAGAGATTTGATATTTTGCATTTACTATAAGCTTATGGTCCTTTACTGAGTTTGTTCAAATGGTGACCCTTGGGTCATATTTGGCCCTGCCCCAAGGGTCACAAGTTTTACATAGACATGTATAGGGAAAAACTTAAACAATCTTCTTCTCTGAAACTGCAGAAGCCAGAGGTTTAATATTTTGCGTTTGCTATAAGCTTATGGTCTTCTACCAAGTTTGTTCAAATGTTGACCCAGGGGTCACATTTGGCCCCGTCCCGGGGGTCACAATTTTACATAGGCTTGTATAGGGAAAAACTGAAAAAAATCTTCTTCTCTAGAACCACATGGCACGGAGCTCTCATGTATTACATGTAGCATCAGCTTATGGTCCTCTACTTAGTTTGTTCAAATGGTGACCCTGGGGTCGAATTTGTCCCCGCCCCGGGGTCACAGTTTTACATAGACTTATATAGGGAAAAACTTAAGAAATCTTCTCTGAAACTGCAAGAGCCAGAGGTTTAATATTTTGCATTTGCTATAAGCTCATGGTTTTCTACCAATTTTGTTCAAATGGTGACCCTGGTGTCAAACATGGCTGCGCCCTGGGTGTCACAGTTTTATATAGACATATATATGTATATATAGGGAAAAAACAAATCTTCTCTGAAACTGCAAGAGCCAGAGGTTTAATATTTTGCATTTACTATAAGATTATGGTCCTCTACCAAGCTTGTTTAAATGGTAACCCTTGGGTCAAATTTGACCTCACTCCGTGGGTCACAGTTTTACATAAACTTATATGAGAAACACATTAAAGTCGTCTTCTCTGGAACTACAAGAGCCAGAGGTTTAACATTTTGCATTTACTATACTCTTATGGTTCTTTACCAAGTTTGTTCAAATGGTGACCCTGGGTTCACATTTGGTCCCGTCCCAGGGGTCACGTTTTACATAGACTTGTATAGGGAAAACTTAAAAAACCTTCTTCTCTGAAACAACAAAGTACACAGCTCTCATATATTACATGTAGCCCTAGGGTCACATTTGGCTGTGCCCATGGTGTTACTCTCTAGCACTTTCATTTTGTATTTGATCTTTTCCAAATTTGTCAGTGTCTTGAACTGTCTATATCAATGTTGTGTCTTAAACTGTCTATATCAATGTTGATATACACAACAGAGCCCACATTTCTTGAACAATCTTAACCAAACTTGCACAGATTGTATATGACCATAAGATTTCGAAGAAGTTCGATAATGTGCCAGTACTCAGGTGATCGCTTTAGGGCCATCTTGGCCCTCTTGTTTATCATGCTCATTCAAGGTCTTCATCATGACACCGCCCGCGTATGTAAACGTGGAAACGTGGCTCCTCAAAATGGAGTGTTTACTATAGAATTTGCAGCAACTCTGCAGGTTAGAAGTTTCGAGGCCCATTCTCCATATTTTATCCTGATGTACATGGAGGATGAGCCTGGCGTGTTCATTCCTGTTAGGCGCCATATAATCTTTCATGCGTTGGTGCGCCGTAAAACCCAATTCAGTTCAATTATTCTGTGATAAATTAAACTATATGTTTCACTGCCTTTCAATGTTACATCACATCATTACAACACTTGGGTATAACATGATATTGTTCCTTACGAGGAAACTCAAATGTCTCCAGACAGTAACAGTTAGGGGAATTGGAACATATTGTAAAAGCAATGAATTTTAAACAAGAGTTCAACAAGTATTTATTTGAAGTGAATTATTGGAATTGTAATAATTGAATTAATATTTATACCCACTTTCACAAAGTGAAACGGGAGATATATAGGAATCTAATGTAGCATCGCATCACGCCCGTAACACATTTTTGTCCCGTAGCACATTTTTGTCCCGTCACATCATGTCCCATTGCGTTTCATAACACATTATTATTACTTTAATTTCTCAAACAGTTTTGAATGGGTTGCTCTCAAACTTCATATACACATAACAACTGATGACCTTATTCCCGTTCTCATCGGCTGTATCAAAAAAGCGTGGGTATTCATCACCTTTATTGATAATTCTAGTTTTAAAAGTTGATGGTTGTGTAAATGACGCACACATTTCATTTCATTTTGTTATTAATTTTGTCGAAGTTTACACAACCATAAATTACAGAAAACATGGATTTAATCCTACTTTCACTGTATCCATATTGAACAGAGCATTATTTTATAAATTCCTAGGTAACAAACCCGACCAGCTGGACCACGCTGTGTTGGCTGTAGGATATGGAGAGATGGGTGGACAGAAATACTGGATTGTCAAGAATTCCTGGTCCACATACTGGGGTAACAACGGCTACGTGCTGATGTCACAGAAGGACAACAACTGTGGGGTGGCAACTGCAGCAACATTTGTCACTTTGATGTAAACGCGGAAAAACAGGATGTTAAGCGAATTCCGAAAATAATTATATCACAAGAGAAAAACATCTTAATACTAAAATTAAAGTTATTAAACACAACGGATCACTTCAAAGGGACACATGGTTATCTTTATTTTATTCTCGGCATCTCATTATTTTTTCTACATTTTAAACTTGCGTTTAAAATTCATTATTGGTAATTATTTGACTCGTTCAAGGGAAGTTGTTTTTGCACATTATTGCATCAATGGTAAAAATATTGAAGAATAACTGAACTCCATTTTTTAAAAAAAAATTATCTAAAAATTCACAAGCAGATTTTAAGTTAAATTTATACGGCATTTATAAACGCAGGTGTTGTTCTAATGCTTGACACACTTCAAGATTGCCACGTGTCACTTAGATAATGTGAAATATCAAAAATTAACTGTCACACAACACATGGCAATGCTGATAGTATATTATCATGTTTGATCAGTAAGTCCACAAACACTTACATATGACCATATGAC
Source organism: Cyrtodaria siliqua (assembly GCA_037043455.1). Classification (NCBI taxonomy): domain Eukaryota; kingdom Metazoa; phylum Mollusca; class Bivalvia; order Adapedonta; family Hiatellidae; genus Cyrtodaria; species Cyrtodaria siliqua. The sequence continues at coordinate 180,243 of JAWPHD010004022.1, forward strand.
CTCCATCAAAATACCACATGATAATTGAAAAGTGTATCGAGAAGGTATAGAAATCAGAACAACATATGTCACTTAAAAGTAAAGAGATTTGATTTTGTTTGTGTGAATGTTTGTTGATAAGATTGCGTGTCGGCTATTAAGTTCACTGTGCTACTGTGTATTTTGTACTTGTGTGTATATGTATGTTAAATTTTGGTGATCTAATGATGAAATCATATATATATAATGCCTAAACGATGGACATGTTCTATATTATATACTGTTATATAATTTTAAGCAATTCTGAAGCTTCAGCACCACTGCTGACAAATGTTCATCGACACAAACATAAATTTATCACATAACATGGCTTCTGGAAGTGTAATAAAGCAATTACTTATTTCTCGTAATACACTAGTGTATTATAGATGCAAATGAGGACCGAATCACTGTGTGTAATCCCACTTGTTTGCCTTGTATATCATACGATACGTTCAGACAACTTAAATATTATCCTTATTTGAAATCTTACTTAATAAGATGCATGTTTTGATAAAAACATAGGATACTCGGTAGAGCCTCGTATCCTGTCATTTTATCCAATTTGTTTATTAAAATCTATAATATACAGTCACTCCTGTAAGATCCTCTATTTATATGCCGCATCAGAAATGGATAATTAAATATTGAAAAGAGTGGTTGACATGCTTGTTGTGACTTATTTTGCTGCATCTATTTCCTGGAGACAAAAAAAACACTTCATTATCTGATGTTTTTGGCCTTAGGCATGCTGATTGGGAACTAGCTTTTTAGAATGTTTGCTTATATATAAAGCACCTGCTAAGGTTCTAATTTACAGTGACCTTGGTAGTGTAGTGTCCTTCATCTCAACTCCCTCTGATGTCACTGGCTCAATACGACCTTACACGTCTTAGAACCCTATTTCATGTCATTCTATAGTTACTCTGAGAACCTAGAATTTCAGCTTTGACTAGGTTGTAATCTATGGCTATTATGTAATATGTATGATAGTTTCTGCACAGGTATCTTCGGTGCATTGCTTCTTTATAGCTATTTTGTGACGATTTGTTTGATAACTTTATTGATAGAGCAAACATGTAGCGGTTTCTGTGGTCACGAAAGGATAAGTCAACAAACAAAACAGTCCATACAATAAACAGGATATATAAGGGATAAATTACTTATTTTTACTACATTCCAATATTTATTGTACATGTATATGAGATTATTATTACATTGGAGGCGATGCCATAACTATCAGTTCGTTACATGCCTCAAAAGCTTTCATAGGGGTCTCGGGGGGTCCAGCTTAAAACTGACAAGTAATATTTTCTGTTTTAAAGGGCCAAAACAAAATGAATGAACCTAAAAATGACTCCTTATTTAGGAAATTCATTCTGCACAAAAATATTTATCTTACCCTATACACAACACACCAGTGTTAATTTGAGCATTTTAACCCTTAACCCGCTAGCACGACTATAATAGCCTTTGCGTCCATTGTAAATCTAAATCAGCCTGCGAGTTACTCGCAGGCTGATCAGAGTTTACAATGTCTGGCTGCTGACTATCTTTCCCCCCAAAACACCCTTTGTCACATAAATGGTATGGTCTTAATTCAAAGAAAGAACAGTCCATTATATATATGTAGGGGTTAAGGGTTAAGTCTGATTTAATTCAAAATCTATGGAGAATTCCAATTTTAGACCTGAACAACATGAATAACATCGATTAATAGTACATTTGATCATGATTGGACGATTTAAAAAAAAGTACTTACAGAAGAAGCCTGATGTACCGCCTGTTATATTTGCTTTGTTGAACTGTTTACTCCAAAGTTGCAATACTGAAGTTGTTGATATATATGAAAATGAAAAAAGTGCTTCTGTTTTTTACATTGTTTTTTTTGCTTGACATTGTCATAGAATATGTTTTCAATTAAAATATTTATAATTATATGCATTGTTTTGATATTTTATTCATTACCAGGCATTATATTTTTCCATGTTTACTTTAATTTTTACATAATTTACAAGTTTGACTGGCCTTTAGCCAGAAGTGCTTATGTCATGTCAGTTTGTCAGTTTGTCAGTCATCAGTAGTTGGTTGTCTGTCTGCAAAGAGTATTTGACAGTCATCAGTAGTTGGTTGTCTGTCTGCAAAGAGTATTTGACAGTCATCAGTAGTTGGCTGTCTGTCTGCAAAGATTATATTGTTTACACAGTAAATTAAGAAAATGGTTTCCTCTAAATTGTATTTGAATGTTTGTTTCAGTGAGATCTTTGGTGAGCTTGACCCCTGAATGAAGTTTTACAGCATGTCGACACAGCTCGACAATGAACAAAACTGATGCATGCATTTCAGATTGTTGAAGTGTCCACCAAATGTTATTAGAAGGTTTGTTTCAATGAGATCTTTGATGAATTTAACAATCAGCAAGTTGGATGCCCTTGCAATTGATTTCGTCGAAATCAGCAAATTTCAGTCTGTTTGCATGATGACTTCAGTAAACAGCTTCTGGTTTTTACCAAATTTGATTTGTCCACCAAATGTTATTAGAAGGTTTGTTTCAATGAGATCTTTGATGAATTTAACAATCAGCAAGTTGGATGCCATTGGACTTGATTTCGACGAAATCAGCAAATTTCTGTCTGTTTGCATGATGACTTCTGTAAACAGCTTCTGGTTTACGTTTTTGTTTTAATAAGGTCTAGAATGAGGTCGACAATATTTGTTTTGTTTTTGTATGGTGTTTCGTCATTTTCAACACGTGTAAGGTTATATATGACGGTCAATTTTTTGTGGTGGAGGCAGGCCACCCACTTTTCCTGGGTATAACCAGTACTGTACAACTCCCGCAAGTCGACAATAAGCAAAATCAACCAGTGCATTACAGAGTTATTGCCCTTGTTATGTCGTAATAGGGGAACTTTAGACATTTTATGCATGAGCTTTTGTAAAAGCCTTCTTTTCCTATACTTATTTTATCAAGTCTCTTTGACAAAAGTTACATTGGGTGGTTGTACTGTTGCGATATGTGAATGTAGTATGGTAGACGGGTCTTTTATAAAACAACAATACATTTTAATAGACTTGAGCATTTACTGTAATTTGTCATAAATAAATATACGTCTAAAATTGAGTTTTACACCAAAACAAGAAAGTAAAGGTCTAAACATGATAAAATTAATACAAATGCAAAATGAGTTTGAATGTTCTCACCTGCAGAACTGTGGGTCATATAACGACCAGCTTTAATGAGGATTTTTTTTTTTTACAAAATTGAGATGAAACCCATTTATAGGAGTTTAACCCGTCTGTCAAGATTGACAGCAGCCCTAAACTTGCTCGGCAACCACAAGGAGGCAACACATAACGCGATTAAACCTGATATAAAGGTAACGGAAGAAGCAGATGTTCGAAATAACTGTTTGCAAGTATAGTAATTGCTTGTAAAATCACGGAAACTCAGTGCCAGTTGATATGCTAACTACTCCTAAGGACAAGTTGATAGGCCAACTATGCTAAACGGCCTGTTGATATGCCAATTTCTCCTTAGGGCCAGTTGTTCTGCTAACTACTACTGAAGGCCAGTTGATAAGCTACTACTCAGGTATGCTAACTACTCCTGAGTACCAGTTGATATGCCCACTCCTGAGGGCCAGTTGATATGTTACTTATGATGGCCTGTTGATATGCAAACTGCTCCTGAGGTCAGTTGATATGCCAACTTCTGAAGGTCAGTTGATATGCTAACTACTCCGGAGGACAAGTTAGTGTGCTAACTACTGATGATGGCATGTTGATATGCAAACAACACATGATGACAAGTTGATAGGCTAACTACCCCCGAGTGCCAGTTGATATGGTGACTACTGAGGGCCAGTTGATATGCTGACTACTCCTGAGGGCCAATTTATATGCTAACTGCTCATGAGGGCCAGTAGACAATTATGCAAACTCCTGAGGTCCAATTTATATGCCAACTACTCTTGAGGGCCAGTTGATATGTCAACTACTCGTAAGGGCCAGTTGATATGCTAAATACTCATAAGGGCCAGTTGATATGCCAGCTACTCCTGAGGGCCAGTTGATATGCCAGCTACTCCTAATGACCAGTTGATATGCCAGCTACTCCTAATGACCAGTTGATATGCCAACTACTCCTAATGACCAGTTGATATGCCAACTACTCCTAATGACCAGTTGATATGCCAACTACTCCTGAGGGCCAGTTGATATGCCAACTACTCCTGAGGGCCAGTTGATATGCCAACTAGTCCTGAGGGCCAGTTGATATGCCAACTACTCCTGAGGGCCAGTTGATATGCCAACTACTCTTGAGGGCCAGTTGATATGCCAACTACTCCTAATGACCAGTTGATATGCCAACTACTCCTGAGGGCCAGTTGATATGCCAACTACTCCGAATGACCAGTTGATATGCCAACTACTCCTGAGGGCCAGTTGATATGCCAACTACTCCTAATGTCCAGTTGATATGCCAACTACTCCTGAGGGCCAGTTGATATGCCAACTACTCCTGAGGGCCAGTTGATATGCCAACTACTCCTAATGACCAGTTGATATGCCAACTACTCCTAATGACCAGTTGATATGCCAACTACTCCTGAGGGCCAGTTGATATGCCAACTACTCCTAATGACCAGTTGATATGCCAACTACTCCTGAGGGCCAGTTGATATGCCAACTACTCCTGAGGGCCAGTTGATATGCCAACTACTCCTGAGGGCCAGTTGATATGCCAGCTACTCCTAATGACCAGTTGATATGCCAACTACTCCTAATGACCAGTTGATATGCCAACTACTCCTAATGACCAGTTGATATGCCAACTACTCCTAATGACTAGTTGATATGCCAGCTACTCCTAATGACCAGTTGATATGCCAACTACTCCTGAGGGCCAGTTGATATGCCAACTACTCCTAATGACCAGTTGATATGCCAACTACTCCTGAGGGCCAGTTGATATGCCAACTACTCCTGAGGGCCAGTTGATATGCCAACTACTCCTGAGGGCCAGTTGATATGCCAACTACTCCTAATGACCAGTTGATATGCCAACTACTCCTAATGACCAGTTGATATGCCAACTACTCCTGAGGGCCAATTGATATGCCAACTACTCCTAATGACCAGTTGATATGCCAACTACTCCTAATGACCAGTTGATATGCCAACTACTCCTGAGGGCCAGTTGATATGCCAACTACACCTAATGACCAGTTGATATGCCAACTACTCCTGAGGGCCAGTTAATATGCCAACTACTCCTAATGACCAGTTGATATGCCAACTACTCCTAATGACCAGTTGATATGCCAACTACTCCTGAGGGCCAGTTGATATGCCAACTACTCCTAATGACCAGTTGATATGCCAACTACTCCTGAGGGCCAGTTGATATGCCAACTACTCCTGAGGGCCAGTTGATATGCCAGCTACTCCTAATGACCAGTTGATATGCCAACTACTCCTAATGACCAGTTGATATGCCAACTACTCCTAATGACCAGTTGATATGCCAACTACTCCTGAGGGCCAGTTGATATGCCAACTACTCCTGAGGGCCAGTTGATATGCCAGCTACTCCTAATGACCAGTTGATATGCCAACTACTCCTAATGACCAGTTGATATGCCAACTACTCCTAATGACCAGTTGATATGCCAACTACTCCTGAGGGCCAGTTGATATGCCAACTACTCCTGAGGGCCAGTTAATATGCCAACTACTCCTGAGGGCCAGTTGATATGCCAGCTACTCCTAATGACCAGTTGATATGCCAGCTACTCCTAATGACCAGTTGATATGCCAACTACTCCTGAGGGCCAGTTGATATGCCAGCTACTCCTAATGACCAGTTGATATGCCAACTACTCCTAATGACCAGTTGATATGCCAACTACTCCTAATGACCAGTTGATATGCCAACTACTCCTAATGACTAGTTGATATGCCAACTACTCCTAATGACCAGTTGATATGCCAACTACTCCTGAGGGCCAGTTGATATGCCAACTACTCCTAATGACCAGTTGATATGCCAACTACTCCTGAGGGCCAGTTGATATGCCAACTACTCCTGAGGGCCAGTTGATATGCCAACTACTCCTGAGGGCCAGTTGATATGCCAACTACTCCTAATGACCAGTTGATATGCCAACTACTCCTAATGACCAGTTGATATGCCAACTACTCCTGAGGGCCAATTGATATGCCAACTACTCCTAATGACCAGTTGATATGCCAACTACTCCTGAGGGCCAGTTGATATGCCAACTACTCCTAATGACCAGTTGATATGCCAACTACTCCTAATGACCAGTTGATATGCCAACTACTCCTGAGGGCCAGTTGATATGCCAACTACTCCTAATGACCAGTTGATATGCCAACTACTCCTGAGGGCCAGTTGATATGCCAACTACTCCTGAGGGCCAGTTGATATGCCAGCTACTCCTAATGACCAGTTGATATGCCAGCTACTCCTAATGACCAGTTGATATGCCAACTACTCCTAATGACCAGTTGATATGCCAACTACTCCTAATGACCAGTTGATATGCCAACTACTCCTGAGGGCCAGTTGATATGCCAGCTACTCCTTATGACCAGTTGATATGCCAACTACTCCTGAGGGCCAGTTGATATGCCAGCTACTCCTAATGACCAGTTGATATGCCAACTACTCCTAATGACCAGTTGATATGCCAACTACTCCTAATGACCAGTTGATATGCCAACTACTCCTGAGGGCCAGTTGATATGCCAACTACTCCTAATGACCAGTTGATATGCCAACTACTCCTGAGGGCCAGTTGATATGCCAACTACTCCTAATGACCAGTTGATATGCCAACTACTCCTAATGACCAGTTGATATGCCAACTACTCCTGAGGGCCAGTTGATATGCCAACTACTCCTAATGACCAGTTGATATGCCAACTACTCCTGAGGGCCAGTTGATATGCCAACTACTCCTAATGACCAGTTGATATGCCAACTACTCCTGAGGGCCAGTTGATATGCCAACTACTCCTAATGACCAGTTGATATGCCAGCTACTCCTAATGACCAGTTGATATGCCAACTACTCCTGAGGGCCAGTTGATATGCCAGCTACTCATGAGGGCCAGTTGATATGCCAACTACTCCTAATGACCAGTTGATATGCCAACTACTCCTAATGACCAGTTGATATGCCAACTACTCCTGAGGGCCAGTTGATATGCCAGCTACTCCTAATGACCAGTTGATATGCCAACTACTCCTAATGACCAGTTGATATGCCAACTACTCCTAATGACCAGTTGATATGCCAACTACTCCTGATGACTAGTTGATATGCCAGCTACTCCTAATGACCAGTTGATATGCCAACTACTCCTGAGGGCCAGTTGATATGCCAACTTCTCCTAATGACCAGTTGATATGCCAACTACTCCTGAGGGCCAGTTGATATGCCAACTACTCCTGAGGGCCAGTTGATATGCCAACTACTCCTGAGGGCCAGTTGATATGCCAACTACTCCTAATGACCAGTTGATATGCCAACTACTCCTAATGACCAGTTGATATGCCAACTACTCCTGAGGGCCTATTGATATGCCAACTACTCCTAATGACCAGTTGATATGCCAACTACTCCTGAGGGCCAGTTGATATGCCAACTACTCCTAATGACCAGTTGATATGCCAACTACTCCTAATGACCAGTTGATATGCCAACTACTCCTGAGGGCCAGTTGATATGCCAACTACTCCTAATGACCAGTTGATATGCCAACTACTCCTAATGACCAGTTGATATGCCAGCTACTCCTAATGACCAGTTGATATGCCAACTACTCCTAATGACCAGTTGATATGCCAACTACTCCTAATGACCAGTTGATATGCCAACTACTCCTGAGGGCCAGTTGATATGCCAACTACTCCTGAGGGCCAGTTGATATGCCAACTACTCCTGAGGGCCAGTTGATATGCCAGCTACTCCTGAGGGCCAGTTGATATGCCAGCTACTCCTAATGACCAGTTGATATGCCAGCTACTCCTAATGACCAGTTGATATGCCAACTACTCCTGAGGGCCAGTTGATATGCCAACTACTCCTAATGACCAGTTGATATGCCAGCTACTCCTAATGACCAGTTGATATGCCAACTACTCCTGAGGGCCAGTTGATATGCCAACTACTCCTAATGACCAGTTGATATGCCAGCTACTCCTAATGACCAGTTGATATGCCAACTACTCCTGAGGGCCAGTTGATATGCCAACTACTCCTAATGACCAGTTGATATGCCAACTACTCCTAATGACCAGTTGATATGCCAACTACTCCTGAGGGCCAGTTGATATGCCAACTACTCCTAATGACCAGTTGATATGCCAACTACTCCTGAGGGCCAGTTGATATGCCAACTACTCCTAATGACCAGTTGATATGCCAACTACTCCTAATGACCAGTTGATATGCCAACTACTCCTGAGGGCCAGTTGATATGCCAACTACTCCTAATGACCAGTTGATATGCCAGCTACTCCTAATGACCAGTTGATATGCCAACTACTCCTGAGGGCCAGTTGATATGCCAGCTACTCGTGAGGGCCAGTTGATATGCCAACTACTCCTAATGACTAGTTGATATGCCAGCTACTCATGAGGGCCAGTTGATATGCCAGCTACTCGTGAGGGCCTGTTGATATGCCAACTACTCCTAATGACCAGTTGATATGCAAACTACTCCTGAGGGCCAGTTGATATGCCAACTACTCGTGAGGGCCAGTTGATATGCCAACTACTCCTAATGACCAGTTGATATGCCAACTACTCCTGAGGGCCAGTTGATATGCCAACTACTCCTAATGACCAGTTAATATGCCAACTACTCCTGAGGGCCAGTTGATATGCCAGCTACTCGTGAGGGCCAGTTGATATGCCAACTACTCCTAATGACTAGTTGATATGCCAGCTACTCATGAGGGCCAGTTGATATGCCAACTACTCGTGAGGGCCAGTTGATATGCCAACTACTCGTGAGGGCCAGTTGATATGCCAACTACTCCTAGTGACTAGTTGATATGCCAGCTACTCATGAGGGCCAGTTGATATGCCAGCTACTCGTGAGGGCCAGTTGATATGCCAACTACTCCTAATGACCAGTTGATATGCCAACTACTCCTAATGACCAGTTGATATGCCAACTACTCCTAATGACCAGTTGATATGCCAACTACTCCTAATGACTAGTTGATATGCCAACTACTCATGAGGGCCAGTTGATATGCCAGCTACTCCTGAGGGCCAGTTGATATGCCAACTACTCCTAAGGACTAGTTGATATGCCAGCTACTCCTAAGGACTAGTTGATATGCCAACTACTCCTGATGGCCAGTTGATATGCCAACTACTCCTAATGACCAGTTGATATGCCAACTACTCCTAATGACTAGTTGATATGCCAACTACTCCTGATGGCCAGTTGATATGCCAGCTACTCCTAATGACCAGTTGATATGCCAGCTACTCCTAATGACCAGTTGATATGCCAACTACTCCTGAGGGCCAGTTGATATGCCAACTACTCCTAATTACCAGTTGATATGCCAACTACTCCTAATGACCAGTTGATATTCCAACTACTCCTGGGGGCCAGTTGATATGCCAACTACTCCTAATGACCAGTTGATATGCCAACTACTCCTGAGGGCCAGTTGATATGCCAACAACTCCTAATGACCAGTTGATATGCCAACTACTCCTGAGGGCCAGTTGATATGCCAACTACTCCTAATGACCAGTTGATATGCCAGCTACTCCTAATGACCAGTTGATATGCCAACTACTCCTAATGACCAGTTGATATGCCAACTACTCCTGAGGGCCAGTTGATATGCCAGCTACTCGTGAGGGCCAGTTGATATGCCAACTACTCATGAGGGCCAGTTGATATGCAAACTACTGGTGAGGGCCAGTTGATATGCAAACTACTGGTGAGGGCCAGTTGATATGCCAACTACTCGTGAGGGCCAGTTGATATGCCAACTACTCGTGAGGGCCAGTTGATATGCCAACTACTCGTGAGGGCCAGTTGATATGCCAGCTACTCGTGAGGGTCAGTTGATATGCCAACTACTCCTAATGACTAGTTGATATGCCAGCTACTCATGAGGGCCAGTTGATATGCCAGCTACTCGTGAGGGCCAGTTGATATACCAACTACTCCTAATGACCAGTTGATATGCCAACTACTCCTGAAGGCCAGTTGATATGCCAACTACTCGTGAGGGCCAGTTGATATGCCAACTACTCCTAATGACCAGTTGATATGCCAACTACTCCTGAGGGCCAGTTGATATGCCAACTACTCCTAATGACCAGTTGATATGCCAACTACTCCTGAGGGCCAGTTGATATGCCAGCTACTCGTGAGGGCCAGTTGATATGCCAACTACTCCTAATGACTAGTTGATATGCCAACTACTCCTAATGACCAGTTGATATGCCAACTACTCCTAATGATTAGTTGATATGCCAACTACTCATGAGGGCCAGTTGATATGCCAGCTACTCGTGAGGGCCAGTTGATATGCCAACTACTCCTAAGGACTAGTTGATATGCCAGCTACTCCTAAGGACTAGTTGATATGCCAACTACTCCTAAAGACCAGTTGATATTCCAGCTACTCATGAGGGCCAGTTGATATGCTAACTATGTGAGGGCCAGTTTGTACCCAAAGCAACACTTTTTTTTTATATTGTTCTAGTAGTTATGGCTTGCATACATGTCCACTATTTAAGTATATTGGCTTACTAGTCCTGGCTGGCACCCTCGTCAACAATGTCCTTAACAAGTAAATATCTGCAAAATGGTCAACTTGGCAGAATACAGCAATAATAATAAAACTGATTCATTTGTATTAGCTCTACTGGCCAAGGGGATGGCGAGTTGTTCGTCGTCCGTCCGTCTGTTAACTTTTACCTCATTAAGACGATAGGGCCTTCATTTTTCATCAGATCTTTACCAAACTTTAACAGATTGTTAATATCAATGAAAGCTCGGACAGTTCGAAAACCAGCCAGATCGGACAAGTAACAGCGGAGTTACGGCCCTTGATTTAGTTAAAAATGCTATATTTTGCCTCGTTAAGACGATATCGCCTTCATTTTCCATCCGAACTTTACCAAACATAAATTGGTTGTTAATGTCAATGAAAGCTCGGACAAGTTCGAAAACAAGCCAGATCGGAGCTGTAATAGCGGAGTTATGGCCCTTGATTTAGTTAAAAATACTATATTTTGCCTCGTTAAGACGATACGGCCTTCATTTTCCATCCGATCTTTACCAAACATAAATTGATTGTTAATGTCAATGAAAGCTCGGACAAATTCGAAAACCAGCCCGATCGGAACTGTAACAGCAGAGTTATGGCCCTTGATTTAGTTATAAATACTATATTTTGCCTCGTTAAGACGATAGGGCCTTCATTTTCCATCCGATCTTTACCAAACTTTAACAGATAGTTAATATCAATGAAAGCTCGGACAAGTTCGAAAACCAGCCAGATCGGACTGATACGGCCCTTGGTTTAGTTAAAATGCTATATTTTGCCTCGTTAAGACGATAGGGCCTTCATTTTTCAACCGATCTTTACCAAACTTTACTTGATTGTTAATGTCAATGAAAGCTCGGGCAAGTTCGAACACCAGCCCATCGAACCAGTAACAGCGAAGTTATGGCCTTTGATTTAGTTAAAAGTGCTGTATTTTGCCTTGTTAAGATGATAGGGCCTTCGATTTTCATCCTATCTTTACCAAACTGTTCCAAATTGTTAATATCAATGAAAGCTCGGACAAGTTCGAAAACCAGCCAGATCGGTCCAGTAACAGTGGAGTTATGGCCCTTGATTTCGTTAACAATGCTATATTTTGCCTCGTTAATACGATAGGGCATTTTTCATCTGATCTCAACCAAACTTTACCAGATTTTTTTACTTTTGTTTTGTATGATTATTATATTTTTTTCGTTTTTTTTTGTTTTTTTTAAATATATATCTTTTTTGATTGTTTTTTTTCATTATTATTTTTTCTCTTCGTATTTTCTTTTTTTAACGAGCCAGATCGGACCAATAACAGCGGAGTTCTGTCCCTTGATTTATTTAAAAATGCTATATTTTGTCTTTTTAAGATGATAGGGCCTTCATTTTTCAACCGATCTTTACCAAAACTTTACCAGATTATTAATATCAATGAAAGCTGCAATTAATTTGAAAAACAGCCAGGTTGGACCATTTACACAGGAGTTATGGCCCTTGATTTTCTGCAATATGCTATATTTTGGCCTCATAAAGACGAAAGGGCCTTCATTTGGACGAATTTCAGTGAAACTTTTCAGGGATGATCAGTACCAAGCCTAGTTGTACATATCGTCACCGTGTTCCGGTTGAATGATTTTGGCAGAGTTATGTCCCTTTAATACACAAACTTTGTCCTGACTAGTTCTCCTGAACCCCTGGCCGGATTTAAACGAAACTTTTTAGGTGTGATCAGTTCCAGGTCTAGTTGTGCAAATCATCGCCGTGTTCCGGTTGAATGATTTTAGGCAGAGTTATGGTCCTTTAAAAGTTTTAATACACAAACTTTGTCTGGACTAGTTCTCCTGAACCCCTCGCCAGATTTCAACGAAACTTTTCAGGGATGATCAGCACCAAGCCTAGTTGTGCATATCATTTTCGCGTTCCGTTTTACAGATTTTTGGCAGAGTAATGGCCCTTTAAAGGTTTTTGATACACAAATATTTTCCGGGCTAATTCTCCTGACACCCTGGCTGGATTTCAACGAAACTTGACAAGGATGATCAGTATCAAGCCTAGTTGTGCATATCGTCGCCATATTCCGGTTGAATGATTTTTGGCAGAGTTATGGCCCTTTAAAGGTTTTAATAGACACAATTTGTCCAGATTTAGTCTCTTCTGAACTCCTTGCCGGATTTCAACGAATCTTAATGGGGATGATCAGTACCAAGCCCAGTTGCACCCGCCATTGCCGTGTTCTGGTTAAATGAATTTTGGCAGAGTTATGACTCCTTTAGGGTTTTAATACACTAACTTTGTACAGACTAGTTCTCCTGAACATCTGACTGGATTTCAGCAACACTTGGCAGGGATGATCAGTACCAAGCCTAGTTGCGGTTGAATGATATTATACATAAACTTTATTTTTAGCCAGTAGAGCGTCCACAGGCCCTCTTGGGCCTCTTGTTTTAAATTCCTTTTGATACATATTATTGTCTAGTTGAAGATTTAAACTTTATGCAAAATGTCACTAATGACTGCGAGCTGTGTTTAATTTAAAAAAACAAGAAGCACCAATACTGGTGCGAACGCCAGATTGCTAACTCTTACCGAACAAATCTAACATGAAAGGGGGATACTATTTTTTAAAAGGCATAACATATTTTTATGGTGCTTGTAACACAGATGATCAACATTTATGGCAAGTTTTAAAGTTTTCTGTCAATATATTCAATATGTTTTTGGAATATGACTGCACATTCAATATGTTAACCAAAAAATCTAAGTGGAAAAGGGGGATAATTCTGATAAAATGCATGACAGAGTTATGGTGTTTGTCGCATATGATTGTGTAACATTATGATTATGTACATGTGTGTTTCAAAGTTTTCTGATAATTGTATTTGTAATATGACTGTCCATTCAAAATTTTAACCAAATATCTAAGTAGAACAAGAGGGCAATGACCTTGAAGCTCTACTGATAGGTTTTGATAGCTAGATCAGTCATGGGAACTTGTGAAGGTTTATGGAAATAGGACCAGCACTCTATGTAAACAAAGATGGCCTCTGGTGGCCATGTTGGATATCGAATCAAAATGAATTTTATTTAGGACCAACTACATGTCACGCAAATCATATTAATAAGGTTCCAAATCAATACCACTTATGAGTTTTGAAAAGTAGTCGCCACAAACTTGTATTTTTAAAATCTAATTTTATCTGTAGCAGCCATCTTGAATTTCCGGCCAACCTGAATTTTTACTTAAGACCAACGAGACATCCAGAGCAACATTATTGTAAAGTTTCATGAAAATCCGTCAAGTAGTTCACAGGAGTAGTCACCACAAGTTTTTCCTATATAACCCCATCTAAACAAAGATGGCCACTGGCAGCCATGTTTAATATCGTATCAAATGCTTTTTGACAAGAACCAACATCATGTCATATTGATCATTTTAGAAAAGGTCCCATATCAATATCACTTATAGTTTTCAAGAAGTAGTCGCTACAAACTTGTTTTTTAAAACTTTATTTTTAGTTTTAGCAGCCATTTTGGATTTCACATCAACGTGAATTATTGCTAGGATCAACTAGACATCAAGAGCAACATTCCTTGAAGTTTCATGAAATTCTGTCAAGTAGTTTCAGGGGAGCAGTCGCTACACGGTTTTACTATATAACTATATGTAATCAAAGATGGCCGCCGGCAGCCATGTTTAAAATCGAACCAAAATGATTTTCGACAAGGACCATCATGTCATGCTGATCATTTCAGAAAAAGTCCCATATCAAAATCAGTTATAGTTTTCAAGAAGTAGTCACAACAATATATTTTTTAGCCGTAGTGGCCATCTTGAATTTCCGGCCGACTTGAAATTTTGCTATGATCAACTAGACATCAAGAGCAACACTCCTTTGAAGTTTCATGGAAATGCGTCAAGTAGTGTCAGAGGAGTTGTCGCTACATGGCTTTACTATATAACTCTATGTGAACAAAGATGGCCGCTGGCAGCCATGTCGAATCAAAATGATTTTGGATAAGAACCAACATCATGTCAGGCTGATCATTTTAGAAAAAGCCCCATATCAATATCACTTATAGTTTACAAGAAGTAGTCGCTACAAACTTGGCAGCCATCTTGAATTTCACACCGTGACTTTTTGCTACGATCAACTAGACATCATGTGCAACATTACTATAAAATCCATTCAGTAGTTTCAGAGGAATAGTCGCTACAAAAAAAAGTTTACATACGGACGGACAGACAGATGGACGACGGACACCGCACTACGGCATAAGCTCTGCTGATCTTTGATCAGAAGAGCTATTCTGGTATAAAATACATAACAGTACATATGATTGTATAATGATGATGAACATGTGTGCCAAGTTTCAAAACGTTCTGACAATCGTTTTCTAGAATATGACCCAAAAAACTAGGTAGAAAAAGGGGATAATTTCGGTAAAATGCAACAGAGTTAAGGTGCTTGTCTCATATATATTTGTGTAATGACGATTATTATGTATGGAAAGCTTAAAAGCTTTAGATCAAATGTTATTTGGAATATGACTGTACATTCAACATTTTAACTGAAAAATCGTAAGTAAAAAAGGGCGATAATTCAGGTAAAATACGTGACAGAGTTATGGTTCTTGTCATATATCATTGTGTAATAAGACTGAACATGTGTTCCAAGTTTCAAAGCTTTCCGACTATTTTTTTAAGAAATGAGGAAAAACAAAAACTTTAACCAAAACGTCAAAACGCGTAGATGGACGCATAGACGGACATCGCCAAATAATAAGCCTGGATTTGCTACACAATCCGGCTAACAAGATTCGTGTTACTTTTCTGCCATTCCTCCTTCATTCATACATACTCAAAACCTGCCGACATACTTCAACCTGTATATAAGGTACACAAGCCGATTTTTATTTTATTTGTTACATTGCGGCGTCCCTTTCATTTTTAACAAAATTGTTTTTGCATATAACAAAGAAAAATGGAAAACTCTAAATTTTATTTAATTTCATATAAGCAAATGAACAGAGGATATTTGTTGTTTTGGAGTGAATAACAGATTTTATATTTCATCGATAAGTATGAACTTTATATTTTCACGAATGCGAAGCATGACTGACAATATTGGAGTGTGATCACTTCGAGATGAAATAAATTTATGAACAAGTCTGGGGGTCATTATTGATAAAAGAACAAAAGGTTGTATGAGCGTGTGCTTGGTTTAATCATTAAACATTTATATTGTGTTTCATTATATGATACAGTTTGATTTAGAAAAAAATATGACTATAACAAAACGATATTGAGTCATGCAACCTTCAATTGCATACAGGGATTAGTGTCTTCTTTTACCCCGGACTGATGATCATAAATATCCAGTTATGCCTGCATAATAAGTGTTATATGAACAAGTCTGGGGGTCATTACTGATAACGTCAATATTAGATAATCAGCATCTTATTATCACGCGCAGGAACACGAGTTCAGTGTGATCTCCATGCTTATAGGCGCGCCCATGAGAAGTTTGGCGTCTGGCACACCAGTCATTCAGCAGGCGTATTCTTACGAACCCCTTACACATTTCCAGTCGATTACGGGACCATTGTTATTTTTTAATTTTGAAATTGTGTTTTGTAAAAGGTTGTATGTGAGTGTGCTTGGTTTAATCATTAAACATTTAATATATTGTGTTTCATTATATGATACGTTTGTTTTAGAAAAATATGACTAAAACAAAATTATATTGGGTGACCCCTTTCAATTGCATACAAGGATTTATGTCTTCTTTTACTCCGGACTGAGGATCATAAAATCTATTATTCACGACAAAACAACAAATTTTATTTTTATTTTATGCTTTGTAATCAGTGTATTTATGCAGAATTTACTTTTAAAATATCTTTTAATTCCCCGTAACTTCGAAACTACTTAACCGATTTCAATAATCTACGACTCATTTTCTTAGTTAAGTTATTTCCAATCCAATGATATGACTTTTATAACAACTTTCTGAAAAAAATGACCATCTGACATTTTTCACTGAAAACAGGGCTCTATAGCTGAAAATGACAACAATTCTGAAATACTTGACCAGTTTAAAAAATTATAGCTCATTTTCTTAGTTAGACATTTACAGTGGAATTATATCTATTAAACAGTTATTTTCTAAACAAATAAAAAATAAATTGTTTTTGATATTGAAAAAAAAACTAGTTCCGACAGTGACAACATAAAACTCTATATTTCACAATTGCTAAAATCCACTATTTCACTGCTAAGCATAAATAATACTGATTTATTAAATCTAAATACTAATTTTAATTTTTGATACAGCTTCAAGATTGTCGTGTGTCCCTTTAGATATCAAGCTATATAAATCCGCAAACCCTAAAACAAATGCGCTATTTTCTTATTACCGACGTTCAAATACGATGCCATTTTTTTTTCCGGCAATTTCTGAAGCAAATAATTTTATACGGTCATATACGGTAATGCTAGAAGCCTTCTCCAGTTTCATAAGGTTGTCGACAGGTGACTTTTACGCTGACTGACCTTTTGACCTGCTGTATGTGCTGCGCAGTAGATTGTGTCGTGTATATGAATACCATTAAAGTGAGTACATCAGGATTTTTCTAGAAATATCTTAAATTATAAAAATGTTCCAATTCATGATAAAACACTTATATCAATCAAAATATGATGTTCGAACCATATTGTTAAGATTTAAACTTCGAATACACTATATAGCTAGGACGGAATCGGGCGTAAAATGCTGAAATTAACCCTGGTGCGTAACCTGGGATAGCACTTACTGTACAGAATGAATTTCCTTGTAACTAAGGGGTCATTTTTAGGATCATTTATTATGTTTAGACGTTTTAAAATAGGAACTATCATTATTTGTCAATTTTAAGTCAGACCCCTACACCCCTTTCAAAAGCCTGATGTACTCCCTTTAAAGACCCATTTGTAGATGTAAGTCAATATACAAATATTTGAGTTCCGTTAAAGGCCCGTTACTAGATAATTTAGTGCCATTAATGGCCCGTTTGTAGAACACTTAGTACCATTAAAGGCCCGTTTATAGATATTTGAAAGCCAATGTAGCAGATTTTTGAGTTCCGTTTAAAGCCCGTTTGTGTAGATCATTTAGTAACATTGATGACCCGTTTGTAGATATTTGAGTACCATTAAAGTCAATGTCGCAGATATTTGAGTTCCATTAATGGTCCGTTCTCTAGATCATTTAGTACCATTAAAGGCCCGTTTGTAGATATTTAAGTACCATTTAAGTCAATGTCGCAGATATTTGAGTTCCATTAATGGTCCGTTCTCTAGATCATTTAGTACCATTAAAGGCCCGTTTGTAGATATTTGAGTACCATTTAAGTCAATGTCGCAGATATTTGAGTTCCATTAATGGTCCGTTCTCTAGATCATTTAGTACCATTAAAGGCCCGTTTGTAGATATTTGAGTACCATTTAAGTCAATGTCGCAGATATTT
This sequence comes from Cyrtodaria siliqua, assembly GCA_037043455.1. Lineage (NCBI taxonomy): Eukaryota > Metazoa > Mollusca > Bivalvia > Adapedonta > Hiatellidae > Cyrtodaria > Cyrtodaria siliqua. Next base: position 198,598 of record JAWPHD010004022.1, read on the forward strand.
GAGTTCCATTAATGGTCCGTTCTCTAGATCATTTAGTACTATTCAATGCCCGTTTGTAGATCATTTAGTACCATCAAAGGCCCGTTTGTAGTACCATTAAAGGCTCGTTTGTAGAGCATTTAGTACCATTAAATGCCCATTTGTAGAGCATTTAGTACCATTAAAGGCCCGTTTAAAGATATTTGAAAGCCAATGTAGCAGATTTTTGAGTTCCGTTTAAAGCCCGTTTATGTAGATCATTTAGTAACATTGATGACCCGTTTGTAGATATTTAAGTACCATTTAAGTCAATGTCGCAGATATTTGAGTTCCATTAATGGTCCGTTCTCTAGATCATTTAGTACCATTAAAGGCCCGTTTGTAGATATTTAAGTACCATTTAAGTCAATGTCGCAGATATGTGAGTTCCATTAATGGTCCGTTCTCTTGATCATTTAGTACCATTAAAGGCCCGTTTGTAGATATTTGAGTACCATTTAAGTCAATGTCGCAGATATTTGAGTTCCATTAATGGTCCGTTCTCTAGATCATTTAGTACCATTAAAGGCCCGTTTGTAGATATTTGAGTACCATTTAAGTCAATGTCGCAGATATTTGAGTTCCATTAATGGTCCGTTCTCTAGATCATTTAGTACCATTCAAGGCCCGCTTGTAGATCATTTAGTACCATCAAAGGCCCGTTTGTAGTACCATTAAAGGCCCGTTTGTAGAGCATTTAGTACCATTAAAGGCCCGTTTGTAGAGCATTTAGTACCATTAAAGGCCCGTTTAAAGATATTTGAAAGCCAATGTAGCAGATTTTTGAGTTCCGTTTAAAGCCCGTTTATGTAGATCATTTAGTAACATTGATGACCCGTTTGTAGATATTTAAGTACCATTTAAGTCAATGTCGCAGATATTTGAGTTCCATTAATGGTCCGTTCTCTAGATCATTTAGTACCATTAAAGGCCCGTTTGTAGATATTTAAGTACCATTTAAGTCAATGTCGCAGATATGTGAGTTCCATTAATGGTCCGTTCTCTTGATCATTTAGTACCATTAAAGGCCCGTTTGTAGATATTTGAGTACCATTTAAGTCAATGTCGCAGATATTTGAGTTCCATTAATG